>WNGS01113158.1:216189-244254 GCA_020271785.1 Procambarus virginalis | reverse complement strand
CATAATGTATGATAACTTACTGTAAACATGTAGCTCTTGAAATACCACTTTCTCTGTAACTAGCTAGCATGTAACTATAAGGTGTGAAGTATAAATGTAATAGTAAATCTAAGTTGAGTGGATAAGGACCTGGCCCTCTGTAATGCTGCGTACGCTCACAGGATGAGTATGGGGTGCACAATAAACTAGCCGTCTTCGGCGGCAAACAATCAATCAATCAGGTGGAAGCTGGAATCTCTTCCTTCCTTCCTTCAGCCTCCTCGGAGGAGAGCCGGTCGGCCGAGCGGGAGCAGCCACTGGGACTTGTGATCACTGGTGGGTACCAAGAGGTCGATCCCGGACACCGGCGAGAAACAATAGGCAGAGTTTCTTTCACCCTATGCCTGTAACACTGTAAAGGTTTTTGGTTTATTTTTATTTATACATACATGGAGCTATAGCTGAGTCACAGACAAGGATTTTGACAGACGTCCACCCTTGTCTGGCCTGGATCTCACACCTCTAAGTGTTACTTGACAACCAAGTGGACCTGAGGCCAGCCAGGCGAATCTCACCTAGCTCTCGCTAATCTGATAATTGAAGCCGGGTAGGTCCGTCAAACCATGCCGACGTTTAAGGAGTAGCTTTGTAGAGTGCCGGAGGCTATCAACTTGTGGGCAGATTTAGCTACCAGGTTTCCCAATATGTACTCGGAGAGAGATCGATTCAGAGAGGAGAAGGACACAGCAGAAGCAGAGCCATAGGACTGAAGAACAGACAGCAGCGGCCAGCCGTCCACCCAGTCGGTCAGCCGGTGGGGCGGGACCGTCTCTGTCAAACTATACGACCTTCCCCCCCCCCCCCTCTCCTCTCTATTCCCTTGGTGAGTTGAACATTGAGGGACTTTGTCGTGTTCACTAAACACAGGTTGTTGTGTGATGATCAGGGGCAGTCGAATTGTAGGGTGCTCTAATTCTTGGATGATGACTCACCTTACATATATATTTGCAACATTTTTAATTGCCTTAAATGATGTGATACTTTTTTCATGTGAATGAAATATAAGTGAAGTTATCATTTAAATTGTGTTTAACTTTTGTTACCTGGAGTTTTGAGTGAGCGGAGGAAACCTCAGCGGTTTCTGGTGTCATGATTTGAATGAGTACATGATACAGAGGGAGCTTACCTCTTGATAATATCCTTGAGTACATTATGTTGATACAGACAAGTCCATTCCTGTCTGTAGTTTTAATGATCCTCTAGAATGGATGGTGGCAGCAATTTCTATTTCCTATTTCTCATTCTTCTATTTTCTACTTCTACTATCTACTCTTCTACTATCTACTTTCCTACTTCTACCCATCTACCCCTCTACCCTCGGTCTACTTATCCAACTCATTATTCATCATTTCCCCCCCCCCCCCCGTTACAATGCCCCTGGTACCTAGCAGTACAAATAGGTACCTGGGGTTAGTCAGCTGTCACTGGCTGACTTTACCTGGGGGTGGAGGCCTGGTCGAGGACCGGGCCGCGGGGACAAGAAGCCCGAAATCATCAAGATAACCTCAAGATAACCTCCTCCTCCTGCACCCTCCTCCCCAAGACCTCTGACTCAACAGCGAGGAAGTATCTCAGTTAATCCTCCCTTCATACGACCGCCAGGATTTATCAGTAGCATTATTATTATTTAGCAGCCTACATTTTTGTATAGCATGGGGATTAATGAGATATTACCAGACGGGGTAAAAAAATCTGGTTCATTATGGTCGCTAATTTACCTTCTGGTTAGTGTTCTAATGAGGCGTCTCTCGGGACAAAAATGTAAACACTAGTTTTTAGTATCGCCCCACGTAAGAGAGAGGAAGAAATCAACAGAATTTTAAGATTTATTCGTAATTTCTCTGAAGATGACAGACACACCACACACACACAACCACACACACACACACACACCACCAGCTACATTATCTCGCGGGGACAGGAAGACAGAGTGTATTCATACACGTTGTTGGCTGTTAATCGAGGTCCCCCCATCTCCCCCCCATCTCCAAGGGCCGAATTACCTGTACAGTGAGTATAGGTACTCCTCAGCACCTACTCTCACTGCTATGGTGGACAGAGGCATTAGGTGAAGGAAATGTGGCCGTTTCTTGCTACGCGGAATAAAATATTGTAAATATTGTACACAGCCCCTTAGCTTGAGCTCCAGGCCTGAGTATTGTAATTACTCTCGAAATAGGCGTAATTTATTACTCGAAATAGGCTTAATTACTCTCGAAATAGGCGTATATTATTCTCGAAATTAGGCTTAATATACTCTCGAAATAGGCGTAATTACTCTAGAAATAAGCGTAATGACTCGAAATTGGGGTCCGTCAATTATTCTTGAAATAGGCGCTAATACTCTCAAAATTAGACCGTAATTACTCTAGGAAATAAGGCTGAAGTACTCTCAAAATAGAGTAATTACTACTCGAAATAGGCGTAAGTCCCATTGATACTAAAACAGCTGTCAGTAAATTAGAGCCTCGTGTTATGGGCTCTATAGACCTTCTGGAACAGGAAACCCTTCCATATGGTGAGAAAGGAGCATCCGGAAGTAGAATAGCATCCGGTGACCGGACAACAGACGGTAAGAGAATGGAAGGAGATTAGAGCTAATATGTGTGATTGTGAAGAGCACTTTGAACGAGACAGAACCATGAAGGACTGAGGACAAGGGAGCTGGGGTACGAGGACAGGAGACGGGGGGAAACGAGTACAAGGAGCTGGGGGTACGAGGACAACTGTGAAGCTGGGGTACGAGGACAAGGGAGCTGGGATACGAGGACAAGGAAGCTGGAGGACGAGGACAAGGAGCTGGGACACACGGAGGACAAGGAGCTGGGGACACGAGGACAAGGAGCTGGGATACGAGGACAGGAGCTGTGGTACGAGGACAAGGAGCTGGGGTACGAGGACAAGGAGCTGGGGTACGGAGGAGACAGGAGCTGGGATACGAGGAAGAGCTGGGATACGAGGACAAGGAGCTTGGACACGAGGAGGCAAGGAGCTGGGATAGAGGACCAGGAGCTGGGGTACGAGGGACAAGGAGGCTGGGATATCGAGGACAAGGCGCTGGGATACGCGGGACAAGGGGAGCTGGGATAGGAGGCAAGGAGCTGGGATACGAGGGAAAGGAGCTGGGACACGATGGACAAATAGGTAAAAAATATTGCCTAGTTGCCCCAAAAAAACGTAGCCTGATTTTCCAGTCCCTATATGGTATAGGCCTCCATGTTGAACATCTACTGACTACCCGATGTTTGAAGCTGGCTAGACGGCCGGGCCGTGGGGCGGGTGTGGGCGGGTGTGGCGGGTGTGGGTGGGGACTTGTTCAGATAGTGAGCAGAAATATGAAATCATGACTGATAGTGTTGCAGCATCCTCTCACTATATACCCTCTTCTCACCCCCCCCCCCCTTCACTATCACACCAGCGGTGGGAGTCGGGTTGGTTTAGGGTGAGGGGGTTTGGGGCCGCAGGATGGGGGGGGTGGGAGGAGGGTGATGGAGTGACAGAGTCGACAGATACAAATGGGCAGAGTTTCCTGTCACCCTGATGCCCCCTGTTTCACCAAGTAGTAATAGGTACCTGGGAGTTATGTCAGCTGTAACGAGTCTATGCTTCCTTTGGGTTTTGCTTTTGTGTTGTTTGATTGTGTTGTGTGTGTGTGACTGGGTGTGTGTGTGTGTGTGTGTGTGTGTGTGGTGTGTGTGTGTGGTGTGTTGGTCCTTCCCCTCGTTGTGTTTGCGGGGGTTGAGCTCTGGCTCTTTGGTCCCACCTCTCAACTGTTCAATCAACAGGTGTACAGGTTCCTGAGCACTACTGGGCTCTATCATATCTACACCTCTGAAACTGTGTATGGAGTCAGGCCCTCCACACTATCACGGCCTAATGAATTCCATTTGTCACACCACTCTGACACTGAAAAAGTACTTTCTAACGTCTCTGTGGCTCATTTGGGTACTCAGTCCTTCACCTGTGTCCCCTTGTACATGTTCCACCCGTGTTCAATAATCATCCGAAATGATTATTTATATTACACATACATTGATCGATCTGAGAGCAGGTTAAGCAGTAGCTAGTATCATGGGCGTACTGTCATGCACCGAATCACCTTCTGTGGTGAGTGTTCATAAATCACTGGACTATATGTTTAACAGATCTCTAACCCTGTCCCATGGAGGACAGAAGAAAATGTATATATGCTGGTTAGCATTGTAAACTTGTGGCCACGTCTGTGGTAGGAGAGAGAAATTAATCCTGCCCTAACTACAAGAGTACCAGTAGTTAGTATTGATTGTTGGTTAGTATTGATTGTAGGTTAGTATTGATTGTTGGTTTTTAGTATTGATTGTTGGTTAGTATTTGATTATTCACTGTACTTGCTCCTTTCATGTTCTATATTGCCCCTCTTCCGCTCTCTCGGCTCTCTAGCTCTCTCTCGGAGGAGGAATGTCAGAAAATGTGAATGGAGACAGGTAGAAAAGGGGGGAGAAGAGGATTGAAAAGAGAGCAGGGAAAAGAGAGAGAGATCGAGTGCTCGAGGCGATATCGAGATAGAGAGAGGAGAGAAGATGCTAGACTCTATGCGGCTAGAGATGGAGAGAGCGATAGATAGCCGAGAGATAGATATCTATTCTCTCGAGCAAGAAAGAGAGGTCGATGTAGGCGATATCTCTATCTCTGTCTCTCTCTATATCCCTCTCTATATCTCTCTCGCTTCCTATATTCGCTTTCTATCTCGCTCTCTATCGATCTCGCTCTCTCTCACTCGCTCTCCCTCCCTCTCCTTTCTGTCCCTCTAGTTTCTGCCTCACTGTTACCATTTATTATTCCTCCTGGTCTCTTAGCGTCTATTCTCCTCTGTTGCTTGCTTTATCATCTCTTATCTCTTCTCCACTCAAGTTATCATGTCTACGTCGTTCTACTTGAACTTTTTATTAGCTTAATTTCTTCATTATACCTTTCACTCTCTTCGGAGTGCTGTTTGGAAATCGAATATTCAAGAGACATCGATGCTCATATTGCTCGGTTCCTTCTTTGTTTTCCCTCACCTCCTCCCCCCCTTCTTCACACACCCCCACCTAATTTTCTACTCACACCAGCAATCTTCTCTTACATTATTTTTTTTCCCCAACTGGTCCCAGCTCCACTACACCCTTCCACCTCATTCCCTCCCAACTCCGCCCTCACCAAACCCCTCCCTCTCTCTTCCCCCACACCCTCACACACACTAAAAACGCAGATTAGTCTGAACTGGATAATTCCTTCCGCTATTCTGCTCTCTCTCTCTGGCAATCCGTTACTCCCTCTAGTACCTCACCTTCCTCCTTCCCTTCTCTCCCTCCACTCTCTCCTCCCTTCCTTTCCTCCCTCTCTTCCCGCCTTCTCTCCCTCTCCCCCTCCTGGAAGCTGTATCTCAAGAATATTTATCTCCTCTGTGCAGGATTCCGTACTTCTCCTGTCTTAGACAGATCTGTCCAACAGGATTAGTTATAACCTACTTTAACCCCCCATTCTTCTGATGCTGCTGTTCACCCTCGTGTTTAGCGGACACGTTCCTGTTATCTTCATTTATCCTTTTAAACAACTCTAAGATTAATGTCTTCCCCCTCACCTAGGTTCCCCGGTGGTTGTTGTGTGTCCCTTGCATCACTGTCATCTACCCCTTACGCAAAAGAAGGACACAGAGAGAGAGAGAGAGAGAAGCGAGAGAGCGAGAGAGAGAGAGAGAGCGAGCGAGCGAGAAGAGAGACGGAGGAGTGACCCTCCCTTCAACCCCCTCCCCATCCCGATGGCAAAATGACGGGTAAACAAGTGAAGGTTTGGTTTAAATGCCACAGTCTGCGTCACGCACATCTGTGAGTTGCGTCGCACGTGTTGCGTCACCTGATACGACCGTCGCGTGCATCTGCACTCTCCCCCTCCCACTGTGGCGTGGACCTTTGTCGTGGGATGGTATAGGGGGATAGGGGTGTCGTCCCTCGGGCCACTATAAATGGACAAGAGATATTTGCCACAGTTGTTCTCGTCGTCTATCGTCAATTAGTTCCACTAACTGTTGGTGGGCAGCAGCTGCACTCGCGACGTGCATGGCGATCTCTGGCAGATATGACAAACATCTCTAACTCTCAGGTCTTTCTCTCACCCCCTCATGTCTCTCTCACCCCTCACATGCCCGCATATACCCACCGCCTCCTCCGTGGGGTAGAGCACCCATAGGCTGTTGGGCACTTGTCGCGACAATGGGCACGAACATGCTGGCACGAACAGCTGGGCACACGAACAGCTGGGACGTCCCTAAGGGCAGCCTGTCAGATGTCTCGCCCTGATTGGTTCTCTGTGACGTAGGGGGAAGGCGTCCCATTGCTGTTATAGCCATTAATACCGATAATATATATCTGTATATATAGACATTTGTCACTTAACAGTTTGGACAACAATAACCGTTATAGTACATATTGACAGTTATTACATTTACAGTATAACAACATTGAACACTGTCAGTGTGACAGTCAAGCAGCGTCAATAACCGTCTAAGAGGAGGATTAAGACGGAGAAAAATAGTATGAGACTACAAGATAACCTCGACAGACTGAGTGAAAGGTCTAACAAATGGCTACTCAGAAAGTTCAAACCAAGCCATGTAAGGTAATGAAAACTAACGGGTCGTGTAGGAAACAGGGAGGCCCAGACAACCAGATACCCAAATCTCAAGACATGATAGAGCTCAGGGGCTAGATTCACGAAGCAGTTACGCAAAGCACTTAACGAACCTGGGCCAGATTCACGAAAACATTTATGCAAACACTTACGAACCTTGGGCCAGATTCACGAAGCAGGTTTAACGGAAGGACTTACGAACCTTGGGCCAGATTCACAAAGCAGTCACAAGCAGCAGTCACGCAAGCACTTACGAACCTGTACATATTTTCTCAATCTTTGGCGGCTTTGTTTACAATTATTAAACAGTTAATGAGCTCCGAAGCACCAGAGAGGCTGTTTATAACATAACAACAGTTGATTGGAAGTTTTCATGCTTGTAAACTGTTTAATAAATGTAAACAAAGTCCGTCAGAAATTGGGAAAGATGTACACGTTCGTAAGTGCTTGCGTAACTGCTTCGTGAATCTGGCCCCAGTAGGGCTCAGAAACTTGTATTTAGTTGACTGACAGTGAGAGGTGGGGACCAAAGAGCCAGAGATCAGCCCCACCACAAGCCACAACTAGGGTGAGTAACCACGCTGTCAACAATGACCACTCATCAGCTGGCCGCAGGCCAACAGACGGACAAAAGGAAGGGAGGAGGAGGAGGAGGGGTGGGGAGTTTATTATATTTGATGAGTGGTGGACTCCCGCACCCGTCTGGCGATGAATATTGATGAGCTTCCTTGCTCGTGTCTATCATGTTCATCCAGGGCCTGTAATTACACACAGCCTCTGCTTCGATTGACAGGTTAATGAGAGGCTCGCGAAGGGTCGCAGTTCGAGGTTAGTAGAAGAAGCAGATCAATGCTGTCAATTACAGATGGTGGAAACCGTCCATGTGGACATTTACGCTATCTTACACGCAGTCTACGCTATATGCGGACTTTACGAGGCCTCATTGCACGAGGAAAACCACAACAGTGTGATATTTCAACCGCGAGAGGAGAGGAGTCTTTGGAGAGGAATAGAATGGGTGTCCCTAGAAGACAAACACCCTTATATATGCTACCACAGGCCCTGGGCCGGCTGAGTGGACGGCGCTCGGGATGCGTAGTTCTAAGGTTCCGAGATCGATTCCCAGTGGAGCGAGAAACAAAATAGGCAGTGTCTTTCACCCTCTCACGCGGTATTAACATTGCATCAACGTATTTCCAGTTAGTATCACGGATCAACATTGCTTCCCCTCTCACTTAAAAATATTATATATATATATATATATATAATATATATATATATATATTATATATATCTATAATAATGTTAATAATGTTGTTAATAATTAACAACAACACAGAAAATCATTGATAGATACAGCGACAACAGGCGGCTTGACATCTCGGGGGTGGCACTACACATCAAGAATTCACCACCAGCAATCAACAGACCATTAACGCACAACTATATCTTACCCACTTCAAGGGGACTCCCGCTCCAATATAGAAAAAATCAAGAAAACGGGCAAATGCCTTCTGCTTTTACAGATCGATTCTTCCCTTATACCCCATTGTTTCGTGTTCGTGTTTGTTCTCCCCTCACCCAAAACCATTGTAACATGTCCACCTCACCCAAATTGCAGGTATTTAAACTCTGTCCAGTTATATTATATAATCTATATATATATATATATTATCTATTATTATATATATATCTATATCAATATATATATGGGCAGTGGTCAGACCACGGAGGAAGAATGAAAACAGGAATTTCCTTAAGACTTTCGTATATTAAATAAATCTTCAGAATGAATGATTTAAAAGTCATATTTTCGTGAATACCAACACACACACAAACACACACACACAACACACACACACAGGTACTACAGCACGTGTGTCCAATGAGCAGCTGTTAACTACTTCAAACCAACCTCCACCTCCTCCCCTCCCCTGCCACAGACGCGTTATTTCCTCGTTAAACAGGTTTAACAACGCAAAAAATAACGTTGAAATATACTTTTCGTTTGTGGTGGAGTAGTTGTGCCCACTGGCGCTAAGCCCCATTGGGCAAGTAGACTCGTGATATCAAACTTGTAGTTGATAACAACTTATAGTTGATATCTAAAGTATCAAGCAGACGTGTCGATAACGTTGGATTACCGTTAATTGTAGTTACTGGGCCATTGGGGTGTTTTCAGAGTAATTATTTCATCCAGGACTTATTAATTATTTCAGTGTGCTTGGTGATTTGCTGCCCAACCGCTTGTGGCTGGACGGTACAGAGCGTGGGTCTCGCATCATGCAGGTCAACGTTCAAACCCCCGACCCCTCAACAGGGGTTGGGGCACAATCCTTCCCTCCGTCTCATCCCAAATCCTTTTCATGACCCCTTCCCAGTGCTATATAGTCGTTAATGGCTTGACGCTTTGCCCTGAGAGTTTCCTTGCCTCGTGATTTGCAATGCCTTTCTAATGATATACAAATAAAAATAAATTTCATTATGTTATACACTGCATAAAAATTTGCAATATTTTTTTTTGGTGTTGAACTTTTTCTAAGGTCAAAGAGCTTCGAAACTTGAATTTTGCAAATAGGAGAAAGAGAAATTCGTAATACATTTATGAAATAATATTACGGATTCTGGCAAGAATTCTGCCTAAGGTACTCCTAAGGTCCCCCAACGTCAAGAAACTGACATACTAAAGTCGTTCCCCTTTTATCCTAAACCAACAGAGACCTAAAACAGAAAAAAGGGACAGTAAAATGTTATATATTTCGCGAGCCGCTGCCATTTTTCTAGAACGACGGTCGGAGGAGGGAGCCGGTCGGCCGAGCGGACAGCACGCTGGACTTGTGATCCTGTGGTCCTGGGTTCGATCCCAAGCACCGGCGAGAAACAATGGGCAGAGTTTCTTTCACCCTATGCCCCTGTTACCTAGCAGTAAAATAGGTACCTGGGTGTTAGTCAGCTGTCACGGGCTGCTTCCTGGGGGTGGAGGCCTGGTCGAGGACCGGGCCGCGGGGACACTAAAAAGCCCCGAAATCATCTCAAGATAACCTCAAGATAACCTGAAGACGAGATTTGGCCTCAGGTTGAGTATACGGCAATATACGACGTGCTATCAGGAGAAAAGACTAAGTTATATCATCACTTTGGGTTACAGGAGTGACCCCTTTATTCCTCCATAACTAAAAGACGTACTTCCGAACCTGTACATCTTTCCTCAATTTTTGACGGCTTTGGTTACATTTATTAAACAGTTTAGAAGCATGAAAACTTGCCAATCAACTGTTGTTATTGTTATAAACAGCCTCCTGGTGCTTCGGAGCTCATTAACTGTTTAATAATTGTAAGCAAAGCCGCCAAACACTGAGAAAAGATGGACAGGTTCGTAAGTGCTTGCGTAACGGCTTCGTGAATCTCACCCCTGGTCATTAATGACTTCGGGATAAAAATGTTTCTATCCCTAATTACCGCACATCACAGGCATCTCAAAGCATCAAAAGACCGCTGCATGGAGAATGCATTAACACTTTTCCACCACAGGCTAATGAATCACGTTAACTATTATCACGAGACAATACGAGGCATTTCGATCTCAACGATCCACTCTGAAGAGAATCGAGGATGATTAACGATCGTCAAAAAGTTATGTCCAGTTAACGAGGGAAATACAGCTGTATAGATGCAAGTTGTATTTTATATACATTATTCATCGTTTCATAATGTTTTTCCCAGTGAAATTTATTGTGTATTAGTTAATGGTAAATCAAGACAAGGTCTAATGGTAGGGTAGCGAGGTTTGGTCGTGAGAGCTTCTACCAATGTGGTCTGGTAGTGGCAGGGTCGACCAGTGTGGTCTGGTAATGGTAGGGTCGACCAGTGTGGTCTGGTAATGGTAGGGGACTACCAGTGTGGTCTGGTAATGGTAGGGTCGACCAGTGTGGTCTGGTAATGGTAGGGGACTACCAGTGTGGTCTGGTAATGGTAGGGTCGACCAGTGTGGTCTTGTAGTGGCAGGGTCGACCAGTGTGGTCTGGTAATGGTAGGGTCGACCAGTGTGGTCTGGTAATGGTAGGGGACTACCAGTGTGGTCTGGTAATGGTAGGGGACTACCAGTGTGGTCTGGTAATGGTAGGGGACTACCAGTGTGGTCTGGTAATGGTAGGGTCGACCAGTGTGGTCTGGTAATGGTAGGGTCGACCAGTGTGGTCTGGTAATGGTAGGGTCGACCAGTGTGGTCTGGTAATGGTAGGGTCGACCAGTGCGGTCTGGTAATGGAAGGGTCGACCAGTGTGGTCTGGTAATGGTAGGGTCGACCAGTGTTGTCTGGTAGTGGTAGGGGACTACCAGTGTGGTCTGGTAATGGTAGGGGACTACCAGTGTGGTCTGGTAATGGTAGGGGACTACCAGTGTGGTCTGGTAATGGTAGGGTCGACCAGTGTGGTCTGGTAATGGTAGGGTCGACCAGTGTGGTCTGGTAATGGTAGGGTCGACCAGTGTGGTCTGGTAATGGTAGGGTCGACCAGTGCGGTCTGGTAATGGTAGGGTCGACCAGTGTTGTCTGGTAGTGGTAGGGTCGACCAGTGTTGTCTGGTAGGGGTAGGGTCGACCAGTGTGGTCTGGTAATGGTAGGGTCGACCAGTGCGGTCTGGTAGTGGCGGGTCGACCAGTGTGGTCTGGTAATGGTAGGGTCGACCAGTGTGGTCTGGTAGTGGCAGGGTCGACCAGTGTGGTCTGGTAATGGTAGGGTCGACCAGTGTGGTCTGTAATGGTAGGGTCGACCAGTGCGGTCTGGTATGGTATGGTCGACCAGTGTTGTCTGTAGTGGTAGGGTCGACCAGTGTGGCTGGTAGTGGCAGGGTCGACCAGTGTGGTCTGGTATGGTAGGGTCGACCATGTGTCTGGTAATGGTAGGGTCGACCAGTGCGGTCTGGTAATGGTAGGGTCGACCATGTTGTTCTGTAGTGGCAGGGTCGACCAGTGTGGTCTGGTAATGGTAGGGCGACCAGTGCGGTCTGGTAGTGGCAGGGTCGACCAGTGTGGTCTGGTAATGGTAGGGTCGACCGTGTGGTCTGGTAATGGTAGGGTCGACCAGTGCGGTCTGGTAATGGTAGGGTCGACCAGTTTGTCTGGTAGTGGTAGGGTCGACCAGTGAGGTCTGGTAATGGTAGGGTCGACCATGCGTCCTGGTAATGGTAGGGTCGACCAGTGTTGTCTGGTAGTGGTAGGGTCGACCAGTGCGGTCTGGTAATGGTAGGGTCGACCAGTGTTGTCTGGTAGTGGCAGGGTCGACCAGTGTGGTCTGGTAGTGGCAGAGGTCGACCAGTGTGGTCTGGTAGTGGCAGAGGTCGACCAGACGAGGTCTGGCAGTGGCAGAGGTCGACCAGGCCTTGTGACAAAGTATCGCTTGACCGAATTTCAAGAGTGTGTGTCGCCACTGTTCTTGATATATTGTCGTGAAGGAACCCTCGCAAACCTGATGGCAATGAAAGAAGGAGGAAGGAGGGAGATGGAAGGGAAAGAGGGAGATGGAGGAAGGAGGGAGATAGAAGGAAGGGGGAGATGGAAAGTAAGTAAGAAAGCAAGGACGTAAAGAGAATAGAGAAATAGTGAGAAACCACTGAAGGATATGAAAGTAGGAAAGAAATGAGAAGGACGAAAATAAGGAGAAGAAAGAAAGAACCGAAGGAGGGAGAGAGACGGAGAATGAGGAATGAGAGAGGGAGGCATGAGTGAGTGAGTGAGTGAGTGAGTGAGTGAGAGCAGGACAAAGGCCAAGATTTCACCAAGAAAGAGCCAAACAACAAGAAATGAACAAAATTCACAAGGGCCGTGACGAGGATTCGAACCTACGTCCGAGAGCATCCCATACGCTGCCTTAATTAACTCAGCTACGACATGGTCAAAAGAATTGAAACCATTTGTTCATTTGACCCATCACGCTATTGTGATTTCTGTACAGGAATTACCTTAAAACGATGGCAGACATTCAACAGAAGTAGTAGTACTGTGTACACAGGAAACACCTGCGTATAACACCTGCTAAACACCTGCGATGTTCAAGAGCTCCTACACCTGCAGTAAGGGATTTTTTCCCCGTGTTATTTAATTCAACACCTGAAGTGTTTTTTCTCACTTCTCGAGAGTTTAAATGTTGTATTATTTACTTGTATTCCTGGAGTGTTTTCCTTCGTGTTGCTGTATACCTGAAGTGTATTTTTTTTTTTTGCTTTTAATTTATTTTATTAAAGGAAGGAATTCTCAGACTAATCCCGGGTCGATTCTAAGTGAACAAAATGGCTGTTATTTAATTAATTTCACCTGTTTTGTCTCTTATGGAGGGAACTCCTCTTAGGTAACTCGTGATCTCTCTTGTGACTTATACTTAGAATGTGGCCACGCACGCACACGCGCGCGCGCACACACACACACACACACACACACATACTGGGGGCCAGGTAGCCTGGTGGATAGCACGCAGGACTCGTAATTCTGTGGCGCGGGTTCGATTCCCGCACCCGGCAGAAACAAATGGGCAAAGTTTCTTTCACCCTGAATGCCCCTGTTACCTAGCAGTAAATAGGTACCTGGGAGTTAGTCAGCTGTCACGGGCTGCTTCCTGGGGTGTGTGTGGTGTGGAAAAAAAAAAGTAGTTAGTGTAGTTAGTAAACAGTTGATTGACGGTTGAGAGGCGGGCCGAAAGAGCAAAGCTCAACCCCCGTAAATACAACTAAGTGAATACTCACACACACACACACACACACACACACACACACACACACACACACACACACACACACACACACACACACACAGGAACCTGTACACCTGTTGATTGACGGTTGAGAGGAGGGACCAAAGAGACAGAGCTCAACTCCCGCAAGCACAACTAGGTGAGTACACAACCTGTGTAAGGAATCATTCAGAATCTTGTACACCACATATGTGAGACCAATCCTGGAGTATGCGGCCCCAGCATGGAGCCCGTACCTTGTCAAACACAAGACGAAGCTGGAAAAAGTCCAAAGGTATGCCACTAGATTAGTCCCAGAATTAAGAGGCATGAGTTACGAGGAAAGGCTGCGGGAAATGCACCTTACGACACTGGAAGACAGAAGAGTAAGGGGAGACATGATCACAACCTACAAAATCTTCAGGGGAATCGACCGGGTAAACAAGGATAAACTATTCAACACTGGTGGGACGCGAACAAGGGGACACAGGTGGAAACTGAATACCCACATGAGCCACAGAGACGATCGAAGGAACTTTTTCAGTGTCAGAGTAGTTAACGGATGGAATGCACTAGGCAGTGATGTGGTGGAGGCTGACTCCATACACAGTTTCAAGTGTAGATATGATAGAGCCCAGTAGGCTCAGGAACCTGTACACCTGTTGATTGACAGTTGAGAGGCGGGACCAAAGAGCCAAAGCTCAACCCCCGCAAGCACAAATAGGTGAGTACAAATAGGTGAGTACACACACACGTGAATACCCCTTCCGGATGCTCCCGGGTCTATCTTCCCCTCTCACATCTCTATTCCTCCTCTCCCATCATTCCCTCTACCCCCCTTCCCTTTCCTCCTCTACCTCAGAAAATGCAGTACTGAATTCAAATTCATAATTTCTAATCAACTCTAGAGACTCAGCCAGCCATCTTTCACTTATTATCTGGGGTCATTCTTTGGCCCAGCCTATGTACCTCCTCTACACAAGACCATTCACCCTGTAAAATTGGGCGAGGCTAGCCCCCAGCGTCTGGCCTACAACTTTGGAAAGAAACACTCACGAATTCATACATATATGTAGAATTGAAAGGGGGACTCTAACCATGCCCCATTCACTGCCTCTTCTCACCCCCCCCCTGCACACGAGGCAGTACCTATTGGTCCATACGAGGCAGCTGCTATTGGTCGATATGAGGCAGTACCTATTGGTCCATACGAGGCAGCACCTATTGGTCCATACGAGGCAGCTCCTATTGACCCATACGAGGCAGCACCTATTGGCCCATACGAGGCAGCACCTATTGGTCCATACGAGGCAGCACCTATTGGTCCATACGAGGCAGCACCTATTGGCCCATACGAGGCAGCTCCTATTCGTCCATACGAGGTAGCACCTATTGGCCCATACGAAGCAGCACCTATTGGTCCATACGAGGCAGCTCCTATTGGTCCATACGAAGCAGCACCTATTGGTCCATATGAGGCAGCACCTATTGGTCCATACGAGGCAGCTCCTATTAGCCCATAAGAAGCAGCACCTATTGGCCCCATTCGCCCATGCGCATATACATGTCTAACCTACGCTTGAAACAATTCAAAAGGTTACATTTCATTTACAATTGGAACTGATCATAAGATCCAGATAGTCTACTTCAATGGCAGTTAACTGCCAGTTCAGCAATTCGGGAACTGGAAGCGAACAAGAACGTCAATCTTAAAGGGCCAAAAAAATAAGATTTACCCCCGTCTTGCTCTTTCCTTTTACCAGGTTCGAACCTCTCCAAGAATTCATTTGGATAATCCATTAATAGCAGTCTTAACCATTCTTTCTTGGAGTCCATTAAAAGACAATCTTTACTTTTCTTTACTTCGCCGAAACCATTAGATACAATGGATGCCCCCTTTCAGGAGAGGAAGGATAATGGAATTTCGGGATGGGGTGCTCTGGTGGGAGGGAGGGATAGGGATAGAGGGGACGGAAGTGGCTGGCTGCGGGATGGAAAATAGTGATTCTTTGTTTTGCCATCAGGCGGCAACTGGCAGTGTTGTCGCTGATTGAACTATCGGTCAGTGTGTCATTTGTGTGCAGCTCCCCCCCCCCCTCTCTCTCCCTCTCTCCCCTCTCTCCCTCCCTCCCTCTCTCCCTCTTCTCGGGGGAGAGGGAGATACAATAGGGAACAGTGGTGATTGTATTGGTGAATGTATAATGGTGGTATCAGTGGTGTCCTCAACCACCAACCCTCCACTGCCCAAGATTACAACATGCAATTCTTCACAGGCAACGCTGCCTCTTATCACAGCTGTGGGCCGCTGCCTCTTATCACAGCTGTGGGCCGCTGCCTCTTATCACAGCTGTGGGCCGCTGCCTCTTATCACAGATGTGGGCCGCTGCCTCAGGTCCTCACAACCTGACACACACAAACTACAACCTAACACAACCGCAAAGATCAAGTTATTCCATGTCCACCAATCAAAGGCAACCAGACAAGGTTGTTACTGCATTAAACTCAAACTGAATTCGAATTTATGAGTCAAGATGATATCGAGTCGTTTTCTTAAAGTATTACAAGCCTGGTTGAGTACACTCACAATTGTTATACGACTAGCAGGAGAAACTAGCAAGAGAAACTAGCAGCAGAAACTAGCAGGTGAAACTAGCAAGAGAAACTAGCAAGAGAAACTAGCAGGAGAAACTAGCAGGAGAAACTAGCAAGAGAAACTTAGCAAGAGAAACTAGCAGCAGAAACTAGCAGCAGAAACTAGCAGGTGAAACTAGCAGGAGAAACTAGCAGGAGAAACTAGCAGGAGAAACTAGCAGGAGAAACTAGCAGGAGAAACTAGCAGGAGAAACTAGCAGGAGAAACTAGCAGGTGAAACTAGCAGGAGAAACTAGCAGGAGAAACTAGCAGGTGAAACTAGCAGGTGAAACTAGCAGGAGAAACTAGCAGGAGAAACTAGCAGGAGAAACTAGCAGGAGAAACTAGCAGGAGAAACTAGCAGGAGAAACTATCAGGAGAAACTATCAGGAGAAACTAGCAGGAGAAACTAGCAGGAGAAACTAGCAAGAGAAACTAGCAAGAGAAACTAGCAAGAGAAACTAGCAGCAGAAACTAGCAGCAGAAACTAGCAGGAGAAACTAGCAGGAGAAACTAGCAAGAGAAACTAGCAAGAGAAACTAGCAGGAGAAACTAGCAGGTGAAACTAGCAGGAGAAACTAGCAGGTGAAACTAGCAGGAGAAACTAGCAGGAGAAACTAGCAGGTGAAACTAGCAGGAGAAACTAGCAGGTGAAACTAGCAGGAGAAACTAGCAGGAGAAACTAGCAGGAGAAACTAGCAGGAGAAACTAGCAGGTGAAACTAGGAGAAACTAGCAGGAGAAACTAGCAGCAGAAACTAGCAGGTGAAAGTAGCAGCAGAAACTAGCAGGAGAAACTAGCAGGAGAAACTAGCAGGTGAAACTAGCAGGTGAAACTAGCAGCAGAAACTAGCAGCAGAAACTAGCAACAGAAACTAGCAGCAGAAACTAGCAGCAGAAACTAGCAGCAGAAACTAGCAGCAGAAACTAGCAGCAGAAACTAGCAGCAGAAACTAGCAGGAGAAACTAGCAACAGAAACTAGCAGCAGAAACTAGCAGGAGAAACTAGCAGCAGAAACTAGCAGCAGAAACTAGCAGGAGAAACTAGCAGCAGAAACTAGCAGCAGAAACTAGCAGAGAAACTAGCAGCAGAAACTAGCAGCAGAAACTAGCAGCAGAAACTAGCAGCAGAAACTAGCAGGAGAAACTAGCAGGAGAAACTAGCAGGAGAAACTAGCAGCAGAAACTAGCAGCAGAAACTAGCAGGAGAAACTAGCAGCAGAAACTAGCAGCAGAAACTAGCAGGAGAAACTAGCAACAGAAACTAGCAGCAGAAACTAGCAGGAGAAACTAGCAACAGAAACTAGCAGCAGAAACTAGCNATTTGGAAAATTGGTTGTCACCGGTTATTTACGAGATGTTATGGGCGATGTCAATGATTCAGGAGCTGGTCAGCGGAAAGGAAAAATTCAGTAGAGAAACAGTTGGACAATTTTCAGGATGAAAAGAAGGGTAGATGCGGCGAGGCAGGCTAGGAGGCGAGGCAGGCGAGGCAGGCGAGGCAGGCGTGGCAGGCGAGGCAGGCGAGGTAGGCGAGGTAGGCGAGGTAGGCGTAGCAGGCGAGGCAGGCGAGGCAGGCGTGGTAGGCGAGGCAGTCGTGTTGAAGGCCAGGATGGCTCTGAGCGTCGTCACTGAATTAAAGGAACCATCTTCATGTCAGGGGCATCGGGTCTGCCTCCCCACCTGACCTTGTGTGTGTGTGTGTGTGTGTGTGTGTGTGTGTGTGTGTGTGTGTGTGTGTGTGTGTGTGTGTGTGTGTGTGTGTGTGTGTGTGTGTGTGTGTGTGTGTACTCGCCTATATGTACTCACCTATATGTGTCTGCAGGATCGAGCATTGACTCTTGGATCCCGCCTTTCGAGCATCAGTTGTCTACAGCAATGACTCCTATCCCATTTCCCTATCATACCTGGTTTTAAAATTATGAATAGTATTGGCTTCCACAACCTGTTCCTTAAGTGCATTCCATTTTCCCACTACTCTCACGCTAAAAGAAAACTTCCTAACATCTCTGTGACTCATCTGAGTTTCTAACTTCCATCCATGTCCCCTCGTTCTGTTACTATTCCGTGTGAACATTTCGTCTATGTCCACTCTGTCAATCCCTCTGAGTATTTTATACGTTCCTATCATGTCCCCCCTCTCCCTTCTTCTTTCTAGTGTCGTAAGGCATAGTTCCCCCAGGCGCTCCTCATACCCCATCCCTCGTAGCTCTGGGACGAGTCTCGTTGCAAACCTCTGAACCTTTTCCAGTTTCATTATGTGTTTCTTTAGATGGGGACTCCATGATGAGGCGGCATACTCTAAGACTGGCCTCACGTAGGCAGTGTAAAGAGCCCTAAATGCCTCCTTACTTAGGTTTCTGAATGATGTTCTAACTTTTGCCAGTGTAGAGTACGCTGCTGTCGTTATCCTATTTATATGTGCCTCAGGAGATAGATTAGGTGTTACGTCCACACCCAGGTCTCTTTCGCGCGTCGTCACAGGTAGGCTGTTCCCCTTCATTGTGTACTGTCCCTTTGGTCTCCTATCTCCTAGTCCCATTTCCATAACTTTACATTTGCTCGTGTTGAATTCCAGTAGCCATTTCTCTGACCATCTCTGCAACCTGTTCAGGTCCTTTGGAGGATCCTGCAATCCTCATCTGTCACAACTCTTCTCATCAACTTTGCGTCATCCGCAAACATCGACATGTAGGACTCTACACCCGTAAACATGTCGTTAACATATACAAGAAATAGAATTGGTCCCAGCACCGATCCTTGTGGTACTCCACTTGTTACTGTTCGCCAGTCCGACTTCTCGCCCCTTACCGTAACTCTTTGGCTCCTTCCTGTTAGGTGTGTGTGTGTGTGTGTGTGTGTGTGTGTGTGTGTGTGTGTGTGTGTGTGTGTGTGTGTGTGTGTGTGTGTGTGTGTGTGTGTGTGTGCGTGTGTGGGGTGCCAATATGGACCCCCAAGAAGGCCGACAGATACGGTGCCAATCCCCACGGTAGGATTGGCACCGTATTGGCTTTACTAACCTACAGCAGTAAAGCATCAAGCCCCTCTAGGCTTGATGCTTTACTACTGCAATAATGCAATATTATATTATGTCATGAGAACTCACACCTGGTTGTACTTGTGGGGGATGAGCCACAGCTCTTGGGTCCCGGTCATCAACCTTTAATCGACTGGTGTATTGGTTCCTGAACCTATATATATATATATATATATATATATATATATATATATATATATATACCTTTTGCCTTTCTTCGTATCTTATGTCTCTGAGCTCTGGGACTTGTCTGGTGGCATTTATCTGGACTTTCTCAGGCTTCGTTTTGTGTTTAGAGATATAAGGACTGACGGCTGGTGCTGCATTTTCCAGAATTGGTCTGACGTAAATGATATACAAGATCCTGAAGAAAATTCTTTGTTTAGATTCTTAAAGGCAGGAATCTTGTATTAGTAAATCTTCCTCGTGCAGCTGAGAGTATTATTCTTATGTACTCTGCTGCTTTTATGACAGCTTCTGCTGACTGAATCAATGTAATATTAACCTACAGGTCTTCTCTGTCCGTTTACTGGAGGACAGATTGCGATTGCGGACATCTGATTGCGATTGCGGACAGAGGGCATCACATGTGCTGCCCTCTGTCCGGTCTTCTATTCCCTCGGAACCTAACTTTATTATTTTGCACTTGCTTGAATTGAACTCAAGTAGCCATTTGAGAGACCATTCGTTCATTTTGTTCTGATTCTTCTATAGTTTCACGCTGCCTTCTCTCGTAACTATCCTTATAAATTTTTGTGTCATCAGGATACATTGAGAGGAGGAAATCAGTTCTCCTCTGGAAGGTCGTTTACATGAATTAGGAATAAGATCGGCCCCAGTACTGACCCTTGAGGTACACCACTGGTAACATCCCGGCACTCTGAGATGCTACTCTCCTCTGACCGTAACCAGAAGTTGCCTCTGATCAGGAGTACCTCTTGATCTTCTCTTGCAGAGGTAGCGTTGAGGTGATGAAAAAAACCTGCCATGTCTTATGACTGCTCATACAAATGCATCCAATTCTGGACAGAAATTGGCAAACAACAACAAATTGTAACTTTCTTAGCTAATGAACTGTAGGGGTTCAGTCCCTGAGCCCATTAGTGCCTCTGTAACCCTTTCCACTACCGCCCACGGGATGGGTATGGGGTGCATAATAAATGAACTAAACTAAACTAGAATTGGCAAACACAATGTATAATAATTGTACGGTATGTGAGTATAGAATACCAGAGACATCCCTATTATAGAAACCTAGAGCTGGTTAAAACTGTGTCCAGTAGCCCGGGGAAGACAAGATGAAGGGCCGCGATAGGCACTATCCACTAGCGCCATTGGCAGAGAAACATCTGCAAGACAAAGTGTAGTCAAAATATAGATAGCAAAGCACAACACAACCCCGGCCTGCTGCTCGCGAAGATCCCAAGGGCAAGGCAGAGGAACTAACGCGCAATTGAAGTAGAACTAACAAGAGAACAGCGCCGCCTGCGGATAAGAACAGAAAAAAAAAATCGTGCCAGCAAGAGCGTAAAGTAGTGGCGGCTAATATAGACGACTAGTATCAGTCCCTGGAGCTGAAGGGAGCTATTAAGGAAGGCAGAAGGCGCCTGGTGAACATGTGCTCACGTAATAATAAATTATGTAATCCCCAGGAGGAACCCCCTACTCCACACGTCTTGAATACGTCACCCTCTTGAGAAGAGTGTGACCTACACTATGGACATTGGCAGTAATTGTTCTCCCCGCCATACTGGAGATCTAAGGTTCCTAACGCCTAAGATGCTGGGTTCCACTGCTGGGCAGTATGGGTGTTCCAGTACGTGGTCGGAGGCCACCAACACTCTCCAGTTATGTTAATATTCTTCAGAGTGTGGTTTAAGTGGCTGCGATCGAGTGAGATTCCTCTCATGTCAGGTGCCTTGAGACCACTTAAGGCCCCCGCCTCTTGAAGTGATGAAGCTCGACACTTAAGGTACGCCTCCAGAACTTGCTAAACACCGCTAAGACAGGGTTCTGTTTCTGTCTCTTCTCTTTCTCTCCACTTCTCACGTCTGTAAAGGCCCAGCCACTTAAGCTGGACGGTAGAGTGACGGTTTCGCTTCATGCAGGTCGGCGTTCAATCCCCCGACCGTCCAGGTGGTTGGGCACCATTCCTTCCCTCCCTCCGGCCCATCCCAAACCCTAATCCGCTTCCAAGTGCTATATAATCGTAATGGCTTGGTCCTTTCCCCTGATAGGTCCCTTCACGTCTGTAATGAATGTCTAGAATCTCGGAAGTATCTTTCCGCGCGATTAACATTAAAAAACGATTATTTTCAAAAAGTGATTCTTCAGGCTGTTACAGTTTGAAGTTTTGGTTGTTAAAGTCACGCTTGATTTTATTTGATTTTTGAATCACGCTTGTGGTAAATGTGGTAAACTATTTGCATCACGTCATTCATTATGTATACTCAGCCCCCTCCCCCCTCCCCCACACGTATATGTATCCGTATAAGAAAGGTTATGAGAGTATGAATGAGATGTGGAGTGAATGACAGCGGTGACCGTAGCCAGCAAAGGTTGATGAGTTGTTCATCAAGCACCACAGGTGTCGGGAGCTCGTAATTACCTGGCGATGATTTCGGGGTTTAGCGTCCCCCGCGGCCCGGTCGTCGACCAGGCCTCGTGGTTGTAGGATTGGTCAACCAGGCTGTTGGACGCGGCTGCTCGTAGTCTGACTTATGAATCACAGCCTGGTTGATCAGGTATCCTTTGGAAGTGTTTATCCAGTTCTCTCTTGAACACTGTGAGGGGTCGGCCAGTTATGCCCCTTATGTGTAGGGGAAGCGTGTTGAACAGTCTCGGGCCTCTGACGTTGATAGTTCTCTCTTAGAGTACCTGTTGCACCTCTGCTTTTCAACGAGGGTATTCTGCACATCCTGCCATGTCTTCTGGTCTCATGTGATGTCATTTCTGTGTTTGGGACCAGCCCCTCTAATATTTTCCACGTGTAAATTATTATGTATCTCCTGCCTGCGCTCAAGGGAGTACAGATTTAGGCTCTTTAGCCGGTCCCAATAGTTTAGATGTTTTCCTGAGTGGATTCTATCAGTAAAGGATCTCTGCACGCTCTCCAGGTCAGCAATTTCACCAGCTTTGAAAGGGGCTGTCATTGTGCAGCAGTACTCTACTCTAGAGAGCACAAGCGTCTTGAAAAGTGTCATCATCGGTATAGCATCTCTAGTGTGAAAAGTTCTTGTTATCCAACCTGTCATTTTTCTTGCAGTTGTGACGGCTACTTTATTGTGTTCTTTAAAGGTAAGGTCTTCCGACATGAGTACACCCGGATCCTTTACATTGCCTTTTTTTTCGTTTGGGATTTGCACTGTGGTTTGATCGTCAAGATAACCTCAAGATAACCTCAAGATAACCTCCTCTTCTGCAGACACTCAGGGGGCGACTGCCGACCAATCCCAGGGCGGACCTTGCTGACGCAGGACATCCTAGGTCGCCTCCTATTGGTCATCCGAGGTCACGTGACGTGTAAGGAGTCCTACCGTCCTATTGGGGGAGGGGCTATATTCCTGTGTTATGAGCGAGTGTGTCTAAAAAGGCGACATTGAGTGTTAAGATGGACTACTGTCTCATCCTACCTACTGCTGCACGGGAAACACCTTGCCTGTACCTCCTGCTGCACGGGAAACACCTTGCCTGTACCTCCTGCAGCACGGGAAACTCCTTGCCTGTACCTCCTGCTGCACGGGAAACTCCTTGCCTGTACCTCCTGCTGCACGGGAAACTCCTTGCCTGTACCTCCTGCTGCACGGGAAACTCCTTGCCTGTACCTCCTGCTGCACGGGAAACACCTTGCCTGTACCTCCTGCTGCACGGGAAACACCTTGCCTGTGCCTCCTGCTGCACGGGAAACACCTTGCCTGCGCCTCCTGCTGCACGGGAAACACCTTGCCTGCGCCTCCTGCTGCACGGGAAACACCTGCCTGCGCCTCCTGCTGCACGGGAAACACCTTGCCTGTACCTCCTGCTGCACGGGAAACACCTTGCCTGCGCCTCCTGCTGCACGGGAAACACCTTGCCTGCGCCTCCTGCTGCACGGGAAACACCTTGCCTGCGCCTCCTGCTGCACGGGAAACACCTTGCCTGCGCCTCCTGCTGCACGGGAAACACCCCCTCACAAGCACCACTACTCTTGCATTACCTGCTTCTCCAGTTTAATTTTATTGTGCATTTCCTGCCTCTTACCTCAGTCCCTCCTCCTCCTCCCACTCTTCCTCCTCCTCCTTTCCTCCTCCTCCTCCTCCTCCTCCTCCTCCTCCTCCTCGTCAGGGAAGTTCACAGTTCCTTGAAGTAATTGAAGCAGTTTACGAACAAAACGCATCAAAGAACATGGATGTGTTGTGGTGTTGATAACACCATCTTCCCCTCTCACAGGAACCAGGAGCACCACCCTCACCTCTCACAGGAACCAGGAACACCACCCTCACCTCTCACAGGAACCAGGAACACCACCTACACCTCTCACAGGAACCAGGAACACCACCTTCACCTCTCACAGGAACCAGGAACACCACCTTCACCTCTCACAGGAACCAGGAACACCACCTACACCTCTCACAGGAACCAGGAACACCACCTTCACCTCTCACAGGAACCAGGAACACCACCCTCACCTCTCACAGGAACCAGGAACACCACCTACACCTCTCACAGGAACCAGGAACACCACCCTCACCTCTCACAGGAACCAGGAACACCACCTTCACCTCTCACAGGAACCAGGAACACCACCTTCACCTCTCACAGGAACCAGGAACACCACCTTCACCTCTCACAGGAACCAGGAACACCACCTTCCCCTCTCACAGGAACCAGGAACACCACCTTCCCCTCTCACAGGAACCAGGAACACCACCTTCCCCTCTCACAGGAACCAGGAACACCACCTTCCCCTCTCACAGGAACCAGGAACACCACCTTCCCCTCTCACAGGAACCAGGAACACCACCTTCACCTCTCACAGGAACCAGGAACACCACCTTCCCCTCTCACAGGAACCAGGAACACCACCTTCCCCTCTCACAGGAACCAGGAACACCACCTTCACCTCTCACAGGAACCAGGAACACCACCTTCCCCTCTCACAGGAACCAGGAACACCACCTTCACCTCTCACAGGAACCAGGAACACCACCTTCCCCTCTCACAGGAACCAGGAACACCACCTTCACCTCTCACAGGAAGCAGGAACACCACCTTCACCTCTCACAGGAAGCAGGAACACCACCCTCACCTCTCACAGGAACCAGGAACACCACCCTCACCTCTCACAGGAACCAGGAGCACCACCTACACCTCTCACAGGAACCAGGAACACCACCTTCCCCTCTCACAGGAACCAGGAACACCACCATCACCTCTCACAGGAACCAGGAACACCACCCTCACCTCTCACAGGAACCAGGAGCACCACCCTCACCTCTCACAGGAACCAGGAGCACCACCCTCACCTCTCACAGGAACCAGGAACCTAAAGGACACCCACCTCGCCCCCCAAAAAAGACAGACAACCGCCAGAACCGCACAGCAGAACCCGCAGCTTCCGAACACCACAGAACCATCAAACGAGAATCAAATATTCTCGTTTGACAGTTGAATAGATTCAACAAATCACCGTCGAATCCCCCCCCCCCACTTGATTCTCTAGTTCTAGGAAAATAAGAAAATATATACATAGTGAAGGACTTGCTAGTGAAGGACTTGCTTCATCTTGCATCATCGTTAAGCAGCTGCGCGAAGGCTCGCCCGCTAAGCTTGAGGAAGCAGAGCTCTTGGGTCACACGTTATCATCAGGTTTTTTTTTATTATCATCAGTTATGTCAGCTTTTAACTTGGTGATGAGCGTCATCACTATCAATGCTGACCTCTGTTGAGACCATTCAGCGCAGTCTGGCGCAGCGTGAGGCTGCTTGTCTGCGTGGCGCAGTGTGTGAGGGAGGAGCTCGCGCAGTGTGTGAGGGAGAGGCGCTGTCTGCGCGGCGCAGTGTGTGAGGGAGAGGCGCTGTCTGCGTGGCGCAGTGTATGTGAGGGAGGAGCTGTCTACACGGCGCAGTGTGTGAGGGAGGAGCTGTCTGCACGGCGCAGTGTGTGAGGGAGAGGCGCTGTCTGCGTGGCGCAGTGTATGTGAGGGAGGAGCTGTCTGCACGGCGCAGTGTGTGAGGGAGGAGCTGTCTGCACGGCGCAGTGTGTGAGGGAGGTGTTGCCTGCGTGGCGCAGTGTGTGAGGGAGAGGCCTGTCTGCGTGGCGCAGTGTGTGAGGGAGAGGCGCTGTCTGCGTGGCGCAGTGTATGTGAGGGAGGCGCTGTCTGCGCGGCGCAGTGTGTGAGGGAGAGGCGCTGTCTGCGTGGCGCAGTGTATGTGAGGGAGGCGCTGTCTGCGCGGCGCAGTGTGTAAGGAGAGGCGCTGTCTGCGTGGCGCAGTGTATGTGAGGGAGGAGCTGTCTGCACGGCGCAGTGTGTGAGGAAGGTGTTGTCTGCGTGGCGCAGTGTGTGAGGGAGAGGCCTGTCTGCGCGGCGCAGTGTGTGAGGGAGAGGCGCTGTCTGCGCGGCGCAGTGTGTGAGGGAGAGGCGCTGTCTGCGCGGCGCAGTGTGTGAGGGAGAGGCGCTGTTTGCGCGGCGCAGTGTGTGAGGGAGAGGCGCTGTCTGCGCGGCGCAGTGTGTGAGGGAGAGGCGCTGTCTGCGCGGCGCAGTGTGTGAGGGAGAGGCGCTGTCTGCGCGGCGCAATGTGTGAGGGAGAGGCGCTGTCTGCGCGGCGCAGTGTGTGAGGGAGAGGCGCTGTCTGCGCGGCGCAGTGTGTGAGGGAGAGGCGCTGTCTGCGCGGCGCAGTGTGTGAGGGAGAGGCGCAGTAGGAAAGAGGCCTGTCTGGTAGACTTGTACATTTAATTTGGTGAATTATATATCATAAATGTTTGCAGGAACTACAGTGGTGTGCGGGAAGCTTAAGGCCACCATCTGAGGCGTCGTTACTTGTGTGTGTCACTCAGCCACCAGTGTGTGCACGCACGCACACACGCACACACACACACACACACACACACACACACACACACACACACACACACACACACACACACACACACACACACACACACACACACACGTGGCTACTATGTCTAGAAAATGGCTACTAAAGTTTAACTCAGGAAAGTGTAAAGTAATGAAATTAGGCGAAGGGAGCAGGAGGCTGAACACAAGGTACCATCTGGAGGTGAAATCCTACAAGAATCAAATAGAGAGAGAGATCTGAGGATTGATATCACACCGAATCTGTCCCCAGAGGCCCACATCAAAAGGATGTCTTCAGCGGTATATGCTAGATTGGCCAACTAAAGAACTGCCTTTAGAAACTTGTATAAGGAATTGTTCAGGACCTTGAATACCACTTATGTCAGACCAATCCTGGAGTATGCAGCTCCAACTTGGAGTTCATACTTAAACACAAGCCAAAGTTAGAGAAGCTTCAGAAGTATGCCGCCACCAGACTAGTCCCGGAACTAAGGGGTATGAGCTACGAGGAAAGGCTATGGGAGTTAAACATCACGTCCCTGGAAGACAGAAGAGTAAGGGGAGACATAATCTCCATCTACAAAATTCTCAGGGGGGATTGACAGGGTGGACAAAGACAAACTATTTCTCACGGTGGAACACGAACAACGGACACAGGTGGAAAGTTAGTACCCAAATGAGCCACAGAGTACCCAAATGTACCCACAGAGTACCCAAATGTCAGAGTACCCAAACGAGCCACAGAGTACCCAAATGAGCCACAGAGACATTAGAAAGAACTTTTTCAGTGTCAGAGTAGTTAACAGATGGAATACATTAAGCAGTGATGTGGTGGAGGCTGCCTCCATACACAGTTTCAAGTATAGATATGATAGAGCCCATAGGCTCAGGAACCTGTACACCAGTTGATTGACGGTTGAGAGACGGGACCAAAGAGCCAGAGCTCATCCCCCGCAAGCACAACTAGGTGAGTACACACCAGATCACCAATCATGTTTCCTGGCCAGAGACCGAGCCGCAGGGTCACTGATCCTCGAGAGTACCTCAAGGGCCTCCCAAACTGTGTGTGGCAGCAGTCACCTTCTCCCTCCTGCCCGGAGATATTTGTTTCCCACTTTCAATTGTTTCCTTATGAGTGACGTACGTGTGTGTGTGTGTGTGTGTGTGTGTGTGTGTGTGTGTGTGTGTGTGTGTGTGTGTGTGTGTGTGTGTGTGTGTGTGTGTACATTTCCTGAAGGTGTGTGGAGGGCCCGAAGCCTTCCACGCATTTGACAGCTTGATTCATCAGGTTGTTATGCAGGCAGTGTCGAATGCATTAAGCGGCACCCTGCCTTGTCTGTCTCTCTTCTAAACTATATATTTGCTTATTACTACATTGTGTTGCTTTTTATTTGATGAGGCTTATATATATATATATATATAATATATATATATATATATATATATATATATATATATATATATTATATATGTCGTACCTAGTAGCCAGAACGCACTTCTCAGCCTCTATGCAAGGCCCGATTTACCTAATAAGCCAAGTTTTCATGAATTAATTGTTTTTCGACTACCTAACCTACCTAACCTAACCTAACATTTTCGGCTACCTAACCTAACCTAACCTATAAAGATAGGTTAGGTTAGGTTAGGTAGGGTGGTTAGGTTCGGTCTATATCTACGTTAATTTTAACTCCAATAAAATAAATTGACCTCATACATAATGAAATGGGTAGCTTTATCATTTCATAAGGAAAAAATTTGAGAAAATATATTAATTTATGAAAACTTGGCTTATTAGGCAAATAGGGCCTTGCATAGTAGGCCGAGTACGACGTTCTGGCTACTAGGTACAACCATATATATATATACTTTTATTTTCTTCTCCGAGGCTATGGGTCCCCACATTGGCATCAGAGGTGGTACCCTCACAAACTTT
>WNGS01113158.1:158242-173869 GCA_020271785.1 Procambarus virginalis | reverse complement strand
CACACACACACACACACCCACACACATGCACATACCATGCAAGCTGATGGAGAAGATTGTGCGAAAAAAGCTAGTGGAGCATCTGGAGCGAAGGAACTTTGTAACACAGCATCAACATGGGTTCAGGGATGGCAGGTCCTGCCTCACAGGGTTAATTGAATTCTACGACCAGGCAACAAAAATCAGGCAAGAAAGAGAGGGATGTGCAGACTGCATATTTTTGGATTGTCAGAAAGTCTTTGATACAGTGCCACACAAGAGGCTAGTGAAAAAGCTGGAGATCCAGGCAGGAGTGAAAGGGAAGGTA
Organism: Procambarus virginalis; assembly: GCA_020271785.1. Taxonomy (NCBI): domain Eukaryota; kingdom Metazoa; phylum Arthropoda; class Malacostraca; order Decapoda; family Cambaridae; genus Procambarus; species Procambarus virginalis. The sequence continues at coordinate 173,562 of WNGS01113158.1, read as the reverse complement.
CACCATTGGATAAGGGAGTACCTAAGCAACAGAAGACAGTGAGTCACGGTGAGGGGTGAGGTCTCAGATTGGCGAGACGTCACTTGTGGAGTCCCGCAGGGGTCAGTCCTTGGACCTATTCTGTTTCTGATATATGTAAATGATCTCCAAGAGGGTATAAAATCGTTCCTCTCAATGTTTGCTGATGATGCAAAAATTATGAGGAGGATTAAAACAGAAGATGATAGTAGGAGGATACAAGATGACCTTGACAGACTGAATGAATGGTTCAACAAATGGCTACTAAAGTTCAACCCGAGTAAATGCAAAGTCATGAAACTAGGCGGTGGAAACTTAAGGCCAGACACAAGGATACCGAATGGGAAATGAAGTCTTTCATGAAACAGACAGAGAGAAAGATCTAAGAGTTGATATCACACCAAACCTGTCTCCTGAAGCCCACATAAAAAGAATAACACCTGCGGCATATGCGAGGCTGGCTAACATCAGAACAGCGTTCAGGAACCTGTGTAAGAAATCCTTCAGAACCTTGTATACCACATACGTAAGACCAATCCTGGAGTATGCAGCCCCAGCATGGAGCCCGTACCTTGTCAAGCACAAGACGAAGCTGGAAAAAGTTCAGAGGTATGCCACTAGACTAGTCTCAGAACTAAGAGCCATAAGTTACGAGGACAGGCTGCGTGCAATGCACCTCACGACACAGGAAGACAAGAGTAAGAAGAGACATGATCACAACCTACAAAATTCTCAGACGAATTGACAGGGTAGATAAGGATAAACTTTTTAACATGGATGGTACGCGAACAAGATGACACAGGTGGAAACTGAGTACCCAAATGAGCCACAGAGACATTGGAAAGAACATTTTCAGTGTCAGAGTAGTTAACGGATGGAATGCACTAGGCAGTAATGTGGTGGAGGCTGACTCCATCCACAGTTTCAAGTGTAGATATGATAGAGCCCAATAGGCTCAGGAACCTGTACACCTGTTGATTGACAGTTGAGAGGCGGGACCAAAGAGCCAGAGCTCAACCCCCGCAAGCACGGCGAGTACACACGCTTTAGGGCGCTGGTGGCTGAGTGGACAACTCGCTCCACACGTAATCCTGTGAACCGGGGTTCTATTCCCGGACCGGGAAGAAACAAAATGGGCAGAGTTTCTTTCACCCTGATGCCCCCTGTTACCTAGCAGTAAATAGGTACCTGGGAGTTAGACAGCTGCTACGGACTGCTTCCTAGGGGTGTGTAACGAAAAGGAGGCCTGGTCGAGGACCGGGCCGCGGGGACGCTAATCCCCGAAATCATCTCAAGATAACCACTCAAGATAACCTCACTTCCAGATTTTAGAATCGCTATTAAATACTTGGATGGCGAAATATTAAAGAAATTGTCCACGTCTTTAAGAGACCAGAAATTGGAATATGCAGCGGACAGGTAAGGAACCTTTACCTGATCATACCTGATGATCAGGCTGCAAGGAGCCGCACCCAACAGTCTGGTTGTCCAGACCCATCAACCAGGAGGCCTGGTCAGAGACCGGGCCGCAGGGACGCTGATTCCCGAAATCAACAAAGAAACCACAAGGTAACCTTGTCATGTCTCAAGAAGCACATCAACAAACTGGAAAAAGGGGCAAAAGACATGCTTCGAAGTGCCTTCCGGAACCGAGAGTCAAGAGCTATGAGGAAGGATCATAGGACGGAGCCGGTCGGCCGAGCGGACAGCACGCTGGACTTGTGATCCTGTGGTCCTGGGGTCGATCCCAGGCGCCGGCGAGAAACAATGGGCAGAGTTTCTTTCACCCTATGCCCCTGTTACCTAGCAGTAAAATAGGTACCTGGGTGTTAGTCAGCTGTCACGGGCTGCTTCCTGGGGGTGGAGGCCTGGTTGAGGACCGGGCCGCGGGGACACTAAAGCCCCGAAATCATCTCAAGATAACCTCAAGAAGGCTTAGAAGTGTTACCAAAGCTAGAAGATAGAAGAAAAAAGGTGATATGATCACTACATATAAAATACTAAACAGGAGTCGACAGAACTGACAAAGAGGAATTCTTGAAACTTGGAACTTCAAGAACAAGAGGTCATAGATTCAAGCTAAGGGTGTGGGAACAAATATTAGAAACTTCTTCTTTGCTGAGTGGTAGAAAGTTGGAACAAGTTGAGTAAGGTGGTGGTGGAGGCCAAAATCAACAGTAAATCCACAAGGGCCGTGACGAGGATTCGAACCTGAGTCTGAGAGCATAAGGCAGCGTCTGGGATGCTCTCGGACGCAGGTTCGAATCCTCGTCACGGCCCTTGTGGATTTGTTCATTTGATGCATCACGTTAGTGTGATCTCTGTGTGTAACCAACAGCCGTTTCACAGAGTCTTGTGACAAAGAGTGCTGGGAAGACGGGACACCACGAGCATAGCTCTCATCCTGTAACTACACATAGCTAATTACACTTAGATAATTACATAGGGGTAAGGTGACATGTTCACAACATTCAAGATTCTTAGAGGCATTAAAAAGTGCCTTAACGGGAAGAGGAGGAAAAAACTCGTGGGAACTACAAACTCAGGTAATGCGCAGAGATTTAAGATGCCACTTCAGTGGCATCTTAAATCAATTACCAATTTCCAATTACAATTGGAGCTTTTCCTTTCCCAATTGTAAACAAAGCCGCCAAAGATTGAGAAAAGACTTACAGGTTCGTAAGTGCTTGCGTAACTGCTTCGTGAATCCGGGTCCAAGGTATTATCCTACTAGTTTACCCAAGTAAACTAGGGAAATAGTTTTCCCTAGTGTTCCAGGACGTTAAATAGCCCGGTAAACGGTTAACAACCAGGTATCCAATTACTGCTGGGTGAACAGCTAAAGTTTAGCTCCCAGTCAATCCTCCTTGGCCGCGTCAGAGTAGAATGTGAGTTGAATGATTCCAAAGGAGGAGAATGTCGCTGCTAAGGAACATGGCATCAATACAAGACGCTATACAAGGCAAGAGAACCATGAGCCATATCAATAAGCGAGCAGAGACTGAAAGGCAGGGCCCAGGAGCTCTAGCCCACTCTTCAGGCTCTCGTAAGTAGCTACACACACGCCCTTCTTACACTGGTCAACGACTGTTAACCACGGCATCAGTCAGCTCCCGTAAGACTGGCCAATGAACCAGATACTGTTTCAGTAATTGCTAGTAATTACAAGTCATTACACAAGAATCCCAATAATCCTATAATTAGTCAAATAATCCCAGGTAATCAGTTCTTTGTCCGGGCTGTCGGTGGGTGGGATTCAAAGTAAAATGAATTATTTGATCATTTTAGCAGAGCATAAAAGTGAGAAAGTAGCGAGAGCGAATATTTGCGGGCAGCTAATTGTCTTGTGTTGAGGAAGTGAGGTGTAATCTGGGGATGATATGGATTGGTTTTTGTGTTGGGGGAGGGGGTGTTGGGGTGTAGTGTTGGGTGTAGTGTTGGGGTGTAGTGGGGGGTGTAGTGGTGGGGTGTTGGGGTGTAGTGTTGGGGTTTTGGGGTGTAGTGTTGGGGTTTTGGGGTGTAGTGTTGGGGTGTAGTGGTGGGGTGTAGTGTTGGGTGTAGTGTTGGGGTGTTGGGGTGTAGTGTTGGGGTGTAGTGTTGGGGTGTAGTGTTGGTGTAGTGGTGGGGTGTAGTGTGGGGTGTAGTGTTGGGGTGTAGTGTTGGGGTGTAGTGTAATGGTGTGGGTGGACTATTTATATACATGTTCACTCCTAATTTATATTTTTGACAATTTTTGTTAATCAAATTGGTAAATCGTAAGTTTGAGCTGAATCTTAAATTGGTTTAGTTACCTGGGACGAGTACGTGATAGTGGCAGGGAGCGGATCTGAAGACTAAATGATGAATATAAAGAGTCATTACGAATGTATGAATGAGATGAGTAGACATGCTAAGATGACTCGGACATTGCAACACATCTTGACAAAAGACATAACAAACCAAACATTCATATATACCTCTCAGGATATTTTGCCACGCCACAGATATTCAGAAAAGAGAAAGGTATTAGAATGCAGTTAAACCTCATCCCATAAAAAATGCCTGAATTTACTTAGGGGGGAAAAATGTCGTTTTGGACCAAAATGCTGGAATTTCCACTCGGAAGTGCTGAACCTCACTTGGGAAAAAATGTTGCAATATATACTGCCTAGAATTGCACGTGAAAAGGTTCAGAATGTTGCAGAGTGACAAACATGGCTTTGCAGAGAGGTCTTTGACGCAGCATAACTATAGCAACAAATGCAGGTCAGAATAGGTTCAATGCCGGTCAGAATAGGTTCAATGTAGGTCAGAATAGGTTCATTGCGGGTCAGAATAGGTTCAGTGCCGGTCAGAATAGGTTCATATGCAGGTCAGAATAGGTTCAATGCGGGTCAGAATAGGTTCAATGCGGGTCAGAATAGGTTCAATGCAGGTCAGAATAAGAACAATATTATTGATCTTAATTATATATACTCAAAAGCTCCATATTTCTTCAGATGAAGTAGTGAGGGTACTTGGTATCAGAGTAAAACAAAATTCTAATATGCAAAACGCCAGATGCAACAGTTGAGGAGTTAACGGGACAGATGAGCAAAACATAAAATATCTTCAATAATCAAGCAAACACAGAACTTGGCATGCTCGTCCTTGGAGACTTCAAGCTTGCTCAGCTTAAGATGGAGATAAGCAAACGATAACATGATAGCTTGAAATCATACCTAAGAATATCAGCCAGTGTTATCTAGCATACTCAAGAATATCAACCAGTTTTTCTATCATACCCAAGGATATCAGCCAGCCTTATCTAGCATACCTAAAAAATCACAATAAATTATCATGCATACCAAGAAAAAATATTCAAGCTTTATCCAACACCCCTAAAGAATAAATCCACAATATCCAGCATACTCAAGGATATGACTCATTTATCCACTAGGACCTCATGAAATCCCCCAGCTTTATCCAGCTCATGGCGGGAAATAATCCAGCGCATTCAGAAGAACCTTTATCCAGAGAATCCATGACAATTATCCAGCGTGGGTACTTGTCCATGGTATCCATTACAATTATCCAGCTTTGACCACGTTTATCCTATCTGGTATTTTCATGCTTTTTAATCCAGGCAAGTTATTCTCACGAGTTTCAGGAGCGCTGTGTCGGCCCCTCTACCCTTGTGGTGAGGGAGGGTGAGGGAGACGGGAGAGAAGGGAGAGAAGGGAAAGATAGGATGAGGTAGGTAGGTAGGGAGGGAGGGAGGGAGGGGCTGAATGGGACGGTGCGATGGTCAGGAGAAAGATATATATTTTTTATAAGTGGAAAGGAAGATGGAAAGGTTCAGATGAAGGCGAAAACAGTTTTGAAATTGGAAATCCAGTACGATGTTATGATAGCAGGCGGGCTGTCCGCCTTGCTGACACGATGTTATGATAGCAGGCGGGCTGTCCGCCTTTCTGACACGATGTTATGATAGCAGGCGGGCTGTCCGCCTTGCTGACACGATGTTATGATAGCAGGCGGGCTGTCCGCCTTGCTGACACGATGTTATGATAGCAGGCGGGCTGTCCGCCTCGCTGACACTTATGATAGCAGGCGGGCTGTCCGCCTCGCTGAAACGGCGTGTGTGTGTGTATGTGTGTGATTTAATTACGCTAAGCTTGCTCTTTCTTGTCAAGAAGCTGCAAGAATTCATAATGTTCTTCGCGAGCATGTCCTCATGTATGGATATCTGTAGATGAATGCAACCTGTGAAGCATTCTCATACACACTTAGGTGCTTGTGTGTATGTTTTGGTATTCGGTCAAGTTCTTGGGCCACCAGCTGTGGGAGTGGGGCGTCTCATCTTGGGCCACCAGCTGTGGGAGTGGGGCGTCTCATCTTGGGCCACCAGCTGTGGGAGTGGGGCGTCTCATCTTGGGCCACCAGCTGTGGGAGTGGGGCGTCTCATCTTGGGCCACCAGCTGTGGGAGTGGGGCGTCTCATCTTGGGCCACCAGCTGTGGGAGTGGGGCGTCTCATCTTGGGCCACCAGCTGTGGGAGTGGGGCGTCTCATCTTGGACCACCAGCTGTGGGAGTGGGGCGTCTCATCTTGGGCCACCAGCTGTGGGAGTGGAGCGTCTCATCTTGGGCCACCAGCTGTGGGAGTCGGGCGTCTCATCTTGGGCCACCAGCTGTGGGAGTGGGGCGTCTCATCTTGGGCCACCAGCTGTGGGAGTCGGGCGTCTCATCTTGGGCCACCAGCTGTGGGAGTGGGGCGTCTCATCTTGGGCCACCAGCTGTGGGAGTGGGGCGTCTCATCTTGGGCCACCAGCTGTGGGAGTGGGGCGTCTCATCTTGGGCCACCAGCTGTGGGAGTGGGGCGTCTCATCTTGGGCCAACAGCTGTGGGAGCGGGGCGTCTCATCTTGGGCCACCAGCTGTGAGAGTGGGGCGTCTCATCTTGGGCCACCAGCTGTGGGAGCGGGGCGTCTCATCTTGGGCCACCAGCTGTGGGAGTGGGGCGTCTCATCTTGGGCCACCAGCTGTGGGAGTGGGGCATCTCATTTTCTAATTGTTGTCTCTTCTGGGGGCACTTTTGTAGACTTGTGGGCCGCCATTTGAGTGTCATTTTTTTAGCTGTTTGGATTGTTTGCGGCTGTCTGTTAGCTTGGTCTTGAAATTATTTAGATTTGTAATTTCTCATTTCAGAGTTGGGACAGAAGTTGGCATTCTCTTCCGAGTTTATTTTAAATATTTTTTCTCCAGTCTTTCCTAAATTCATGTTCTGTTCTGTCTTCAGAAAATGTATTTCTTAAGACTTCTTTGATGTAAGATGTTTCGAGGTTCCCCATCAGGTTTTTTCCCGTTTTCTAAACCTTTCCTGGGTTTCTGTGGACCGTTTGAATTTGGCTTATTAGATCATCCCATTTTTTTTGTTGCTGGATTTTGGTTTGCATAAATTTTACAACTCGTCTCGTGGATTCTATAGTAATAGTTTCCTCTCTTCAACCCCCTTCGTTTGTGTGTATGTGAGTTGTAGGAGGTTGTTATATCTGTGTTGTGAGCACCTCAGAGGCCAGGGGTTGTGAGGGTATTGTGTGGTGGGCTTCGGGAGACATGTTCCAAAATACATTTTGTCTACAACATTTATCCATTTATTTAGTTGGGCATTTATGTTGACCAGACCACACACTAGAAGGTGAAGGGACGACGACGTTTCGGTCCGTCCTGGAACATTCTCAAGTCGATTGTGATGAGGAAGTAGAGACAGGTAATAAATAGGCAAGAGAGAGGCTGAGGAGCAAAGTAAGGTGTAGTAGAGGGGATAGTAATAATAATAAGAGCTGCAGAAGGCCTATTGGCCCATACGAGGCAGCTCCTATTATAACCACCGAATGAGAAGGAGATAGGAATAAGCAGAGGATAGCAAGGGAGCGTAGGAGAAGACAATGAACAGAAAAAGGGGAGAAGAGAGAAAGAAAAGGAAAGAGAAAGAAAGATAAATGGAAGGGGTAGGCTTATGTTAGGTCACGTTTGTTAGAAAGATTAGAGCATTTGAGTATATACTGTGAGAGGGAAGAGTCCACAGCAACAAAGCCAGGACTCAAGTTCATGTTGGGTACATTGTGCATTAGAGCCGATTCCACAAGACGGCGTCTGTGTAGAGTAGAGGCAGGAAAGATTATTTTGGAGGAAGACCAATCAATGGGATGATTAGAATCCCTCACATGGCAGAAGAGAGCATTGTTAGTGTCTGCAGACTTAACACTTCTCTTGTGTTCTTTAAGTCTGTCATTCAGTGTACGGCCAGTTTCGCCAAAGTATTGGAGAGGACAAGACGAAGAGGAAATAGAGTAGACACCAGCAGCATTAGAAGCAGGAGGAGGAGCAGTGTGAACTAGATTGCTACGAAGTGTGTTAGTTTGTCGAAAGGCGAGTTTAATGTCAAGAGGACGAAAGGTATTGGTAAAAGTTTTGAGTTCAGATATGAAGGGAAGGCATAGTACAGTGCTACTAGTGTTGGAAGCAGGTTTAGGATGAAAGAAATTTTTTTTCCATTTCTGTCTTTTTTAGCTGCTTGGATTGTTTTCACTTTCTGTTGGATTGGTAAGACTTGCTTGTAAGTCTGCGGTCACCTTGCTTCTCCTGAGCATTGACTGGGACCATTGACTGGGACCATTGTCTGGGACCATTGTCTGGGACCATTGACTGGGAGCATTGACTGGGACCATTGACTGGGACCATTGACTGGGACCATTGACTGGGACCATTGACTGGGACCATTGACTGGGACCATTGTCTGGGACCATTGTCTGGGACCATTGTCTGGGACCATTGACTGGGACCATTGACTGGGACCATTGACTGGGACCATTGACTGGGACCATTGACTGGGACCATTGACTGGGACCATTGACTGGGACCATTGACTGGGACCATTGTCTGGGACCATTGTCTGGGACCATTGTCTGGGACCATTGTCTGGGACCATTGTCTGGGACCACTGACTGGGACTATTGACTGGGACCACTGTCTAGGACCATTGACTGGGACCATTGTCTGGGACCACTGACTGGGACCATTGACTGGGACCATTGACTGCGACCATTGACTGGGACCATTGTCTGGGACCACTGACTGGGACCACTGACTGGGACCATTGACTGGGACCATTGACTGGGACCATTGACTGGGACCATTGACTGGGACCACTGACTGGGACCATTGACTGGGACCATTGACTGGGACCATTGTCTGGGACCACTGACTGGGACTATTGACTGGGACCATTGTCTGGGACCACTGACTGGGACCACTGACTGGGACCATTGACTGGGACCATTGACTGGGACCATTGACTGGGACCATTGACTGGGACCACTGACTGGGACCATTGACTGGGACCATTGTCTGGGACCATTGACTGGGACCATTGTCTGGGACCACTGACTGGGACCATTGACTGGGACCATTGACTGGGACCATTGACTGGTACAATTGTCTGGGACAATTGTCTGGAACCATTGCCTGGAACCATTGCCTGGAACCATTGCCTGGAACCATTGCCTGGGACCATTGTCTGGAACCATTGCCTGGAACCATTGCCTGGAACCATTTCGGGCTTGTCTGCGTTTTTTCAAGATGAGGCAAGATTATGCTTCTGATTATTTAATGTGGGAAAGTGACCAGTTACCTGCATACTTGCGCTCGCTGGATAATATACATATAGGCAGATTAGGGCTATATCGTCATACTTGAATGTTCAGTATGGAGTGACATTGAACTTCCTGTTGTAGCAAGTGCTCAGGTGAGTGTCAGGCCAGTGGGCCCCATGGGAGTGAACTTTCTGTTCGCTAGAAATGTCTTCAAATCCGACTTTCATCGTTAATATTGGACACAGGCGATGAACAATGAATGACTGAGGGTAACACCACCACCCTCGTTCACCCTAGAGGACACACACACACCCTCACACCCTCACAGCTCCAGCCCTGAGGAGATTAATTGTAGGAGTGAGAGAGGGGGAGTGAGAGAGGGGGAGTGAGAGAGGGGGAGTGAGGGAGAATTGGCATAATTTTCATATGATGAGGGGATGGGGGGGGAAGGGATGATTTAAAGATATCTGAGAGCTGCAGGTGCAATTATATATTTATAACGTATGGGGGTAGGGAAGGGAAGGGAATTATCAAGGGAAAAGCGCCAAGTCATTACGACAGCACTTGGAAGGAATCGGGATAAGGATATGGGATGGGACAGGGAGGGAAAGGAATGGTGCCCAACCACTTGTGGACGGTCGGGGGATTGAACGTGCATGAAGCAAGAGCAGTCGCTCTACCGTCCAGCCCAAGTGATTGGGCTGTAACGTGTGTGAGTGCAGCATTTTAGAGAGAGGTGTCAAAGTTTTAACAAAGGGCGTGAACGAAGCGCTGTTTGAGAAAAGTTCGAACAGCACATTAGCTGTTGGCGAGTTAGTGTGAAAATGAAAAATAAATAAAACATTGTTTTCATTTATAAACATGGGATTTGAGGACGGATTACTGCCCTTTGAAGGATCCTAACTCAAGGATTCCATTTGCCTCATAGGTGTCGAGTCTCAATGTGAAAACGAATCCATGTCAATTGCATTGAATTATTGATTGAGATGGAACAGCAGTGTAAATACCATTTTTGTTTACATTGAAATTGTAGAATTCGTGATTGGTGCTGATGAATTGATGTTTTTGATTGATGATTGTCTGTGACGTTTAAGCAATGATTGAATAATCATTGATTATTGTCAAATATTAGAGTATATTCAAATATTAGAGCATATTCAATATTCAGAATATTGTGTGTGTAGAGGTGTGGATGGGTGTGGGTGGGTGTGTGTGTGGGTGTGTGTGTGGTGTGTGTGTGTGTGTGTGTGTGTGTGTGTGTGTGTGGTGTGTGTGTGTGTGTGTGTGGTGGTGTGTGTGTGTGTGTTGGGTGTGGTTGTGTGTGTGTGGTGTGTGTGTGTAGAGAGGCCAGGGAGTGTCGGGGTCGCTACAAGGTTGGCGCAACCAACGCAGACGAGAACTCGCCAACAATACAGCTGCCACTCACCCATGTTAATCCTGCAGGAATTAAGATAAATAAACATCACGCAACCCGACCAGCTTTTTGTCTAATCGATGTAGCAGAGAGAGAGAGAGAGAGAGAGAGGAACGGAAAGAGAGAGGATTGAGAGAGAGAACTAGTTAATAAATGTGAAGAAAGGCTCACAAAGAGAGATATGATCGTTTTAACACGGTTATCTCAGGAAGAATTATGATACAGATAACACAATATCGTGTTATATCAAATGATCAAGTCCACAAGGGCCGTGATGAGGATTCGAATCTATTCCCAGGGATGATAAATATTTTCCAAATGGTGTTTCTTGAAGGCATTGGCTATGACGGAGAGGACATATAAATTGATTCTCTTCTTATTTACATTGTAAATATTTCCTTTTTTACATCCCGACAATTTTTATTTTGAATTTTACATAGAAACGTGAGAATTAGGTAAATTCATAACGCCTGATGGCCATAAGGCATTGGTCTAATTTGTATTCTTCCTAATTCAGTTAAATGTCTAACCTGCGCTTGAAACAATCCATCGTTCCCTTGTCTATATGATACTCGGTAATTATTGCATAGATCAACAGGTTCATTGCAGTCTGTTAATTGCCCATGTCTTTCTGAAATGTATCCAACTACTTGGACTGGACGGTAGAGCGACGGTCTCGCTTCATGCAGGTCGGCGTTCAATCCCCGACCGTCCACAAGTGGTTGGGCACCATTCCTTCCCTCCGTCCCATCCCAAATCCTTATCCTGACCCCTTCCCAGTGCTATATAGTCGTAATGGCTTGGCGCTTTCCGCTGATAATTAAATTAAATTTTTGAAATGTAAACTTTTCATACAATTTTTCATTTTTCATTCAAAGAATTTAAACTTTTCATAGAAACTTTTCATGAAATTTCTACTTTTTATAAACTATTTCGTGTTCGATCTGGTTTTGATATTTATAACATTATTAATATCTCTCGAAATGAATAACCGAATGGATATCGCGCGAATAAACGTAAATGTTATCTTCGTTGATCACGGATATCAGTCGCGTAGTCCTGGCTCCAGCCTCGCTATAATTGTGTCTTTCAGACTTAAGAAGATAAATGGAATAAAATTTACATAACTTGAGATGATTTCGGGGCTTAGCGTCCCTGCGGCCCGGTCCTCAACCAGGCCTCCTTTTTGTTACACACTCCCAGGAAGCAGCCCGTAGCAGCTGTCTAACTCCCAGGTACCTATTTACTGCTAGGTGAACAAGGGGACATCAGGGTGAAAGAAACTCTGCCCACTTGTTTCCGCCGCCACCGGGGATCGAACCCGGAACCTCAGGACTACGAATCCAGAGCACTGTCCACTCAGCCTTCCGGCCCCAAAGGAGACCTAAGGAGCAGCCTCAGATGCAGAGGCGTAACCTCTTCATTGCGGTGACGGGGAGGGGGGGGTAGAGGGGGAGATGCATACATCAGCTCTGGTCTCACGTAGGTGTTCAGAGGGCTCCGTATTAGGGATCTTGAAGGCTTTTTTAATGCCCGCATAAGACGCATGGGAATTAGGCCTACCAGTAAATTATAAATGAAAGGATAAATGAATATTAATTATTTGTTTAAATTAAATAATTATTTGGTATATTTGTAATCCTTATTATGGGCTGTTTTGTTCACTTTATTTAGAACGAGACTTTTGGGTTTTGTAGCTTAGGGTTATCATAAAATTTACATTGGTTATCGTAAAATTTACACTGGTTGTCATATATTTACATAGGTTCATATAATTTACAGTGGTTATCATATAATTTACATTGGTTATCTTATAATAACAGTAGTTATCATATAATTTACATTAGTTATCATATAATTTACAGTGGTTATCATATCATTTACAGTGGTNAGACATGAGCAAAGTCGGATTAATTCCTATAGTCTCATCCCAACGAACATAAAAAAACAATTACATGCTGTAATTGTAAAGCAAATTTTTTTTGCGCGCTGTAGGAATGGATTACATAGATAGGCAATGCCCTAGGAATGTGAAAATTGGTTGATCTTCTGCACTGTAACTAAATTGTTTGCATAAGCAATTTTAGCAAAGCTGGGAGAGGTCGGGAGAGTCACAAGGCGCTGCTCAGGAATGGTGAAGGAGAGAGAGAGAGAGAGAGAGAGATGAGATAACAGGAGAGAGAGAGAGAGAGAGAGAGAGAGAGAGAGAGAGAGAGAGAGAGAGAGAGAGAGAGAGAGAGATGAGATAACAGGAAGAGAGAGAGAGATGAGATAACAGGAAATGAGGCGTACCAAGCCAAAAGATGACCATATATGAGAATGTGAAATAAGAGAATAAGAGACAGAGGAAGGTGAAGAAAACATAGAGATGGAATGACTGGGAAGGGGAAACAGTGCGGGAGAGAAAGTGGAAAATATAATCAATAAGTGAGATAACGAAAATTACCTAGAAAGGAGGAGACAGAAACGAATGGAAATATAATGATAGAACTGAGAGAAGAAAAAAGCGGGAAGAGAGAGAGTCTGAGATTTGTAATTATTGACGTCGAGAAAAACAAAGTGAAATAGCTAACCGGAGGGGACATGACTGGACCAAACTGCCCACCTGTTGGTAAAGAAAAAAAAACTCTTAGTCTATCCCTTATCCTTTACCAGAGGATAAATTCCCTCCCGGCCCATGGGACAGCAAAAGGGAGGGAATTAGGTATATGTTCCCATGCGAGGGAGAAAGAAGAGATAGAGAGAGATATTTGATGTAACGTACATGACAAAGAGACAAAGAGAATTGTGTGAGAAAATGGAGATAAAGACATTGAAAAAATCCACAGGGGGGCCGTGATGAGGATTCGAACTTATGCGCTGGGTGTTCCCAGACACACGCTTAAAACGACTACGCCACGACAGGGTCAAAAGAATTGCAACCTGGGGGGGATACTACTGCCCCCTCGAGGCTTCCTGAGGCTTCCACTGAAGCCAAACCAGGGGGAGCCATGCACTGTGGCTCCCCTGACGACTGGTGCAGTAATACACCCCCAGGTTGCAATTCTTTTGACCGTGTCGTGGCATAGTCGTTTAAAGCGTGCATCTGGGAACACCCATGCATAGGTTCGAATCCTCACAACAGCTCCTTCGGATTTTTTCACTGACTTAGCACGATTAAGGCAGTGTCTGGGATCTTCTCGGACGCAGGTTCGAATCCTCGTCACGGCCCTTGTGGATGTGTTCACGGTAATGTGATTTCTCTGTATGTATGATAAAGCCATTTAGTAGCTCCTAGTGGCATCTATCAACCCGTCCTCGCAAATTCGTATAGTCAATATTGACTTATTAAATACGTGCATAGGTGACATACTAAACATAATAGTTTCCCTTGAAAAGCTTCATAGAAAACCTTACCTAACCTACTCAGTATGTTAAGATAAGCATCTTATAGCTTCGTAATTACAATTGTTACTTAACCTATTATAGGTATAGGTTAGATAATAATTGTAATTACGAAGCAATAAGATGCTTATCTTAACATACTAAGTAGGTTAGGTAAGGTCGGTGTTTTCTATGAAGCTTTTCAAGGTAAACTATTATGTTTAGTATGTCACCTATGCACGTATTTAATAAGTCAATATTGACTATAAGAATTTGTGAGGACGGGTTGAATCTATACATACACATATACACGCATACACATCAAAGCAAAAAACTTGATTAAAACAAAGCACGGCAAGTAACAGAAGCATTTAAAGACGCAACAAAATAAGCAATAAAAAAGAAAGAAATGCTAAGAAACAAAGATAATCTACCAATCTCGAATCACTGTATTCAAGACATAACACTAATTCCCGAGAAACGAGCCCCCCCCCCCCCCCCTCACCCCTCATTAAACATCCTAAATTATCCCGTAAATCATTTCCAACCAGTAAATTATTTTAATCACTAAATACCCCCGTCGTTAAATCGGCAATTTCGTTGAGACGCTGAGACGAACCGTCGTCCTTCTCTTACTCCACTACCGGGGCTCACCATAGCCCGTGCTACTTGGACCTTTTCGTTCCAAGTAGCGAATCTTGAACAACAACAACACCTCCGGCATCTCTGGCAGAACTTTATGCCAATTAATGGCAACACGTGGCCCAACCAGTTCCGCCATCACACTCAAAACCTTCACCCTGGTTACTGTGCATCGCAGTCACCACACAGTAACATTTGCGTTTGGACTTGATAATGGCCCAGGACTTGATAGTGGCCCCAGGACTTGATAGTGGCCCCAGGACTTGATAGTGGCCCCAGGACTTGATAGTGGCCCAGGACTTGATAGTGGCCCCAGGACTTGATAGTGGCCCCAGGACTTGATAGTGGCCCCAGGACTTGATAGTGGCCCCAGGACTTGATAGTGGCCCCAGGACTTGATAGTGGGTCAGGACTTGATAGTGGCTCAGGACTTGATAGTGGCCCCAGGACTTGATAGTGGCCCCAGGACTTGATAGTGGCCCCAGGACTTGATAGTGACCCCAGGACTTGATAGTGGCCCAGGACTTGATAGTGGCCCCAGGACTTGATAGTGGCCCCAGGACTTGATAGTGGCCCAGGACTTGATAGTGGCCCCAGGACTTGATAGTGGCCCAGGACTTGATAGTGGCCCCAGGACTTGATAGTGGCCCAGGACTTGATAGTGGCCCCAGGACTTGATAGTGGCCCAGGACTTGATAGTGGCCCAGGACTTGATAGTGGCCCAGGACTTGATAGTGGCCCAGGACTTGATAGTGGCCCAGGACTTGATAA
>WNGS01113158.1:138198-157242 GCA_020271785.1 Procambarus virginalis | reverse complement strand
CTATAGAGTATATAGAGGAGAAGAGAGACACACACACACAGCAAGACCAATCAGCTTCCTGGCTATCCTCCCCCCCTCCTCCACTGGCTTCCCCATCCACTGGCTATTCCCCCTATCCACTGGCTATCCTCCATCAACTAGCTATCCACCACTACCCCAAAGGTGAGCAAACTAAGGTTCGAAACCACCACTTCCCTAGCCAACTAATGGACGAGTCATTCAGATCACATTTACACATAAGTCTTGTAACGTCACACACACGTCACAAGACACTATGTAACATCTTGTTACGCAGACACAAGGTAAGAAGTCCCGTGACATCTCGTGACGCATTCAAGCGTAACAGCGTCACATATCCAGTACGCAAGAATGCGGAAAAAGCATGATTCAGTGATATCGTAAATATCCACATACAAAATTTTTTATGTGGTTTCACTTTTCCCTATGTGAACTGCTACACATATTCACTATATACCCACATTATAAAAGCTGACTCACCGGTGAGTACGTATGTAGAGTCGGCCCCATTAAGCAGGCGATGAGTGAAAATATGATGAAAAAACCCACTCATCAGATGGAGAACAACGATGTTTCGGTCCGTCCTGGCCCACATTCAAGTTATTCACTAGCTAGTGAATATTCACTAGCTAGTGAATATTCACTAGAAGAGGTAATCACTAGCTTCACTGACCCCCGTGTAGGATGGGTATATGTAGCGGCCAGAGGTGAGTAATCTGACTCTACACAGGTAAATAGATACTCATGCACACAAAGGTTATATGTTAGATGTTTACACAGTGCGGATGGCTAATTAAGACACAACAGAGAGAACACAAGAGAAAACAAGAGAATAACAGACTGGTAAACAGTGCCAGAATGTATGTATTCACCTAGTTGTGTTTGCGGGGGTTGAGCTTTGCTCTTTCGGTCCGCCTCTCAACTGTCAATCAACTGTTTTAACTAACTACATTTTCTTTCCCACACCACACACACCCTACCTCCAGGAAGCAGCAAGGGACAGCTGACTAACTCCCAGGTACCTATTTACTGCAAGGTACAGGGGCATTTAGGGTGAAAAGATTCTTTGCCTTTGTTTCTTGCCTCGTGCGGGAATCGAACCCGTCCACAGAATTACGATCTGCGCGCTATCCACCAGGCTACGAGGCCCCTTACACCAGGCTACGAGGCCCCTTGTGTGGTGTGTGGTGTGGTGTGTGTGTGTGTGTGTGTGTGTGTGTTGTTTGTGTGTGGTGTTGTGTAAATCTTGAAGACCTCTAAGCTGGAGATTTGTAATAGTTTTATATATATGATATATATATATATAATATATATATATAGATATATATATAGTATATATATATAGATATATAAAGATCTCGCTTTCGTTTCATAAATTAAATCTTGTGTGATGTAGAGTAGATGTATACGAGCTGGGAAAGAATGGAGAGGCGAAGAGATGGAAGGGGGAAGAGGCGTGGAAAATGGAAGTTTTACATTTAGAGATGAACAATTGGTGGTTGAGGAAGGTGAAGGAAGGGATGGCCATGGGAGGAAAACAGATATTTAAGGGGAGATGAACGTTGTGGGATAGTAGTGTGGAAGAGGATGTCGTCAAGTATGGTGTCCTGGGGAGAGAGTATCAGGCTAAGGGGAGATGCTAGGGGGAGAGAACAGTCTAAGGAAGATGCTAGAGAGAGACAGTCTAAGGGAAGGATTCATTGTACATACAGTCGACCTAACATTGCCTCGTTTCAATCATTATAAATTCATCATATTCCACCGACACTGTTCTCCGACCTGCAAACCCTGAACAACACCCTGAACAACTCCATAACATCCTGCACCCGCCTCTTGCTATTGCAATGTCAATGGAAACCAGTGATGAGCAATACCTAAAACTTGACGACTCATGTTGCCCTTTGGTCAATACGCCTCACTAATGCTTCACCTAGTGAGATCACCTACTCAGATCTCACCTAGTGAGATCACCTACTCAGATCTCACCTAGTGAGATCACCTACTCAGATCTCACCTAGTGAGATCAAGAGCGAGGAAACTGATCTAGGGATCTAGATCAGATCACGGAAAACTTCTCGAGTTTCGGCAAACATTTTTCTAGTATCAGTTTTAAACTACAAGAACTGAACGAATTGGAAAACAAAAATCCTCCAAATTTTGATAAACTGGAAAAGCAGTTTAAGGTGACTTTAAAATACTGAAACTTATTAATTTCGTCATTTATTCGCATCGTATCTAAATTATTTTTGGTTGAGGAATGTTTTGGTGCTTTCAGAATTCCGATACGATTTCAATGCATCTTTGTAATGTATATATTTTTTTGTTGAACACAGGTGAGCACAGGACCAGAGGTCTTCCACCTACGTAGTTCGTGGAGTACCTTTCCCCAAAGGCTCTCCCTGCAACGTGACCCACTATGCTTAACAACCAGGTACCCAATTACTGCTGGTGAATGTGGCGAACAGAGTGGTGACCAGTCAATCCTCGCTAGCTAGGATCGACTGACTGACCTATATAGACGTTTTCTGGCCATCCAGACCAAATCGATAGCGAGGCGCGACAAAAGATAACCTTTAAACCAGAGAGAGAGAGAATAAACTTCAAAACAATTATGCTAATGTGAAACGCACGAGAGATTATTTTGGCCTCGTTAGCCTTGTAATTGACTGTACTCGTTTAATAGTTTGGATACTTTTCCCCTTTCTCTTATTCCCTCCCTTCACCCTCTCTATCCCTCAATTTGTCGAAATCTTCTCCATTGCCCCCCTCACTCCTCTCCTTTCTACCCCTCCTACGTCTCAAACCTCTCACTTTAGAGTGTATTTGTGATGCGAACGAGGGCTTTAAGGCGGCCCTCTAAGGTGGTTGAAGGGAGCACTGTTATCAATATTGGACAATCATCCCAGTGGGGGCCCGGATGCTACACTTCCGGTCTGGAGATCAAAGATGCGCATCTCTGTTAGGAAGCGAGTAGTAGTAGGGGGGGGGGGGAGAGGACGGGGGATGCTTGTTTAAACTGATACTTTTATCAACTTTCGCTTCCCCCTATTTTCTCGCTCTCTCTATCCCTCACACACACAAGGGGAAGAATAGGGAGTGGATAGGGTAAGATGAAATGTTGTTAGACATCGTCTTGTTGCCCCCTCAGCCAATCAGAGATCAGTGGTTATTAATCCATATAACGTTCCTCTTGTTCTTTATTGACTTCTTCTGTTCTATAAGATGTTCCTCTGGTTCATCTTTGCTCGCAAATACTTGTTTTTTTTCTTCCATCTTTTCCGGCCTTTTTTTTTAAGCCTTCGTTGTCTCTAATGATTTATTCTTTTTGGTTAATTCTTCAAGTTCCTTTTGTTTTTTTTGTTTTTTTTCCTTTCCCGCCGTATCTCTCTACCTTTCGTTTTTTCCTTCTCCTTTCTTTACATTTCTCAACAGTCTTTCCCCCTCTACTATTCTCTCTCTTGTTCCTCTTTTTCCAATTACCCTTATTCCCCTCTCTCGCTCTCTCTCTCTCTCTCAGTCTCTCTCTCTTCCTCGTCTCTCGATCTCATCACTCACTCACTCTCAGTCTCATCTCTCTCTCTCTCTCAGTTTTTCACCTTAGTTTCTTTTCACTCGTTCTCATTCTCCGCATTCCCTCCCTCCCCTTCCTATTGCATGTGTTTGCTTTGCTGCAACATCCCCCCATGTCCCCCCCCCCCTTTTGTACCCCTTATTGTACCTTCCCATTATCTCCCATTTCTTTCACACAACTCTCACGCCACAATCTTCCAATCTTCCGTTTCTCCCATGACTTTGGTCCAATCTTAGACTGTAGACACCCTAATACGTAGTAGATTAGAATCTTAGAAATTTAGAGACTCTTTCTATCTCATACTCTAAGGCATTTGACATCTTTCACATCTAAGAATAAATGGGATGAAATAAGAATAAAATCTAAGAATAAATATTTGCCTGTCACGCACAACTCATTCCTCGGGCTTATGCTTCGGCCAAGCTGTGGCCAACCTCCAGTCCATCCCAAGGATTGTTCCCGTTTCTTGGGGCCAGATTCACGAAGTTAGTTACGCAAGCACTTACGAACCTGTCCATCTTAATCTTTTGGCGAGTTTTGTTTACAATTATTAAACAGTTAATGGACTCCGAAGCACCAGGAGGATCTGTTTATAACAATAACAACAGTTGATTGGCAAGTTTTCATGCTTGTAAACTGTTTAAATAAATTGTAACCAAAGCGTCAAAGATTGAGGAAGATGTACACGTTCGTAAGTGCTTTGCGTAACTACTTCGTAATGTGGCCCCAGGTTCATAAGTGCTTGCGTAACTGGCTTCGTGAATCTGGCCCCAGGGTCATAAGTGCTTGCGTAATTGCTTCGGGAACCTGGTCCCAGGTTCATAATTCCTTGCGTAACTGATTCGTGAATCTGACCCCCATGGATATTTATCTAAGATACTTTTGATGCTCTGAAGTTTATTTTTAGGGTTTAATTAATAATTTAATTGTAAATTGGCAAGTGAATCTTTGTCTAATACAAGGATGATTTTGAAGTTATAACTGAATTGTAGATTTAGTGTATATTAAGGCATTATAATAGATTAAGTCTGTGGTAAACTCGATTTCTTTCTGTGAATTAATGTCTGTAGGTTATATTAGCATTTTAAAGGCACTACACATCACTTTCTGTGGTTCATTGTTCAATAAATCCTGAAGTATATATTTAACAGATCTTCTCACCCTGTCCATGGAGGACAGAGAACAGTGTATATATGCTGGTTAGCATTGTAAATGTCTGGCCACGTCCTGTGGTATGCTGGTTAGTCACTGTGAAATGCTGGCCACGTCTGTGGTAGGAAAAAATTAACCCAAAGGCCCAAGGGTTTTTTTTAAATGTGCAAATTCAATTGTTTATCAAAAGCAGCCCAAAATAACATGTTTTTAGCTTGTACTCCGTTCCTAACCTAACCTAACCTAACTAGACCATGGGATTGTAAATATACAAAAACACTAATTACAAGGCATGTCTTGAAATTATTACAACATGGGTACATGACCCATTAGGATACGATGAAATACAACATAATCAAATACAATATGTGTATATATATATATATATATATATATATATATATCTATATAATAATCTATATTATATATATATAGTTTAGGGTGTCATGTATACTTAGGCCTAGGTGTTGATAAAGGTGCGTTTCACTTTGTTGCTAATCACTTGCAACGATGATGGATGGGTGTTGCAACCCATCCTCAAGTCAATTAAGCACTACTGTTTAACTATATCTAGGCTATGGTCATCCATCCCGCCCAAGTGTACCTTTGGTCACGGATTTAATTCACGTGAACGCTCACTGCGGGGCTCAGCATAGGCCCGTGCTACTTGCCCCGCACCTCCTGTGCCAGAGTAAGTCCACTACGGGCTCAGCATAGCCCGTGCTCTACGATTGCCCAGCTCCTGTGCCCAGGTAAGTCCACATACGGTCCACAATAGCCCGTGCTACTTGCCCCGCTCCCTGTGGCAGGTAAGTTCCACTACGGGCTCAGCATAGCCCGTGCTACTTTGCCCCGCTCCTGTTGCCAGGTAAGTCCACCTACGGGCTCACCCATAAGCCCGTGCTACTTGCCCCGTCTCCTGATGCCCAGGTAAGTCCCACTAACGGCTCACCCATAGCCCGTGCTACTTTGCCCCGCTTCCTGTCGCCAGGTAAGTCCAATATACGGGCTCATCATAGCCCCGTGCTACTTGCCCCGATCCAGTGCCAGGTAAGTCCACCACGGGCTCTCCATAGCCCGTGCTACTTGCCACGCTCCCTGGCAGGTAAGTCCCCTTCGGGTTCACCATAGCCCCGTGCTACTTTGCCCCAGCTCCTGTGCCCCAGGTAAGGTCCACCCACGGGCCTACACCAATAGCCCGTGCTACTGCGCCCGCTCCTGGTGCCAGGTAAGTCCACTACGGAGCTCACATCGCCCGTGCTACTTTGCCCCGCTCTGTGCCAGGTAAGTCCACGACGGGACTCGGCCATAGCCCTGCTACTTGGAACTTTATTACGTGAAGCTGAATCTAAATCATCAACATTCACTGAAAAAAAAATGCTTTTGAAATGGCTTTAATGAGCGACGCTGTTGTGAGGATAAATTCTTGACAAAAAGATCAAATTTGTCAGCGGAAGGCACCTAATGGGCAGAGTTTCATTTCACCCTGATGCCCCGTTTACCTAGCAGTATAAATAGGTACCCTGGGAGTTTAGACAGCTGCTACAGGCTGCTTCCTGGGTGTGCGTGCGTGCGCGCGCGTGTAAGTCCCGTTTACAAAGCTCTCTCTCTCTCTCTCTCTCTCTCTCTCTTTCTCTCTCTCTCTCTCTCTCTCTTCTCTCCCACTGTATCTTCTTTTCCTTGTGCCTTTCCAAACGTTTCCGTTCCAACTTCTGGCCGCTTAATTAATTTCCACCTTTTTATGAAGTTATTTTATTCTGCTCCTTTCACTTTGGCCCTCTTTAGGGCCCAACTATTACTCCTTTGCTTTTGTGAGATCCTGGATAACTAAAATTTAGGATATCGTAAGTCTGGGGGCCATGGAATGATTTTTTTTTTCAACATTTCAGACAACTTTTCCTCTTTTGCTTTCGTATCTAGTTTGGTTCTACTTTTTATATATACATCTGTATCCTTTTAACCATTGGTTTAATTCTCAACAGATAATATAGCAATTATTAACGATCGTTGGTGGCTCTGAGCGCTGCGAGGGATAACTAGCTGATTTACTGCTTATGCACAGAGGGCAAAAATAATTCATAACAAGATAACGAAAATGACAAAATAACACTTTATTTTTTTGGGGGGGTTCGCGCGTACGCATGTGTGTGTACTCACCTAGTAGTACTAACGTAGTTGTGGTTGTTGGGGGTTGAGCTCTGGTTCTTTGGGCCCGCCTCTCGACCGTCAGATCAACTGGTGTATAGGTTCCTGAGCCTACTGGGTTCGTATGATATATTTATTTGAAACTGTGTATGGAATCTGTGTGTGTGTGTGTGTGTGTTCTTGGCAAAGTTTGCAGGATTCAGAGTTATAGGATTCATCTTGCCTACTTTTTATATACTTATGTATTTTGTTATACTTATACTTTGTATACTTATGTATATGTTCAGCTCTGTTGTCTGGTTTTCTGATTCCTAGGACGATATATGGCGTCGTTAACCTCATATATATATATCCTTGTATATGTTTAGGATATACTCTCCCTCCCTCTCTCTTCCTCCTCTCTCTCTCTCCCTCCCTCCCTCTCCCTCTAATGCCTCTACTACCCCTCCTCCTCCCCTCACCCCAGTCTTCCCTACCAAGTAACTCAATCCATCGGTTACCCCTCCCTCCATTTTAGTCTCTCCTTCTCTCTCTTCCCCCTCCTCCTCTGTTCCATCTCCCTACTCCTTTCCTTTCGTATCGTCCCCTCCTCGTCACCTCTCCCAGTTATCTACGCCCAGTGCCTCGTTTGGCCTCTCCCACACACCCCACGTCCCCCCCCCCATCTCTCCCACGACCCACCTCCCCCCCAACAGAACTTCCGCTAGAGAGATTGGGGGTGTACTGGAGGGAATGGAGAAGCCGGCCAAACTGCAGCATTTTCACTTAGTGGGCTTGACTTGCTTGCTGTTGCTGTTGTTGTTGCTGCTGTTGCTGCTGTTGCAACTGCTGTTGCTGTTGATGTTGCTGCTGTTGCTGCTGTTGCTGTGATGCTGCTGCTGCTGCTGCTGCTGTTGCTGTTGCTGCTGCTGTGTCTGCTGCTGTTGCTGCTGCTGTGTCTGCTGCTGTTGCTGCTGTTGTGTCTGCTGCTGTTGCTGCTGTTGCTGTTGCTGCTGCTGTGTCTGCTGCTGCTGCTGCTGTGTCTGCTGCTGTTGCTGCTGCTGTTGCTGTTGATGCTGCTGCTGTTGCTGCTGCTGTTGCTGCTGCTGTGTCTGCTGTTGCTTCAGTCGATGCTGCTGCTGTTACTCCTCTATTGCTGGTACTGTTGCTGACTGGGCTTCAGCAACACTATTGCTGATTCAGCGTCTACTAATTGTGCTTGCGGGGGTTGAGCTCTGGCTCTTTGGTCCCGCCTCTCAACCGTCAATCAACTGGTGTACAGGTTCCTGAGCCTACTGACTCCATACTGTGTATGGAGTCAGCCTCCACCACATCACTGCCTAATGCATTCCACCTGTTAACTACTCTGACAGTGAAAATGTTCTTTCTAACTTCTCTGTGGCTCATTTGGGCACTCAGTCTCCACCTGTACTGTCCCCTTGTTCGTGTTCCACCCTCCCAAAGGTCATTTACACACACGTTGCTATTGATGCTGTACTGTTGATGCTGTTGATGATTTTGTCACTGCAGTTGTGTGACGGATAGGTAGCTCAGTAGGTAGAGCTGCTGTTTATGTGGTCTGCGGTTTGAGGTCCTATCGACTAAAGTGAGGGAGGGAGGGAATTATCAGGGGAAAGCACCAAACCGTTACGACTATATAGCACTTGGAAGGGATCGGGATAAGGATTTGGGATGGGGCGTAGGGGGAAGGAATGGTGCCCAACCACTTGTGGACGGTCGGGGATTGAACGTCGACCTGCATGAAGCGAGACCGTCACTCTCTACCGTCCAGCCCATATTTTCCACGGTATGATTGTTAGCAATGACTGACGTGGATCACCTGACACCTTCACGCCAAAGTGACATGCCAGGGAAGGACTTAAGTTTCAGTTGGGCAGCAGACAGGTGCCTCTGGAATCTTTGCTTATTAAGGGGTGCTAGTGGCTTAGTGGGTAGCGTTGCTGTCAGTTTTCCTTTTCCTTACAACGTAAACTTCCTTCAAGGAGTGCCGGACCAACCGGGCTGTGGTGGGTATGTGGGCCTGCGGGCCGCTCCAAGCAACAGCCTGGTGGACCAAACTCTCACAAGTCAAGCCTGGCCTCGGGCCGGGCTTTGGGGAGTAGAAGAACTCCCAGAACCCCATCAACCAGGTAAACTCCTTGTATCAACGAAAGGGATAAAGAATCACTAAATCACTTATTCTTTCTAATATATTCGACATTCGTAAGGTGAAATCTGCGGGCGCACGCGCTTAGGTAACCGCGGGAGCGCCAGTATAGACTGTGACGACTGTTTCAAAGATTCTCAAAATTTCTCCTAAAACAAAATCGAGTTATTTATCCCCCCTTCAATTTTCGTAGTGGCAAAAAAAAAGTTTTCACATTTTAGGGTAAACCGCGTTTCTTGGGAGTAAACTCGTCACTTGGAGTGACTCCTGACTCCTCGGGAGAGGTGGGAGGGAGGCTGAAGACTGAAGACAAACATAAGGAGGAGAATTGCTTATCTTGAGGTTATCTTGAGATGATTTCGGGGGCTTAGCGTCCCCGCGGCCCGGTCCTCAACCAGGCCTCCTTTTTGTAAGCGGGGATAGTAGTTTTATTTTAAGACACAGAGAAGGAGGAGCGAAAGATAAGAGATAATTTAGGGTAGGGGATATAGGGCAAAGCATAGAGGAAGAGGGTAATGAATAGGGTGCAGAGGGGGAGGAGTGATTGGGCTCAGGTTTAGGATTGATGAGATGGAATTTAGAAGATTCAAAAATATTTAATATGATGAAACGCTATGGATGGGAAAATATATTTACATAGGGAGATGATGGAGATACGGGCGTGATACACCAGGCTGTTGAGGGTGGGAAGGGGTAGGTTGGGGAGGAAATTTCGAGGAAGGGGCAAGGGGGGGGGAGGAGGGAATCAGCAACAGGATAATTGGATGGTTGGAAGGGAAACTAGACGTGACTTGCATCTCTTAAGAGCTGTCTCATCTTGAAACTCAAGTTTGAGAAGCTATAAGATTGTTCGTGGTGGTGTTCATGGTGTTGTTCATGGTGGTGTTTATGGTGTTGTTCATGGTGGTGTTCATGGTATTCATGGTGTTGTTCATGGTGTTCACGTTTTTGTTCATGTTCATGGTGTTCATGGTTTTGTTCATGTTCATGGTGTTGTTCATGGTGTTGTTCATGGTGTTGTTCATGTTCATGGTGTTCATCGTGTTGTTCAAGGTGTTCATGGTGGTGGTCATGGCATTGTTCATGGAGTTCATAGCATTGTTCGTGGTCATGGCATTGTTCATGGCTTTGTTCATGGTATTGTTCATGGTGTTGTTCATGGTGTTGTTCATGGTGTTGTTCATGTTGTTCATGGTGTTGTTCATGGTGTTGTTCATGTTATTGTTCATGGTGTTCATGGCATTGTTCATGGTGTTGTTCATGGTATTGTTCATGGTGGTGTTCATGGTGTTGTTCATGGCATTGCTCATGGTGTTGTTCATGGTGTTGTTTATGGCATTGTTCATGGTGTTCATGGTGTTGTTCATGGCATTGTTCATGGTGTTCATGGCATTGTTCATGGTGTTCATGGTGTTGTTCATGGTTTTCATGCTGTTCACGTTTTTGTTCATGGTGTTGTTCATGGTGTTATGTTGGTGTTCATAGTGTTCATGGTTTTGTTCATGGTATTGTTCATGGAATTGTTCATGATGGTGTTCATGGTGCTGTTCGTGGTGTTGTTCATGTTGGTGTTCATGGTGGTGTTCATGGTGGTGTTCATGGTGTTGTTCATCTTCACTGTAACGAGGCACCGAACACTGTACTGAGTGAGATATTGATGAGAAATGTTTACGAGATGAGGAATGTTGCCTGAACACATCAGACTCAGGAGCAAAGCCCAGCACCACACTCACACACACACACACACACACACACACACACACACACACACACA
The DNA here is from genome assembly GCA_020271785.1 of Procambarus virginalis. NCBI lineage: Eukaryota > Metazoa > Arthropoda > Malacostraca > Decapoda > Cambaridae > Procambarus > Procambarus virginalis. Next base: position 146,436 of record WNGS01113158.1, on the reverse strand, counting down.
CACACACACACACACACACACACACACACACACACATACTTCAGCTAGGACATGATAGTCCCCTTGCTTGCATCAAACAATATCCTCGATCTCACACATCCTCCGGTGCTTTCTCAACAAATTCCTCATCACCGAGTGCGGAAGATGCGGCACAGACACGCACTCTGTGAGCACAAGTGCGTATGTGAGCCTTGAGATGCTCGTAGTGCATCTTAAGGCCCTCATACGAGGCCCAGCGATGAGGTAAACAGCTCAAGATGAATGTTTCTTCTCGCCGTGAGAGCAGCGACGCCGCCAGCAGGAGAGACTCTTGGATCTGACTACAGTCTTTTAGGGAGGTTTGCAACGCTTGTTTCGCTCCGAGGGCGAAATGTGGCGACATTTCTGCTCTCGGGTCTCGTGGGGTTTCGTGTCTTTATAATTCATCTTATAAGAACCTGGGGCCAGATTCACGAAGGCAGTTACGCCAGCACTTACGAACCTGTCCATCTTTTCTCAATCTTTGACGGCTTTGTTTACAATTATTAAACAGTTAATGAGCTCCGAAGCACCAGGAGGCTGTTTATAACAATAACAACAGTTGATTGGCAATTTTCATGCTTGTAAACTGTTTAATAAATGTAACCAAAGCCGTCAAAGATTGAGGAAAGATGTACACGTTCGTAAGTACTTGCGTAACTGCTTCGTCAATCATGCAGGTCTGCGTTCAATCCCCCCGACTGTCCACAAGTGGTTGGGCACCATTCTTCCCCTCCCCCGACCCATCCCAAATCCTTATCCTGACCCCTTCCAAGAGCAATATAGTCGTAATGGCTTGGCGCTTTCCCCTGATAGAGAAACCGCGAACCAAGGACTCATAAAAGCACACAAGCTTGCAATCCTACCAACAATGCTATGAGCACCCACAATAAGGAAGGTTCCCAGAGACACCTAACTGCTATCCAACCGGGAATGCACACAAAATATCCAATCACAAACCTGAAATATAATCAACGGGACAACGACTGGGGGAAATAATGATGCAACATTCTGCAACATTTTCCGGAAGATCGTCATCAGACCTCGAACTACTCCCCAGTGCATAGAGACATTCAGTACAAAAGCATATAATCTACTCAAAATCTGTCTCTTTATTACAAAAGAAGATAGGGGTTATCTTCTTGAGGTTATCTTGAGATGATTTCGGGGCTTTTTAGTGTCCCCGCGGCCCGGTCCTCGACCAGGCCTCCACCCCCAGGAAGCAGCCCGTGACAGCTGACTAACACCCAGGTACCTATTTTACTGCTAGGTAACAGGGGCATAGGGTGAAAGAAACTCTGCCCATTGTTTCTCGCCGGCGCCTGGGATCGACCCGGGACCACAAGATCACAAATCCAGCGTGCTGGCCGCTCGGCCGACCGGGGGGGGGGGGGGGAATCGGGTAGATTATGTACATTTCAATTCTCAGTAGACAGTTGGCTGCTAAGACGAGCGTCTACCATTGGTCTGATAAGGGAAATAAAAATCTAGAGATATATATTACACTAGAAGAAATCTATAATAACTAAATGAACAAATCCACAAGGGCCGTGACGAGGATTCGAACTGCGTCCGGGAGCATCCCAAACACACTGTGTGATATCTGTGTGTGATTCTATAATAACAGCTCTTGTGACGTATCTGTTCTAGAAATGATAAAAATCAGTTATTTATTTTCCAAGCAGAAGCTTCAGTTTTGCCTGCCAATGATTTCAAAATATAGTATCTGTAAAACTAGATATATCTAGTGTAGCAGATACACTAGGTATACCTAGGATACTGGGTATATCTAGTATACTAGGAAATGTATCTTTGAAATAAGCATTGAAGCAGCGTTCTGGGACCTCTGAGACACGCACCTTACCTAGTGCAAGTCGGTATATAAAGTTGGTAGTTATTGAACATATAGACTAATTATCTTCCAGTGTTTGATGCCTTGCTGAAGTCACCTAATTATGATTGCCAAGGTTGAGCTTCGGCTCTTGGTCCCGCCTCTCAGCATTCAATCAACGTGTGTCAGCCTATTGAACTCACATCATATCCATACTTAAAAACTGTATGGATTCTGCCCAATGTCGGTGGCGACACGAAACCGGTTAGTGAGATCGAGGTGTGTCTGAACCAACAGCTGATCCCTACCCACAACAGTTGCCTATCTCCCGGTTGATCTTTTACTGCTAGGTGAATAGGTGAATAGGTGCATGAGATGAAAGGAAACCTGCCTAAATGCCTGTTCTGACGAGGGAATCAAACCCGGAGCTAACAGTACTCGGCCTCATATTTTACGAACAAAGACTTTTTTTTATCTTTTTCCTTTTACGTTGAAGGATTGATTGTAAAAGTACATTAACTTGTAAAAATAATTATGTAAAAAAACTAATAAAGTTCAAATATATTGTCCTGATTATAGCGTAATAAGAGGGCAGCCCACCATCTTTAATTGTAAGATCAATAATAAAAATTGATAATTTTGATACTGTTGATGGTGGTAAAGGAGAGATGGTGAGGATTGATGGTGATGAATGACGATCACTGTATTAATGAATAGTGATATTACAGTCGTCACTGAAATCACGCACGCAAGCACGCACGCACGCAACACACACACACACACACACACACACANTTATGCCACCCATGTAGTTTGGTTATGCCACCCATGTAGTTTGGTTATGCCACCCATGTAGTTTGGTTATGCCAGCTATGTAGTTTGGTTATGCCACCTCTGTAGTTTGGTTATGCCCCTCTGTAGTTGGTTATGCCACCTCTGTAGTTTGGTTATGCCCACCCATGTAGTTTGGACATGCCACCCATGTAGTTTGGACATGCCACCCATGCAGTTTGGTTATGCCACCCATGTAGTTTGGTTATGCCACTATGTAGTTTGGTTATGCCACCTATGTAGTTTGGTTATGCCACCTATGTAGTTTGATTATGCCACCCATGTAGTTTGGTTATGCCACCCATGTAGTCTGGTTATGCCACCCATGTAGTTTGGTTATGCCACCCATGTAGTTTGGTTATGCCCCCATGTATCTTGGTTATGCCACCTATGTAGCTTGGTTATGCCACCCATGTATCTTGGTTATGCCACCTATGTAGTTTGGTTATGCCACCTATGTAGCTTGGTTATGCCACCCATGTATCTTGGTTATGCCACCCATGTAGTTTGGTTATGCCACCCATGTAGTTTGGTTATGCCACCCATGTAGTTTGGTTATGTCACCCATGTAGTTTGGTTATGTCACCCATGTAGTTTGGTTATGCCACCCATGTAGTTTGGTTATGCCACCCATGTAGTTTGGTTATGCCACTCATGTAGTTTGGTTATGCCACCCATGTAGTTTGGTTATGCCACCCATGTAGTTTGGTTATGTCACCCATGTAGTTTGGTTATGCCACCCATGTAGTTTGGTTATGTCACCCATGTAGTTTGGTTATGCCACCCATGTAGTTTGGTTATGTCACCCATGTAGTTTGGTTATGCCACCCATGTAGTTTGGTTATGCCACCCATGTAGTTTGGTTATGCCACCCATGTAGTTTGGTTATGCCACCCATGTAGTTTGGTTATACCACCCATGCAGTTTGGTTATACCACCCATGTAGTTTGGTTATACCACATCTGTAGTTTGGTTGTACCACCTATGTAGTTTGGTTATACCAGCTAAAAGCCACCATCATCCACCTCTTCAATGCCTCTTCAATATTTTCTTCTAGATCTCCAAATATAAAATTAAGTAAAAAAAAAAAAATTACGAAATATCATATGTTTACGAAATGTGCAATGTTGCAATTGAAGTTATCTGAACGACGACATGAAAACAAAGAGTTTGACACGAAACAAATTAAAATCTACATCTAGCCACGTATAAATTTTTTTTTTTTTTTTGCTGCCGAGTGATTTAATACGAGATGTGTCACCGGAAATCCAACTTCTTTGCAATCGAACAATGACATGCAACAAAAAGTCACAACAGTGCATTTGTTTCTAGCTTGCAGAGGTTTCTTATCAGTTGTGGTAAATCAGATAAAAGCATGTTTGAAAAATTTTAAATAGTGTGTGTGTGTAATTACCTAAGTGTAGTTACAGGATGAGAGCTACGCTCGTGGTGTCCCGTCTTCCCAGCACTCTTTGTCATATAACACTTTGAAACTACTGACGGTCTTGGCCTCCACCACCAAGACCGTCAGGAATACAGGTGTGTGTGTGTGTGTGTGTGTGTGTGTGTGTGTGTGTGTGTGTGTGTGTGTGTGTGTGAGGTGTGGAGGGGTGTGTGTGTGGAGGGGGGGAGGAAGAGGGGGTGTGTAGGGGCTGGCCTAATGTATGGGAGATTCACAGGTGCGCCCAATGGTTGGAGAAAACTAAGAGGAGGCGGCGAGGTCTTCCAACTCCTGGCTCATAGGAATCATTTTCTCAGCACCAGCTGCGAGCACGGAGCTGTGAGTCCTTATCTAGAGGTTATCTTGAGATGATTTCGGGGCTTTTTTTTATTGTCCCTGCGGCCCGGTCCTCGACCAGGCCTCCACCCCCAGGAAGCAGCCCGTGACAGCTGACTAACACCCAGGTACCTATTTTACTGCTAGCCGAGGAATGACTCACGGAGCTGAGATAACGCGATGAATGCAACAGGCTTCCACAACTCATTCTGCTAGAAAAACGATGAATTCAAGCCTCCACAACGAAATTTCAGGAGCTGGCAAATGGCTCAAAATTCGAATGGGTTGAAGCTAAATCTCGAAAATAAAGAATAGCAAGAACAGGAGTCTCCAGATGATGCTTAATGAAGGAGATATTCACCTTTTGACCTCTGGGGAGAGTTGAGAAGGGAGAAACTACCCGAGAATAGAGGTGTTTAAAAGTGGAACTCGAGCAGTGCCACTTTGGTGTGGGATTACAAGTGTCCCACTGTCAGAATCAGAAGTGATTCAGAATCCCACTGAAATGTAAAGATAGGTAGCGATGAGGAATACAGGTGAGGAGTTACCGTTACAGTCAAGGAATTCAAGTGAGGAATGCAAGGGGAGAAATACAAGAGGATTTGCAACCTTATCTCAATTGGATGATACTGCAACATCCGGGAAGACTGGAGATGGAAAAAAAGGCTAAAAAAAAAGCTATATCCTAAAAAGAGATATCCGGAAAATGGATATCTTAAAATAAGGAATACCCTAAATATACCTTAAAAATGCAACCTTAAAAAGGTATGACAAAATACCTTAAATAGGTTTTCCTTGAAAGAAAAACCCTTAAAAAAATGAATGTCAAAATGGATATCATGATAATGGATTTCTGAACAATGGATATATTGAAAAGTAAAATTCCAACTTTACCACCATAAAAGCTATTAACATATGAAACAATAGACAGATGACATTCTAAAATTTATCTATAAAACACTGAAAAAAAATAAACTGTAACGCCAGTTTTAAACACACACACACCCCCCACACACACACACAGCTGGAAAAAGTCCAAAGGTATGCTACTAGACTAGTCCCAGAACTAAGAGGCACGAGTTATGAGGAAAGGCTGCGGGAAATGCAACTTACGACACTGGAAGACAGAAGAGTAAGGGGGGACATGATCACAACCTACAAAATCCTCAGGGGAATTGACCGGGTAAACAAGGATGAACTATTCAACACTGGAGGGGCGCGAACAGGGGACACAGGTGGAAGCTGAGTACCCAATGAGCCACAGAGACATTAGAAAGAACTTTCTCAGTGTCAGTAGTATTAGGTATTGGCATTTGACACAGGGGATATCACTCATTTGACACGGGGGATATCACTCATTTGACACGGGGGATATCACTCATTTGACACAGGGGATATCACTCATTTGACACAGGGGATATCACTCATTTGACACAGGGGATATCACTCATTTGACACAGGGGATATCACTCATTTGACACAGGGGATATCACTCATTTGACACAGGGGATATCACTCATTCCTAAAATTAAACAAATGGAACAGGGAGGGTGAGGGAGGGTGAGAGAGGGAGAGAGAGGAGTGCGGAAGGAGGTGGATAAGCGTCGGGAAGAGAGAGAGAGAGAGAGGATAGTGTTGGATTTTGAGTAAAAATTATTTTTATCATTTGTTTGGGAAAGGAATGAATACGCAGTGTGTATAGAGCGAACAGTTTGTTGTTATTTTCTGTCGGAATGGGAGAGTGTTGGAAACTTGCGGTGGTGAGTGTGTTTCCCTCTCCCTGAACCCCCTCCCACACCCATTCTCCCTGAACCCCCTCCCACACCCCCTCTCCCTCACACACACACTCTCACTCTCTCACTCTCTCTCTCTCACTCTCACTCTCTCACTCTCACACTCTCACACTCTCTCACTCTCACACTCTCACCCTCTCGCTCTTTCACCTACACACACACCTACACACCTACACACACACACCTACACACACACGCACGCAAGCCGGCGCCTGCTAGCAAGTTTGCATATGTTGGCAGTTCTTCTGGAAACAGATCCCTATGCAGGAGAGACTTTATGTATTTCCATTATTACACATCATTCCTATGTTCCCTCGGCCACCACGAGTGTTCTTCCTGGCCCCTGGTGTTCTTCCTGGCCCCCTGGTGTTCTTCCTGGGTCGGGGTGGATCGTGATATTTCTTTGTCCGACTCCTGGAGCATTTCTTTGTCCGACTCCTGGAGCATTTCTTTGTCCGACTCCTGGAGTATTTCTTTGTCCGACTCCTGGAGTATTTCTTTGTCCGACTCCTGGAGCATTTCTTTGTCCGACTCCTGGAGCATTTCTTTGTCCGACTCCTGGAGTATTTCTTTGTCCGACTCCTGGAGTATTTCTTTGTCCGACTCCTGGAGTATTTCTTTGTCCGACTCCTGGAGTATTTCTTTGTCCGACTCCTGGAGTATTTCTTTGTCCGACTCCTGGAGTATTTCTTTGTCCGACTCCTGGAGTATTTCTTTGTCCGACTCCTGGAGTATTTCTTTGTCCGACCCCTGCAGTATTTCTTTGTCCGACTCCTGGAGTATTTCTTTGTCCGACTCCTGGAGTATTTCTTTGTCCGACTCCTGGATTATTTCTTTGTCCGACTCCTGGACTCAGTGCTTCTGTGATCTTGGGCAAATTATTTATGATCTTCTATCCAAAAATATATAAATTTTTTGGATAGAAATTTTATAATAAAATTAAATTTTGGCTCTTCCTCATTTGTTCTCCTGTATGAACACAGCGACGTTCATGTGAACACAATTGCAGTCACTAAATTATTGCTACTCTCGCAATACTAATTTTAAATCATAAATTTGTTTGGATGTGTGTGTGTACTCACCTAATAGGTGAGTGCCTAATGTGTGTGTGACTCACCTAATGTGTGGTGTGTGTGTGTGTGTGTGTGTGTGTGTGTGTGTGTGTGTGTGTGTGTGTGTGTACTCACCTATTTGTGCTTGCGGGGGTTGTGTGTGTGTGTGTGTGTGTGTGTGTGTGTGTGTGTGTGTGTGTGTGTGTGTGTGTGTACTCACCTATTTGTGCTTGCGGGGGTTGTGTGTGTGTGTGTGTGTGTGTGTGTGTGTGTGTGTGTGTGTGTGTGTGTGTGTACTCACCTATTTGTGCTTGCGGGGGTGTGTGTGTGTGTGTGTGTGTGTGTGTGTGTACTCACCTATTTTTGCTTGCGGGGGTTGTGTGTGTGTGTGTGTGTGTGTGTGTGTACTCACCTATTTGTGCTTGCGGGGGTTGTGTGTGTGTGTGTGTGTGTGTGTGTGTGTGTACTCACCTATTTGTGCTTGCGGGGGTTGTGTGTGTGTGTGTGTGTGTGTGTGTGTGTGTGTGTGTGTGTGTGTGTGTGTGTGTGTGTGTGTGTCTCTTGGTATAAAGTGCCATCCACACTTGGAAATGTACATCGCATTGACCTGGGCTATAGGAGGCTCGAACCGTTGACCCCACGTGTGTGCTTCTATCTATTTGGAAACTTTCATTTTTAAAAAGATTGTTCATAGCCCAGTCGATAGAGGGACGGTTAGACGCACGCATGGGTTCCTCGGTTCGACACCCATAATGCCCATGAGAATGGAACTCTCATTGTATATTTTCATTCATTTTTGCAACTATAGTACTCATTTTTTTTAATCAGATGGTCAGGGGTCAGATTCACGAAGCAGTTACGCAAGCACTTACGAACCTGGGGCCAGATTCACGAAGCAGTTACGCAAGCACTTACGAACGTGTACATCTTTCTTCA
>WNGS01113158.1:29036-64945 GCA_020271785.1 Procambarus virginalis | reverse complement strand
TAGATATATATATATATATATATATATATATATATATATATATATATATATATATATATATATATATAATATATATATATATTATATATATATATATATAATATATATATATAATATAATATAATATATATATATATATATAATATATATATAATATATATATATATATATAAGATATATAATAATATATATATATATATATAATATATATATAATATATATATATAATATATATATATATATATATATATATAATATATATATGTATATGTCGTACCTAGTAGCCAGAATGCACTTCTCGCCTAATATGCAAGACCTGATTTGCATAATAAGCCAAGTTTTCCTGAATTATTATATTTTCTCTAACTATTTTCTTATGAAATGATAAAGCTACCCATTTCATTATGTATGACGTCAATTATATTTACGCTCGCACACCCAGGCGTATGTAAACAAACCGCAACGCCGCCCTGGTGGCCACGCCGGGAAACAGGCAGACGAAAATGGCCGCCAGCAGGGGCTGTGCTGGACGCTAAGAGACAAAAACACGCCAGCAAAAGTGGGAAGCAAGCAGACTGGATGGGCTAAAACTCCGCCCAAAAGCAGAAAAAACCCCGGCAGGGGCAAACCGCCCCAGAAACTGCTAGCAGGCATCCCCCACAGCCCCGGGAACCAGCAACAGAGGCCCCGGGGCAGAGCCGTCCTCCAAGCCCTCCGCCCTTAAAGAAAAGAAAGAGTCCATGGGAAAGGCAGCAAGAAACGGGCCGCTGGTAAGCCCCAGAAGCCTTGGCTGGAGGAACAGGCTCTAAAACCTCCGTCCCCCACCCGAATGGGGCAGCCCCCGAAAACCGCCCGAGCCTCTGCCCCAACTAAACCCCGCCCCGACCCCGAAACCCGCAGACAGTCCGGAACCGGGAACAGGGAGGGAGGAGGGCGAACAGCACCGAACCAAAACGGGGCGGCCTCGGGGCATCCGAGTGGGAAACCAACCTAGCATGTTGCAGCAACCTAACCTAGCTTGCAACACGGATGCCGCCTGTACTCTGAATAGCAATAACATCAGGAGTACTGGAGAACAAGCAGAGAAACTCTCTCGCAAGACTCCGGGTCAAGGTGTCAGGGACCCAACAGGCAGCATGACGGAGGTAAAATGGCGACTGTCACCTAGAGACAAAGGCACAGCAACCAACGATCCCGTACAAGACGGGTTGGTACCCGAAGACACATGCAATGGTCTCCCGAGCCCAGACAGGGGTTTCCAGGGCCCGTAGGTTAGCAACTACGGGAAGCCCGGGCAAGGTGTTGCTAACCGGTTAAGAAACCCGAAAACAAGGGTAAAGATTAATACTGAAAACCCCCGGGACGTGTACAAGCACGGGGCCTAGCAGAGGGCTGCCAAACACTACTAGTGGAACTATAGCCACACTATGCAGACCCCCACCAGGCAAGAAAATAAAAACAAAAGAAAAACCCCGCAAAAGTACACCGTCCCCAGAGGCAACAGGAACCGGCCGCCGCGTAGGTGGCAGGCAGTGCAACACCTTGGCGCCCTAACCAGCACAACACCAACTCCCTACCCAAGGCCAAACAGGGCCCCAAGCCCCAGCTGGCCCCAAGGGCGAGGCAAATGCCGAGCAGCAAGAACCCCTACGGGAGCGGTTCCCGAACGCCCCAGAGAAGATAACCCTGACACGCAAGGGCAGTACTCACAGGGCGCCTAGGGAAGGGAACCCCTAGACTCATGCAGCCCCGGCACTGATGAAATACTCCTGGCCACCGCAAACCACAAAAACAGCAGAGAACGCCACACGAGGCAAACACCGCCAAGGAAATTGAGGCCAGAGAAGCGTGTATCCCGGTTGACACTAGCTTACGAACTGACGGCAGCCGGCGCGGTGAGGTCCGGGCCCCCCCCTCCCCCTCCCGGGGAGGGGAGGGCTGCGCGGACAACCGGCGCGGCAGTAAAGTGATTGTTTGATTGTTTTCCTTGTGATTGTAGGGAGTTTTTCTACCTCTCTGTTCGGTTTGTTGTAGTTTTCTACCATGTGGGGTTTGTTTTGTTACGCCTACCTTTCTGGGTGCCTAACCCCGGTCGATGGCAGATAAGGAAAACCCCAACCATATGGGGTTTTCCAGGGCCATTGCTCCCTGAAACCTCTCTGAAGGGGCCAGGTTCTGGCGCTGGTCCCTGGTAGGTCTGAACTCCATAGCTAGTGTCCCGGTCTAACATAACATACATTAGCCCGATAAGCTCCAGGGAGCCGTAGGGGCTCCCCACAGAAAAGTGCACCAAAGTGAATTCAAGGGTAGGAGGATGCCTCAAAACCCATAACAGTTGAAAACATGATAAAAAAATTTATGTATGAAATGGATACACACAGATAGATGAGCGAGGTGAATAACGGAAGTACTGTACTGAGTATTGACAACTAATAGATAGACATGTAATACAAAATTAATTTAAGATTCAAAAGAACCAATTAAATGCTAAGTATAAAGAAAGGCACAAGATTCCTGAGATTGATGATTTGGAAAATTCCTAAGTGAAAATATACAAACTGTTCAAGCAAGGGTGGTGTGATGATCTCTGGCCGTAAAAGAGAAAGTCGGTGAAACACAATCCCAGCATCGTGAGTCCCCGTGTGAGAGAACATGGTGAGCATTGTAGGCGTCTGCACACATCGTACAAATGCAGTGATTTCTTCTTCTGTTAGTTTCTTGTGGACAGCAATATCCACTTCCCAAGAAGGTTTCTTATAACGTTCCCTAAAATAAAATAAATATTTTTTTTAAATTTCATAAAACCTTGAAAACAATAATATCAATACAGTACAATTAAATACCTTATATCCAATAGAAAATTATAATAACTTTATACATAAACAATTGTTCATATAAGAAGGCCTATTGGCAGCCACCAAGAGGTGCGCATATTCCATACTGGGCAGCTTGTTAAATTTAATTATGAAAATTATGAAGCATTTCTTAAACAGGTTGGTTAATTTCATGGGAAATGGGTGGTGGCAGGGGTGCTCACACATCAGTGACTATGAAGGATTGAAGTCTACTTCTTTATGACCAACCTCCTGGCCGCTTATACCCGATGCACTAATTACCTCTCTCTCAACATTAACTTTCTTTTCAAATTTTTATCCTTAAAAATGTGGAGGAAATGGAAGACAACACCCTCTTCCTTCAATGCATTCCACTCACCGGCCACTCATATAAGGAACGAGAACTTTCTTACATCTCTTGAACTCAATTCCCATATGTCCCTATGTCCTTTCACTTTTTAATTTAAATAAACTTCCACTGTCCCATTTATCTATTCCCCTCAGGATCTTCTATGTACAGTACTTACCATATCAACTCTAACTTCTCTCCTCTAAGGATGTAAGGGCAAGTTCTCTCAATCAGAAGGAAATGCAGAATAGAACCAGTGAGAAGAGATGCCATAGGCACAATCACAGAGCACTGTCTGATCATCAGAGGTCCAAAGCAGTTCAATACCCTCCTAGTAAGCATTAGAAATATTGCTGCAACAAAGGTGGACTTCTTCACAACGCAATTAGATACGTTTCTGCAAGAAGTGCCAGACCAACGAGGTTGTAGTGGGTATGTGGACCTGCAGGCTATTCTAAGCAACAGCCTATTGGATCAAGCCTGGCCTGGGGAGTAGAATAACTCCTGAAAACGTCTCTAGGTATGCTCCAGGAAATGGTCCCAAGTCGACCTGGGGACCATTAGAGAACTTAGCCTGTCCTCAGAGCCGAGGCCTCTCAATTCTGGTACTAATATAGTTGCAAACCTCTTAACACCTCTGTCCTCCGGGGACGGAGTTGACGTCCACAAATAACTCTACGAATGTCCAGCAGGGAGGCATGTGGCGTCCAAAATTACAATATTGGTTAGAATTCCTCTTTTTATACGATTATTATTATGGGACATGTGTTAGACTTTGCACCAATGTCTTCCCATTTTCTGTTATGACCCACGTGGCATCAAGGCACCGCCTGCCACCGTAGGCTCATTGTTATTGTCTGAAACCTCGTGAACGCTGCGGTCTTCCCTCGCGTTCAACACGTGTGCCTGTTCCGGCTATTTTTTCTCACCTATATTTGTTACTGCCTTTATACACTTTACATTTACTCCAAGATGGATAATGATCAAGAACAGTGCCATTCCAGGACGAAGGTAGTGAAAGAAATACATCTGAGGGAGAAGCCAAGTAGTGTTCGCCAAAAGTACAGAAAAGTGAAAGTAACACCAACAAAATTCCAGGCTTTAGTTGACAAATTTTCTAATCGTGATCTTGAAAGTGACAAAAGTGACTGATGTACATAGTGAGGTGACAAACTGAAACAGGAGGCGAGGATGAAAGTGAAAGTGAGGGGAGTGATGATTTTGATGTCGATACCGCCACAGCCCCACGTGCAGAGCCTGCTATTAGAACTCTTACCGCACATACCCCATGCACTAGTTCTCGTGAAGCCTGGCTCCTTTTCTGGTGAAAAATAAGTCGGTTGGCTTCCAGAGAGGTCGTTTAGTTGCTGATGCTTGGTTGGTTCAGCTGGGGGTGCATCATATGTTGTCTGGTTACGGCTGTCCACTGCTACCTTCCTGCCACCGATTCTGCTTCGGTGGATACCTTTTGGGTCAATCCTGATTCCTTAGTCCCCTGTTCCAAGACTTATTTCTCAGGTCATCCATAGTGTTATTAAGTCAATACAGCCTGTTTACCTGGTTGATGGGGTTCTGGGAGTTCTTCTACTCCCCAAGCCCGGCCCGAGGCCAGGCTTGACTTGTGAGAGTTTGGTCCACTAGGCTGTTGCTTGGAGCGGCCCGCAGGCCCACATACCCACCACAGCCCGGCTGGTCCGGAACTCCTTTGAGGAATAAATCTAGTTTCCTCTTGAAGATGTCCACGGTTGTTCCGGCAATATTTCTTATGCTCGCTGGGAGGACGTTGAACAACCGCGGACCTCTGATGTTTATACAGTGTTCTCTGATTGTGCCTATGGCACCCCTGCTCTTCACTGGTTCTATTCTGCATTTTCTTCCATATCGTTCACTCCAGTACGTTGTTATTTTACTGTGTAGATTTGGGACCTGGCCCTCCAGTATCTTCCAGGTGTATATTATTTGATATCTCTCTCGTCTTCTTTCTAGCGAGTACATTTGGAGAGCTTTGAGACGATCCCAATAATTTAGGTGCTTTATCGCGTCTATACGTGCTGTATATGTTCTCTGTATTCCCTCTATTTCGGCAATCTCTCCTGCTCTGAAGGGAGAAGTGAGTACTGAACAGTACTCAAGACGGGACAGCACAAGTGACTTGAAGAGTACAACCATTGTGATGGGATCCCTGGATTTGAAAGTTCTCGTAATCCATCCTATCATTTTTCTGGCTGTCGCAATATTTGCTTGGTTATGCTCCCTAAACGTTAGGTCGTCAGACATCATTATTCCCAAATCCTTTACATGCTGTTTTCCTACTATGGGCACATTTGATTGTGTTTTGTACCCTGTATTATGTTTAAGGTCCTCATTTTTACCGTACCTGAGTACCTGGAATTTATCACTGTTAAACATCATATTATTTTCTGATGCCCAGTCGAAAACTTTATTAATATCAGCTTGAAGTTTTTCAATGTCTTCAGTCAATGTCTTGTCAATGTCTTTCAATGTCCTGTAGTCTATGCTCGTGCCTATGATGTTCGGATGTATGCTGCTCCGTCTGTCTTCATGAACATATATTAGTCTGATATTCAGCTGCAGGGGTTTTAGAGGTTAAACAGGGTTCTGGCAGCCCAGTATTTGGTAAAACTTATCGGGACCTGGTGCCTTTGGGTCATGTCTGTTGGCCAAGTCAAGTCTCTTGTTTTCATCATGACTCCTGCAGTGCTCCTTCCTCCTTGGCAATTTCCCATATTTTCTTGCTTCTCTGTGGGTAGTTTTCTTCAGGGAGACAAGGAACTTTCCAATCCACAGGAGCCGTGATGAGGGGCGTTCCCAGATGCATGCTCTAGTCCAGGGGTCTCCAAACTATGGCCCGCGGGCCACATCCGGCCCGCCACATAATTTCATCCGGCCCGCCAAACAAATCCCTGTGTGGTGGCCTTGAAAAAATAATTATCGTACGAATGGCATCGCAGAATTATTCAAAGCTGGGGCTGCTGACTGGTGGCGCTCAGCCCGAGTCAGTTTTCCGCTCTCTCGATAGTGTGACGCACAGATACTAGTACTGGTAGGTATGTGTTGTGCATTACAACCAATCAGTTGTGTATAACTGTATATTGTGGGGATGGAGGGCGAGTGGGGCTTCGCTGCTTCTGTTTCAGGAAGCACAAACACTGTACAATATTCTTTTCTCTGTACTTTGACAATACCTTTATCTTAGTTATACAAAATAGCAATAATACTATTGTAGCCAAAAATATTGCATGTTTAAAATAGTTAAAATGGTAACCATTAAGTTTATCAACGAAAGCTGTTGCCATAATATTTACCACTTTATAATAATATGCTATGCTTTTTGACACCACATACAAGCTGTTTTTTTCCTTTGTTTTTTTTTTTCATTTTTTATTCCTTCGGCCCGCATAAATATGGGAAATATATAATGTGGCCCTTACATTGAAAAGTTTGGAGACCCCTGCTCTAGTCGACTAGACCATGGCATGGTCAAAAGAACTGCAACCTTTTGCAGTTCTTTTGGGTAATACTACACCCTCGAGGATCCCGAGGCTTCCACCGAAGCTGAACCAGTTTCACACAATTCCCCCATGTATTCTGGCTCTGTTGTCTAGTAATTCTACCTCTGACGCCCCTCTTTCAGAACACAGACATCACATTTCTCACCCAGCGTATAAGTTCGAACCCTCCTCATGGCTCCTGTGGATTTGTTCATTGATATATCATGTTAATGTGATTTATCGTTTTTAAGTGGTCCCAATAATTCAGCTGTGTTATTGAGTAGATTCTAGCAGTAAAAGATCTCTCCATGCTTCCCAGGTCAGCAATTTCTTCAGCATTGAAGCTGTTAGTGTGTAATATTATTTGACTAAGAGAGCACTAGTGTCATAAAAAGTATCACAGGTGTGACATCCCTTGCTTCAAAGGTTCTTCTTATCCAACCTGTCATTTTCCTTGCAGTTGTGACAGCAACTTTGTTGTGTTCTTTAAAAGTAAGGTCTTCCGACATTATTACTCCTAAATCTTTTACAGTGTTCTTCCTTTCAATTATCTTCACAACTGGCCCCTTACTCCCCACCACACCCACACACTGAGCCTTCTCCTTTGGAAGACACCTTCCTACCCCAGGTGTTGGATGAGGAGTATGGCTCTACTCCGGAGCCATCGTGGCCTTCCAGGAAAGAGAATTTCATTAGTTTCAATACTTAATTTTTGTGTCAATTAGTTCTGTACGCATCTTTAAATGTCACTTTGATTAGCTTTATTTTTCATAAATTTGACAATGTCATTATATTTTCAAGACCAAGTAATCATTTTTTTTGGGCTATATCCACATTTAAATAATATATTCTATAATGCAAAACAATTTATATAGTGTAGCAATAAATAACACTACATGTAAACAGGGAAACTTATCAGTAGTGTTTATTTTTATTTCTAACCAATAAATTCTTTAAGCAAACAAAAATAAATAACTGTTACACCTTTATACTGTATTATCATATTAATCAAATAATGGCAAGAAACTATATCATAGAAAATCTCTTACAGTAAAGAACTTGTGAAGGAGTTAATTATGTAGTACTAAGGGAAGAGGTGTACTACTCACTAATGATAAATATACTTATCCTAATCTATTGGTGATAATATTGTTCTGACCTGTGTAACCTTCTTATGAAGAGGAGTGTAAGTTTATTGAGGAATTCGTGAAGATGGCGGCTCCAAGGTCCTGAATTAGAAGGATGGTAATAGGATTCTAAAGATTTGAATAATCGATCCAAGTGTTCTTGAGTCTTGCTTCCTCCTCCCTACCATTCAGAATAAATAAAGAGAACAAGGAATTAGACAGCAATACAGATAAATTTATTAACCTATTAATAATACCAAGATACATACAGTTAGGAAAGATTCTAATTTTTACAGTAAATTTTACTGCAACCGGGAGTGCTAGGTTGTGTAAAACCCCGGTCTGTGCCTCGGAGAAGCTGCAGGTTCCTTGTGAGGGCACTAGCACTCCAGGTTGCAATTCTTTTGCCATGTTGTGGCATAGTCGACTAAGGCGCGCCTGGGGTCATCCCGGGTGTAGGTTCGAACCCTCATCATGGCCCTTGTGGATTTGTTCATTTGATGCATCACACTATTGTGATTTCTGTGTATACAACTTACAAATTGTGTGGAAAGGAATTACATAACTTTAATAAAGAACGAGACCTTGGAGTGGTTTTCGATTGTAAGCTGTCGCCAGAGGAAAACCACGAAGAACTTTGTGAGAGGAGCGTATTCATCGCTTTCCAATTTCAGATTTGCTTTTAATTATATGGATGGTGAAATACTAAAGAAACTGCTCATGACTTTTGTGAGACCAGAATTGGAATATGCAGCAGTTGTATGGTGCCCTAATCTCAAGAACCACAAATAAACTGGGAAAGGTGCAACGGCAACGTACAAAATGGCTTCCGGAACCGAAAAACTAAGAGTTACAAGGAGAGAGTAGAGGCGTTAAACATGCCAAAATTAGAAAATTGAAAAAAATAGAGATATGATCACCACTTATAAAATACTAACAAGAATCGACCAAATTGACAGAGGGTTTCCTGAAACCAGCAACTTCACGTACATGAGGACACAGATTCAAGCTAAGGAAACAAAGGTGCCAAAAAAATATTGGAAAGTTTTCTTTTGCTAACAGTAAGAGACAGTTGGAACAAGTTAAGTGAAGTGGTGGTGGAAACAAAAATCATCAGTAGTTTCAATATGTTATTTGACAGAGTACTGGGAAGACAGGACACCACGAGCATAGCTATCATCCTGTAACTACACTCGGGTAATAACACACAGTAGCAAATTGCACTTTTTATGGCGTTAGAAATGAATTAATTTTTTTATATTTTATTTCTGATTGTTAAATGGCTAATTTAAAAGTCTATAGGTTGTAATTACTGTACTTGAAGTGGTTTCAGAGCAAATTCAGCCAAAATGCAGACGATGAGTCACAATAATGCGGCTGAAGACATGAAGACAAAACCACACACACCATAAAATGAGATGACGACGATGACATTTCGGTCCATCTTGGACCATTATCAAGTCTATTGTGATGGGAGCGAGGGAGGCACAGGCTCCTCGCTCGGGAAAGCTTGCCTTTCGACAAACTAACACTTCATAGTAATCTGGTTCACACTGCTCCTCCTGGTTCTAATCCTGCTGGTATCTACTCTATTTTCTGTTCAGCTTGTCTTCTCCAATACTTTGGGAAAACTGGGCATACACTAAATAACAGACTAACACAAAAGGTGTGTTAAGTCAGCAAACACAAACAATGCTCTCTTCTGTCATGTTAGGGATTCTAATCATCTGATTGATTTTCTAAAATAATCTTTCTTGCCTCTACACTTCACAGACGCCGTCTTGTCGCATCAGCTCTGATACACAACACACCCAACATGAACCTTAGTCGTGGCTTTGTTGCTGTTGACTCTTCCCTTTCACAGTACATACTTTAATGCTCTAACCTTTCTAACAAACATTACTTAACAAACCCTTTTTCTCTTTCTCTTCTTATACCCATTATTACCCCTACTTACACCCATCCCATCCCTACCTTCTGCCTTACTCTTAGGAATTTCCTCCTCCTCACCTCTCTCTCTCTCTCTCTCTTGCTTTACTTAATGCCCGTGCCTCCCTTGCTCCCATCACAATCAACTTGATAATGGTCAGAACTTACCAAAATGTTGTCGTCTCCTCATTTTCTGGTGTGTGGTTTAGTCTTCATGAGCCAAAATGTTTGAGCTAATCTGATCTCTTCTAAAAACACTAACTTCACTTACCAAATTAGCAACAATAAACATAGCTGATGCAAATTGGGAAAGACCATCTCCTTTGCCAACATGCGCTTTTTTGTATGAAACTGGCAAGCGGAATGATCGCAGTACCTGTAATGTAGTCAAAATATAATGAGTTACTAAGAAAAATAATGTACAATAGGAAACTAATTTATACAAAAATGCCAATCAGCAACCATAAAAAATGACAAAGTTTTAACCTGCTGCCATGTTCTTAGTATCTAAACATGCTATAGTCCCCTAGCAGTTTTTTTTTTAAATGTGATCGAGCTCATGGGCCTTAAATCAAAACCTCTGAAATATAAATAGTTCAAATGCATGGATTGAATTTGCAAGTACTGTACTGTAAGTACTACCTCTCATATGCATTCCACACACACTCAAATCATGGTAATTCTTTTAGTTCATTTCAAAGTGGTGCTTCTATTTGTGTTCTCTCACCCAGGTAATGATGAGATTCTATAATGTCTGTATCCATTTTATTAAAACCTGCTAAGTGTAGAGAAACATGATGATGAAAATTGACTAGTATTTCAGATTATTTTAGATTTGATACAGCCATTGCAAGCAAATGTTATCCACAAATAAAGAATGCTGTTAGAAATTTCTGTTCTCATTACTCAATGCCTCTTGTATGTTGTGATGATGTTCCTTCTGCATAGTCATTTCTTAGCGATACAAGTTTTATTTATATCTGCTAATAATAATTGAGATTCCTAACTTCAGAAGCAAATCAGGAGGCAACCCTATTGAAGTGGGTGAGTTTTTTTTACATGCTTACAAATTCTGTCAACACTTGGGAATTCAGATCAAATGGGGCCCACCCACATCTAAGTTTACTGGACATCTGAACTATCCAGAAGTGGTCTGCCTTGCTTTGCTGACTTTCTTGGTGCCTTACTTGTTGAGGTGGCAGAGTGCCACCTACTTCCGGTGCCTTTGAAAGGGAGTGAGGTTCTGGCTCTGGTCCTTGGTAGGCTGAACTGAAGAGGCCATCTCTTTGAGATGGCCCCTAACTACTGAACCTTTTTCCCCCCCCACCTCTCAAGAAAGGACTCCACAGCCTACCTTACCTTGAGGTTACCTTGAGGTGCTTCCGGGGCTTAGTGTCCCCGCGGCCCGGTCGTTGACCAGGCCTCCTGGTTGCTGGACTGATCAACCAGGCTGTTAGACACGGCTGCTCGCAGCCTGACGTATGAGTCACAGCCTGGTTGATCAGGTATCCTTTGGAGGTGCTTATCCAGTTCTCTCTTGAACACTGTGAGGGGTTGGCCAGTTATGCCCCTTATGTGTAGTGGCAGCGTGTTGAACAGTCTCGGGCCTCTGATGTTGAGAGAGTTCTCTCTCAGAGTACCTGTTGCACCTCTGCTTTTCAGCGGGGGTATTCTGCACATCCTGCCATGTCTTCTGGTCTCATGTGATGTTATTTCTGTGTGCAGGTTTGGGACCAGCCCCTCCATTATTTTCCACGTGTAAATTATTATGTATCTCTCCCGTCTGCGCTCAAGGGAGTACAGATTTAGGCTCTTTAGCCGGTCCCAGTAATTTAGATGTTTTACTGAGTGGATTCTAGCAGTAAAGGATCTCTGCATGCTCTCCAGGTCAGCAATTTCTCCAGCTTTGAAAGGGGCTGTCATTGTGCAGCAGTACTCCACTCTAGAGAGCACTAGCGTCTTGAAAAGTATCATCATCGGTATAGCATCTCTAGTGTGAAAAGTTCTTGTTATCCAACCTGTCATTTTTCTTGCAGTTGTGACGGCTACTTTATTGTGTTCTTTAAAGGTAAGGTCTTCCGACATGAGTACACCCAGATCCTTTACATTGCCTTTTCGTTCTATGTTATGATTTGCCTGAGTTTTGTACGTGGTTTCTGTTTTTATATTTTCAATTTTTCCGTAGCGCACGAGCTGGAACTTATCCTCGTTAAACACCATATTATTTTCTGTAGCCCATAGAAAGACCTGATCTACATCTGATTGGAGTTTTGCCGTGTCCTCTATGTTGCCAACTCTCATGAAAATCCTAGTGTCATCTGCAAAGGATGACACAGTGCTATAGGTTGTGTTCTGGTCTATGTCCGATATGAGGATGAGAAAAAGTACTGGAGCAAGCACAGTACCCTGGGGGACTGAGCTCTTCACGGTTGATGGGCTGGATTTTATTTTGTTGACTATTACACATTGGGTTCTGTTAGTCAGGAAATTGTAGATCCATCTGCCTATTTTCCCAGTAATTCCTTTTGAACGCATTTTATGTGCAATAACTCCATGGTCACATTTATCGAAAGCTTTTGCGAAATCTGTGTAAATTACATCAGCGTTTTGTTTGTCTTCCAGCAGCCGACATTTATCAAGGGAAAGCGCCAGACTAAATATGGAGTTAGCTGCTCCCTGGTGATGGTCCAGAGTAGTGGCCAGGTAGCCAACTAGCAGTTAGCAGAGCAATGGTTGGCAATCCGTGTAGTCGAGTATCATTTCATGGTGGTTTTAAGTATAGCTGAATTAATATTTGATGGCCATTCTGTCAATTGGCAAGGGTATTTTGGAAAGACCCCCCCACCATGTTGAGTAAATGTTGACTAGCTGTGTGTGGTCCTGGCCATGAGAATGGCAGACAAATGAGGCAAGGCTCAAATACACACTGTTGACCTAAGATTATTAAAGTGAACATATTTATTAATATAATGTTTCTGCCTCTAACACTATCTAATCAGTTGTAAAAATAAATTCTGGCAAAAGTATGCATAAGTTTAGTCAATATGTACAAAGATCATAATATTTTTTAACCAAGGAGTCTCCAGGTTTCTAGTTTTAAAACAGTATTGGGAAAATTTATGTATTTTTCTAAATGGAGTCTTAGTTTATGGGAAGGATAACAAATAAATTGTCGGATGAAAAGGAACTAACTGGAACACAAGTGATCATATATTATATGTTTCTAAACCTAAAGCGAGATAACTACCTATTAAAATTATAAATCGAATTACATACCTTAGTGAACACCATAGGGAGATGTTTTTCCCAATCCACATATCCAATGTTGTGCCAAGCCATTCGTGAGAATAGCCAGAACATACTGTTTTCCCAAAACCAAAAGTTGCTGTTGTGGCAAGCATTCCAGATATCTGGGGATAAAAAAAAAATGGAAAAATTACGTAGTCTCAGGTATACACACTATGAGCTTTAGAGGTTCATATCATTAAGAAAAAGCAACTGTGTAAACCTTCTTTCCAAATAGTAATGACATTGCAGCCCATCCTCATAAACAAAAGGCCAAAGTCCATTCCATGGACCCACCAAACCCCCCCCGTTTATGAATGAAAAGCAGTTTATACACGCCTTACAACGATGACACTCGAACGCTTCTCGAACAAATGCTTCGCTGACGACTTTTGTTCGAACCACAATGCTGTAAATGCTTCACCCTTGTACTACAAATACAAATAATTGCAAGCAGAACCTAAACACCTAACCTAATCAATGCCTAAATATGCACACTATGCTTATACAATACTAATTTATAAGAAAATTCCTATTTTGAATGAACGAAATGTTAAAATTTTTGAATGCAGGTCCATATTAAGGACCTGCCCGAATGCTAAGCACACTAGTGGCTTTACAAGAATGTAAAATCCTCAATGCTATGTACTCTCATAAACCCAATGTACCTTCTTGTATATATATAAATAAATAAATGTGTCTTTGGGGTCGACCGCTGGATGGAATGGACTTGGTCTGAGGAAGGATTGGATACTGACATGCTCCCTCCATGGCACAAATGTTTGATTAACCTTTAAATTGCTATTAGTATATATATTGATTCACGATGTAATGTGGTTATCATATGTTAATTTTAACTATTAATATCTGGTTTCCTGGGAGGAGTCCTTTGGTGGCTCCCTATAGCTATAGCACTGATAGCATCCCATAATAATCACATGTGAGGTGATGTGACCGAGGGTACGAGAGGTATGAGCTACGAGGAGAGACTACGGGAATTAAACCTCACGTCACTGGGAGACAGAAGAGTTAGAGGGGACATGATCACCACATACAAGATTCTCAGAGGAATTGATAGGGGTAGATAGACACTTTTTAACACAAGGGGCACACGCACTAGGGGACACAGGTGGAAATTGAGTGCCCAAATGAGCCAGAGAGATGTTAGAAAGAATTTTTTCAGTGTCAGAGTAGTAGACAAATGGAACACATTAGGAAGTGATGTGGTGGAGGCTGACTCCATACACAGCTCCAAGTGTAGATATGATAGAGTCCAGTAGGCTCAGGAACCTGTACACCTGTTGATTGACGGTTGAGAGGCGGGACAAAAGAGCCAGAGCTCAACCCCCGCAAGCACAACTAGGCGAGTACACACACACACACACACACACACACACTAGAATAGTGTGAATATGCTAGCTAGAAATAGAATATGAATAGAATATGAGCTAGAATATGAAAGCTAGAATATGCAGCGGTTGTGTGGTGCCCATATCTTAAGAAGCACATCAACAAACTGGAAAAGGTGCAAAGACATGCTACTAAGTGGCTCCCAGAACTGAAGGGCAAGAGCTACGAGGAGAGGTTAGAGGCATTAAATATGCCAAAACTAGAAGACAGAAGAAAAAGAGGTGATATGATCACTACATACAAAATAGTAACAGGAATTGATAAAATCGATAGGGAAGATTTCCCGAGACCTGGAACTTTAAGAACAAGAGGTCATAGATATAAACTAGCTAAACACAGATGCCGAAGAAATATAAGAAAATTCACTTTCGCAAACAGAGTGGTAGACGGTTGGAACAAGTTAGGGGAGAAGGTGGTGGAGGCCAAGACCGTCAGTAGTTTCAAAGCGTTATATGACAAAGAGTGCTGGGAAGACGGGACACCACGAGCGTAGCTCTCATCCTGTAACTACACTGAGGTAATTACACTTAGGTAATTACACACACACACACACACACAAGACGGTTGGAACAAGTTGGGGGAGAAGGTGGTGGAGGCCAAGACCGTCAGTAGTTTCAAAGCGTTATATGACAAAGACGTTATATGACACACACACACACACACACACACTGTGTGTGTCTGAACTAGGGGCTGTGATCAGAGGCAATGTATCGGACTGGAGAAATGTCACAAGTGGAGTACCACAGGGTTCAGTTCTTGCACCAGTGATGTTTATTGTCTACATAAATGATCTACCAGTTGGTATACAGAATTATATGAACATGTTTGCTGATGATGCTAAGATAATAGGAAGGATAAGAAATTTAGATGATTGTCATGCCCTTCAAGAAGACCTGGATAAAATAAGTATATGGAGCACCACTTGGCAAATGGAATTTAATGTTAATAAATGTCATGTTATGGAATGTGGAATAGGAGAACATAGACCCCACACAACCTATATATTATGTGAGAAATCTTTAAAGAACTCTGATAAAGAAAGAGATCTAGGGGTGGTTCTAGATAGAAAACTATCACCTGAAGACCACATAAAGAATATTGTGCAAGGAGCCTATGCTATGCTTTCTAACTTCAGAATTGCTTTAAATACATGGATGGGGATATACTAAAGAAATTGTTCATGACTTTTGTTAGGCCAAAGCTAGAATATGCAGCTGTTGTTTGGTGCCCATATCTTAAGAAGCACATCAACAAACTGGAAAAGGTGCAAAGACATGCTACTAAGTGGCTCCCAGAACTGAAGGGTAAGAGCTACGAGGAAAGGTTAGAAGCATTAAATATGCCAAAACTAGAAGACAGAAGAAAAAGAGGTGATATGATCACTACATACAAAATAGTAACAGGAATTGATAAAATCGACAGGAAAGATTTCCTGAGACCTGGAGCTTCAAGAACAAGAGGTCATAGATATAAACTGGCTAAACACAGATGCCGAAGAAATATAAGAAAATTCACTTTCGCAAACAGAGTGGTAGACGGTTGGAACAAGTTGGGGGAGAAGGTGGTGGAGGCCAAGACCGTCAGTAGTTTCAAAGCGTTATATGACAAAGAGTGCTGGGAAGACGGGACACCACGAGCGTAGCTCTCATCCTGTAACTACACTTAGGTAATTACACTTAGGTAATTACACACACACACACACATTCCCTCCATGCTAGATTTGATATTTACCAGGAAGGAGGAAGAAATATTTGACATTCAGTACCTTCCTCCCTGGGTAAAAGTGACCATGTCTTTTGGGGATAAAGTATGCAATGCGTTATAATCTGGAAGAAAATATGATGGTCGATGCAATTGAAAAACCTGACTTTAGGAGAGGACATTATGGCAACCTTAGAAAATTTTTTAGGGAGTATAATTGGACAGACTTGTTGCTAGGCAAGGAAGTGAATGAGATGTATGTCAAGTTTTGTGAAATATATGATAAAGGCACAAAAAAATTTATACCAAAACAGAGAAGCAGAACTAGGAAACAGGATTGGTTCGACAGAAAGTGCGAGAGGGCCAGAGACCAAAAGACACAAAAATGGAATCAATACAGGAAGAGGCCAAACCCCCAATCATACCAGCGATACAAAGATGCGAGAAACAACTACACGGCAGTGAGGAGAGAGGCAGAAAGAAATTTTGAAAAAGGGATTGCAGACAAATGTAAAACAGAACCAGGTCTATTCTATAAATTCATAAACAACAAATTGCAGGTAAAGGATAATATTCAGAGGTTGAAAATGGGAAATAGATTCACGGAAAATGAAAAGGAAATGTGTGAAACATTAAACGAAAAGTTCCAAAGTGTGTTTGTACAAAATGAAATCTTCAGGGAACCAGATACAATAAGAATTCCAGAGAACAACATAGAGCACATAGAGGTGTCTAGAGACGAAGTGGAAAAAATGCTCAAAGAGCTAAATAAGAACAAAGCAGTTGGTCCAGATGGAGTTTCACCATGGGTTCTGAGAGAATGTGCACCTGAGCTCAGCATCCCTCTTCAACTGATCTTTCAGGCATCCCTGTTTACAGGAGTTGTAGCTGATGTGTGGGAAAAGGCTAACATAGTTCCAATTTACAAGAGTGGAAGCAGGGAAGACCCCCTTAATTATAGACCGGTATCATTGACAAGTGTAATAGTCAAAATATGGAAAAAATAATTAAAACTAAATGGGTAGCACACCTGGAGAGAAATGATATAATATCAGACAGACAGTATGGTTTTCGATCTGGTAGATCCTGTGTATCGAATTTACTCAGTTTTTATGATCGAGCAACAGAGATATTACAGGAAAGAGATGGTTGGGCTGACTGCATCTATCTGGACCTAAAAAGGCTTTCGACAGAGTTCCACATAAGAGGTTGTTCTGGAAACTGGAAAATATTGGAGGAGTGACAGGTACGCTTCTAACATGGATGAAAAATTTTCTGACTGATAGAAAAATGAGGGCTGTGATCAGAGGCAATGTATCGGACTGGAGAAATGTCACAAGTGGAGTACCACAGGGTTCAGTTCTTGCACCAGTGATGTTTATTGTCTACATAAATGATCTACCAGTTGGTATACAGAATTATATGAACATGTTTGCTGATGATGCTAAGATAATAGGAAGGATAAGAAATTTAGATGATTGTCATGCCCTTCAAGAAGACCTGGATAAAATAAGTATATGGAGCACCACTTGGCAAATGGAATTTAATGTTAATAAATGTCATGTTATGGAATGTGGAATAGGAGAACATAGACCCCACACAACCTATATATTATGTGAGAAATCTTTAAAGAACTCTGATAAAGAAAGAGATCTAGGGGTGGTTCTAGATAGAAAACTATCACCTGAAGACCACATAAAGAATATTGTGCAAGGAGCCTATGCTATGCTTTCTAACTTCAGAATTGCTTTAAATACATGGATGGGGATATACTAAAGAAATTGTTCATGACTTTTGTTAGGCCAAAGCTAGAATATGCAGCTGTTGTTTGTGCCCATATCTTAAGAAGCACATCAACAAACTGGAAAAGGTGCAAAGACATGCTACTAAGTGGCTCCCAGAACTGAAGGGTAAGAGCTACGAGGAAAGGTTAGAAGCATTAAATATGCCAAAACTAGAAGACAGAAGAAAAGAGGTGATATGATCACTACATACAAAATAGTAACAGGAATTGATAAAATCGACAGGAAAGATTTCCTGAGACCTGGAACTTCAAGAACAAGAGGTCATAGATATAAAGGCTAAACACAGATGCCGAAGAAATATAAGAAAATTCACTTTCGCAAACAGAGTGGTAGACGGTTGGAACAAGTTGGGGGAGAAGGTGGTGGAGGCCAAGACCGTCAGTAGTTTCAAAGCGTATATGACAAAGAGTGCTGGAAGACGGGACACCACGAGCGTAGCTCTCATCCTGTACTACACTTAGGTAATTACACTTAGGTAATTACACAAACAGTGGATGTGACAAAGGCCCGATGGAATCTCCCTTGGGTTCTAAAGGAAGGAGCAGGAGAACTGTGCCTACCTCTCCAAGTGTATAACAGATCACTGGCAACAGGGGAACTGCCAGATATTTGAAAAGCAGCTAACGTAGTCCCGATATACAAGAAAGGGGATAGATAGGAGGCACTGAACTACAGGCCTGTTCCTAACCTGCATACCATGCAAGCTGATGGAGAAGATTGTGCGAAAAAAAACTAGTGGAGCATCTGGAGCGAAGGAACTTTGTAACACAGCATCAACATAGGTTCAGGGATGGCAGTCCTGCCTCACAGGGTTACTTGAATTCTACGACCAGGCAACAAAAATAAGGCAGAAAGAGAAGGGTGGGCAGACTGCATATTTGGATTGTCAGTAAGCCTTTGATACAGTGCCACACAAGAGGCTAGTGCGAAAGTTGGAGATGCAGGTGGAGTGAAAAGGAAGGTACTCAGGTGGATAGAGGAGTACCTAAGCAACAGGAGACAACGAGTCTGTGTGAGGGTGAGGTCTCAGATTGGCGAGATGTTACAAGTGGAGTCCCGCAGGGGTCAGTCCTTGGACCTATACTGTTTCTGGTATATGTAAATGATCTCCCAGAGGGTATAGATTCGTTCCTCTCAATGTTTGCCGACGATGCAAAAATATGAGGAGAGGATTGAAACAGAGGATGATAGTAGGAGGCTGCAAGATGACCTAGCAGACTGAGCGAATGGTCCAACAAATGGCTGTTGAAGTTCAACCCAGTAAATGCAAAGTAATGAAACTAGGCAGTGGAAACAGGAGGCCAGACACAGGATACAGAATAAAAGATGAAGTACTTAATGAAAACAGAAAGAGAGAAAGATCTAGGAGTTGATATCACACCAAACCTGTCTCCTGAAGCCCACATAAAGAGAATAACGTCTGCGGCATATGCGAAGCTGGCTAATCAGAACGGTGTTCAGGAACCTGTGTAAGGAATCATTCAGAATCTTGTACACAACATATGCAAGACCAATCTGGAGTATGCGGCCCCAGCATGGAGCCCGTACTTGTCAAGCACAAGACGAAGCTGGAAAAAGTCCAAAGGTATGCTACTAGACTAGTCCCAGAACTAAGAGGCATGAGTTATGAGGAAAGGCTGCGGGAAATGCACCTTACGACACTGGAAGACAGAAGAGTAAGGGGAGACATGATCACAACCTACAAAATCCTCAGGGGAATCGACTGGGTAAACAAGGATGAACTATTCAACACTGGAGGGATGCGAACAAGGGGACACAGGTGGAAGCTGAGTACCCAAATGAGCCACAGAGACATTAGAAAGAACTTTTTCAGTGTCAAGAGTTAGTAAATAGAATCACTAGGAAGTGATGTGGTGGAGGCTGACTCCATACACAGTTTCAAATGTAGATATGATAGAGCCAGTAGGCTCAGGAAACTGTACACCAGTTGATTGACAGTTGAGAGCGGGACCAAAGAGCCAAAGCTCAACCCCCGCAAGCACAATTAGGTGAGTACAATTAGGTGAGTACACACACACACCACACACACACACACACAGNGCAAGCCAGGAAGACCCCGGAACCCCAGAGGCAGAACAGGTCACATGAGGAAACAAAGCCCCCTGAACCCACAAAAGGGGCCCAAGAGAAGAACCTCTGGAACGAAACCAAAGAACCCAAAGGAACCCAGAATCGAACCAGGGGGAAGCCAAACCACCACAATTGCCGGCGGAGAACACCACAAAAGGCAAGCGCAGCCCCCCTACAGAACCCTCTGGGAAACAGTCAGAACAGACCGAAAACCGAGGACAAGGTGTGGGAGCAAGCCTAACAGCCAGAAACACTGAGCCCAAACCCATGGGCCCAGAAGCCCGGTGGAAATAAACACCCAAAGGAACAATAACGGGCAGAAAAAACCAGAAAAGCAAAAAAAACGACAACAGGAGAAGAAAACCCCCTGAAAAAAGGGTGAAAAACTCACCCCAGACGCTCGCTCGCACACCCAGGCGTATGTAAACAAACCGCAACGCCGCCCTGGTGGCCACGCCGGGAAACAGGCAGACGAAAATGGCCGCCAGCAGGGGCTGTGCTGGACGCTAAGAGACAAAACACGCCAGCAAAAGTGGGAAGCAAGCAGACTGGATGGGCTAAAAACTCCGCCCAAAAGCAGAAAAACCCCGGCAGGGGCAAACCGCCCCAGAACTGCTAGCAGGCATCCCCCACAGCCCCGGGAACCAGCAACAGAGGCCCCGGGCAGAGCCGTCCTCCAAGCCCTCCGCCCTTAAAGAAAAGAAAGAGTCCATGGGAAAGGCAGCAAGAAACGGGCCGCTGGTAAGCCCCAGAAGCCTTGGCTGGAGGAACAGGCTCTAAAACCTCCGTCCCCCAACCCGAATGGGGCAGCCCCCGAAAACCGCCCGAGCCTCTGCCCCAACTAAACCCCGCCCCGACCCCGAAACCCGCAGACAGTCCGGAACCGGGAACAGGGAGGGAGGAGGGCGAACAGCACCGAACCAAAACGGGGCGGCCTCGGGGCATCCGAGTGGGAAACCAACCTAGCATGTTGCAGCAACCTAACCTAGCTTGCAACACGGATGCCGCCTGTACTCTGAATAGCAATAACATCAGGAGTACTGGAGAACAAGCAGAGAAACTCTCTCGCAAGACTCCGGGTCAAGGTGTCAGGGACCCAACAGGCAGCATGACGGAGGTAAATGGCGACTGTCACCTAGAGACAAAGGCACAGCAACCAACGATCCCGTACAAGACGGGTTGGTACCCGAAGACACATGCAATGGTCTCCCGAGCCCAGACAGGGGTTTCCAGGGCCCGTAGGTTAGCAACTACGGGAAGCCCGGGCAAGGTGTTGCTAACCGGTTAAGAAACCCGAAAACAAGGGTAAAGATTAATACTGAAAACCCCGGGACGTGTACAAGCACGGGGCCTAGCAGAGGGCTGCCAAACACTACTAGTGGAACTATAGCCACACTATGCAGACCCCCACCAGGCAAGAAAATAAAACAAAAGAAAAACCCCGCAAAAGTACACCGTCCCCAGAGGCAACAGGAACCGGCCGCCGCGTAGGTGGCAGGCAGTGCAACACCTTGGCGCCCTAACCAGCACAACACCAACTCCCTACCCAAGGCCAAACAAGGGCCCAAGCCCCAGCTGGCCCCAAGGGCGAGGCAAATGCCGAGCAGCAAGAACCCCTACGGGAGCGGTTCCCGAACGCCCCAGAGAAGATAACCCTGACACGCAAGGGCAGTACTCACAGGGCGCCTAGGGAAGGGAACCCCTAGACTCATGCAGCCCCGGCACTGATGAAATACTCCTGGCCACCGCAAACCACAAAAACAGCAGAGAACGCCACACGAGGCAAACACCGCCAAGGAATTTGAGGCCAGAGAAGCGTGTATCCCGGTTGACACTAGCTTACGAACTGACGGCAGCCGGCGCGGTGAGGTCCGGGGCCCCCCCCTCCCCCTCCCGGGGAGGGGAGGGCTGCGCGGACAACCGGCGCGGCAGTAAAGTGATTGTTTGATTGTTTTCCTTGTGATTGTAGGGAGTTTTTCTACCTCTCTGTTCGGTTTGTTGTAGTTTTCTACCATGTGGGGTTTGTTTTGTTACGCCTACCTTTCTGGGTGCCTAACCCCGGTCGATGGCAGATAAGGAAAACCCCCAAACCATATGGGGTTTTCCAGGGCCATTGCTCCCTGAAACCTCTCTGAAGGGGCCAGGTTCTGGCGCTGGTCCCTGGTAGGTCTGAACTCCATAGCTAGTGTCCCGGTCTAACATAACATACATTAGCCCGATAAGCTCCAGGGAGCCGTAGGGGCTCCCCACAGAAAATTATATAAAAATTGTCCTAGAACAATGCAGACAAGAATGATATCATGAATAACAAACAAAACAATTGAAATGCTGTTGATATACAAGAGGGAGTGTGAATACAAACAAAATTAACAATACAATAAATCAAGCAATGACTGTAATGAAATGCCTTTTTCCACTGAAGGGTGGTACCACCAAGCCTAAGAGAGCATTAGGAAGCATTAGGCTTCTGAGGCTAGCCCATGCCTATGAGGGCTGCATTAGGCTTCTCAGGCTAGCCCATGCCTATGAGGGCTGCATTAGGCTTCTGAGGGTAGCCTATGAAGGCTGCATTAGGCTTCTGAGGGTAGCCTATGAAGGCTGCATTAGGCTTCCAAGACTATCCTATGCCTACGAGGGCTGCATTAGGCTTCCAAGATTTGCCCATGCCTATGAGGGCTGCATTAGGCTTCTGAGACTAGCACATGCCTATGAGGGCCACAACTAGAATCTGGCTCTCTCTACAAGGTACGAGAAGACTGCCAATTCGAGATGAACCCAACACCGATAAAAATTCCACTAAAGACCACAAGTGCAACAAAATAATATGACAAGTGCTGATAACACATGTAAATCCAACACTTTGTTAATGTCTTTGTATTTAAGTTACCAGACAAACTGATGAAAACCAAATGCATTAGTGATTCGAATACCTTAAACAAAACTCCAATCATCATGTTGCTCTGTGACTAATCTATTGCTTCTGAAATGGAAAAAGTGACAAATATTGTATTATTAGAGAATTCCAAGAAAAGTAGTCTAAACGAAGTCATATACAAATGGATCACTGAATGTAATGAAATGGCAATTTCTGGTTTAGCCCCGATGGGTTCCAGAACGCTACTATCACTGATAGCAGCTTCACTGTCATCAAGTGTTACAATACCACAAAAAGTGACACTAACACTTGGCATATGCTGATGTTATCCTGTTTGTGTGTGCCTCTGGCATTAGTATTGGAACTATATCCACTTCCCAATCTCTCTTTCATATCTGTAGTTGCCTTCCACTTATTGTGCAGATACCTTCTGGTCTCCTTTTTCCTTTCCTTATTTACCTGGATGGTATTTTGTACCAAGGTACCTACAAAATAGTCACGGAACTTTCCTCTCATATCACTAAAAATCTTCCACACCTTCCAAAGTCTGTTTTGTCTGTCTTCACTATCATTGTTCTCAAAGTGCAGGCACCTGAGAATCAGCAGGAACCTATCACATGACATGTACCTGTTGAACACTGGGGATGGAACAAGGCTGTCTTTGCTCAAATAATCCTGGATCACGTGTTTTTCAGAATGTTTCATCATCGTGCTCAACACTAAAAACACATACATTTCCTCATTTGTCGTGACTTTCCATCATCTCATGCGAGACAGGTTAAATGCCGGAGTCAATGAGGCTGTGAGCATATCTGCTCGTCTCTGAAATGAGATGGTCCATGAGTTCCTTATCAAAATATGCCTTACAATAGTCAATTTCAGCCATATCATCACCTGTATAGGGAAATAACGGAGTCGCACCAACATCGGTATCATCAAATGTTGGAATTTGTGGGACTAAAGTCTCGCAATCCTCCCACAAGTACACGTGTGGGTTTGGCTTTGGTGCCAACACCACGGCCAACACCACCATGAGCACCAAAAACACAGCTCTGTCATCCTGTGCTAGAGCTGTGTATAGGTATGCCAGGAGATGAGTGTTCTGCATAGTGTAGGCCTACCACGAACATCTGATGTCGAGGGAACACTGTCGTCCTCTGGCCGCATGACACGCTGCCGCTTGCCTCGGCATGTTGCTGGGGCAGCAAAACCTCGCCTAGTAACATCATTGCTGCTCGTACTCTGTTCGTCAACACTGCTTGTATCGGAGCCTATGTCACTGAAGCCAAAGAATGATTCATCACATGTACTATGACTAAATAAACCCACATCAGAGGACACACACATCGTGGTGAAGACTAGCAGTGTTGACCCAGGGCGGCGAGGCAGGCCGGGTAAGGAGCGTATACACTCACACTCAAGACCACTTCCACCTCACTCGTGTCAGACCCCTGTGTTAGATCTTTTTCTGGATCGTAGTCTAAATCATCACCCATCGCTCCATCATTCAATATGTCACATATCTCGTCCTCAGAGAGTCGTTTTCCTGGACCAAGGCTGCCTGTGGACCAGGAGCTCATAGACGATGTGTCAGACATGGTTGCTCCCTTGAACCTGAGGCTCCTCATGGCCCTGAGGCATGCTGGGATTTTTTTTTTCAAAATGGCGAACAATCACTGGAGCCTTCAGGCATCCATCACTGCGTGCGAGTTTTGAATAGTACGCTACACCTAAGAGATCTTAGAGGGGTATTGCGCACCACCCGCTGAGCACCTCAAGACACGTTGCGCAATACAGTGGTTAAGCCAGATCCAGTAACAAATTTTTCTCAAATATTGGGTTTATATCAAATTATATATATTTTGGGTTATATACAGTACAACCTCGATTCAACGTACCCCGATTCAACGAATCTCCGGCTAGTTCGCACACTTTTCAGGCCGGATTTACTCACCCGGTTCGACGAACAATGGTTCGCTGAAGCGGGGGATGTTCGGATTTGCTTACGACGTCGAGACAGAGTTCACAGACTGGTGGAAAAGTTTCACATTCTATCACAGATTACAATTATTAATTCCTTCATATGACAAGTTCGATCACACAAGTGGACCGCACATGTGGTCCACAAGTGGTCCACAAGCTTACGATGTTGGGACAGAGTTCACAGTGGTAGAAAACTTTACCATCCCATCACAGATTACATTTAATAATTCCTTCATATGACAAGTTAGATCACACAAATGGATCACACAAATGAACCACACAAGTGGACCACAAGTGGTCCACAAGCTTACGATGTTGGGACAGAGTTCACAGAGTGGTGGAAAACTGTCTCATTCTATCACAGATTACAATTAATAATTCCTTCATAAGACAAGTTGGATCACACAAGTGGACCACACAACAAGTGAATCATATGAACCAAACACCAGCCAGAATGGTCCACAAGAAGTGACGCATATTAACCAAACACCAGCCAGAGTGGTCCACAGAAGTGAACGACTGAGTTTCAATGATTTTCGTTCACCGATTTGTGGCACACGTATCTTTGTAAATTAATTTAAAGGCTGAAGCATGAATAGCTAGCTAATATGTTGAAATCTTCTTATACATTTTCTGTGATGAAACAAGACGAGTGAGGGTGGACAGATAAGGGAATACTGTACAGTAAACTTCCCTTTACAGTGAGGTTTCACTCACTTTCGTCTGTGTTGTCATAGTTCAGTGACCCATGGCTTTGAACGTTTCACATTAATAAACATTTCTAAAACTGGTGTTTTAATAACTCTTTATTATCCTAATTAAACCAAACTAAATAAGACCAAAATATACTGTAATAAGGTAGATATCTCCTATTTGAGAAATTGTTCACGTTATTGGCAGCACAACTCCAGCACGAGTAGACGGGTCTAATCCCTGTCCATACACCATGCTTGTTGTGTTGTGTTTGATTTTGTCACCACAGTTCAGCGATCTACGGCTTCGAAATAATAAAGTTAATAAATTAGTTCCAAAGTAAGTATTTTTTATAGCTCTTATTACCGTAATAATGTTGCTAAACTAAATATGTAACCCAAAAATATATAATTTGATGTAAATTGAATATTTGAGAGAAATATATGTTACTGGAAATCGAACACAACATCAGGCGATGTTTTGTTCGATTTCGTCGCCACAGTTCAGTGACCTATGGCTTCGAAATAATGAAATAAATAAATCAGTTTCAAAATAAGTATTTTTTATAGCTCTTATTATCGTAATAATGTTGCTAAACTAAATACATAACACAAAAATATATAATTTGATGTAAATCGAATATTTAAGAGAAATTTATGTTACTGGATCAGGCTTAAACACCAGCCAACTGAAGGGTGTGCGTATAGACTTAGCCTGCGTTCGTACAGTATGCACCCAGTGCCCTTAGCTTTGTCTGCGATTGATGTACAGCATTTATCCGCCGATGGAAGAATAATTGTGGAATTGACCATTTTTTTACTACAGCTCTTTGGTTATAAAACAAAATGTCTCAGGGGCTTACTAATAGTGCCTTATTAATGCCAAAAACGAAGCAATATTTTGCAAGAACTAGTAGCAGAAAATCAACCAGCACGAGAACAGCCGTATCCAACACGAGAACAGCCATACCCAGCACGAGAACAGCCGTACCCAGCAGGAGAACAGCTGTACCAAGCACGAGAACAGCCGTACCCAGCAAGAGAACAGCCGTACCAAGCACGAGAACAGCCGAACCCAGCACGAGAACAGCCGTACCCAGCACGAGCACAGTTGTACCCAGCACTGGTACAACAGCCGTACCCAGCACAAGCACAGTTGTACCCAGCACTGGTACAACAGCAGCCAGCACCAGCTCAGAAGCAGCTGAACTCACAGCAGCAGCGAGCACCAGCAAAGCTGATGCAAACATCTAAAAACATCGTGTGCAGCATGAACAGTTAGAACAAGTGTTAAATTTAAGTGTGTACTCAGTGTTAAAATTAAAGTTGCAGTAATTTTTGTGTACAATAGTTTTCATAAACTGTATTGTAGTACTCAACATACAGCAGAACTACTTTTAATCAACACAGTGCTAACGGCATAATGCACTGCAGTACGTATTTACTGTAGAGCATTCACAACTTCACGAAACTTCAAGATGGACATAACTTCAACAATAAGGTAAATTTATGAATTACTGTACAGTATTTTTTTAGTAGAGAAGTAATATATAGGTACAGTATGTAATATGATAATGCATTTTTATTGTGTACAAGAAAAAAAAAGACACTGACACAAACGCCTCCTGAAGGTCACCTCTTGCAACGAATCCAACGCTCCAACGAACTGGGGTTGGTCCCATATAGTATGTTGAATCGAGGTTGTACTGTACTTAGTTTAGCAACATTATTACAATAATAAGCTATAAAAAAAATACTTATTTTAGAACTGATTTATTAATTCGAAGCTGTAGGTCACTGAACTGTGGGGACGAAATCGAATGAAACCCGCATGGTGCTGCGTGCACACGGATTTGACCCGTCCACTCGTGCTGGAGTAGTTTTGACAAATAATTTCTCAAATATCAGACGTCTATCTTATTATAGTATATTTTTGGTTTTATTTAGTTTAGTTTATTTAGGATAATAAAGAGCTATTAAAACACAGTTTTAGAAACTATGAATCTGAAACTTTCCAAGTCATAGGATCACTGAACTATGATGACACAGACGAGAGTGAGTGAAACCTCACTGTAAAGTGAGGTTTACAGTACAGTATTCCCTTATCTGTCCACCCTCACTCATCTTGTTTCATCACAGAAAATGTATGCAAGAAGATTTCAACACATTAGCTAGCTATTCATGCCTCAGCCTTTAAATTAATCTACAAAGATACATGTGCCCCAAATCATTGAACGAAAATCATGGAAACACAGTCGTTCACTTGTGTGGACCATTCTGGCTGGTGTTTGATTCATATGGTTCACTAGTTGTGTGGTCCACTTGTGAGATCCAACTTGTCATATGAAGAAATTATTAATTGTAACCTGTGATAGAATGGTTAAGTTTTCCACCAGTCTATGAACTCTGTCCCAACATCGTAAGCTAATCTGCACATCCTCCACTTCAGCGAACCAGAGTACGCCGAACCGGGTGAGTAAATCTGGCCAGAAAAGTGTGCGACCCAGCCGGAGATGCGGCGAATCGGGGTACGTTGAATCAAGGTTGTACTGTACTGGATTCGACTCCAAGGAGGCCATTTACCTTAAATTTAATTTCATGTGGTAGCAAAGGAATATGAAATCAATAAAAACAATCATACCTCAGACAGTAAGAGAAGATTAAATAAAAGTTCATCATCCAAATGTTCCTCTTTCTGTACTTCTTCATTATCAGTCAAAGCCAATAATAAACGACACACTCCTGGGACAAATGCTTTTAGTGCCTCTGAAGGATTTATCTGAAAGCCACGCAAAACAATAAGACACTTTAACAATTGCAAGGTTTACCAACCAAATATCAAGATGTTACAATTAAGTATATGGTTAAAAAATAGTAGCTGCCTAGCTTTCATTTTTCATATAACATGTAAAATCTTCTACCACAGATGGGCATTTAGGTTTGGGAGGGGGAAGGAGGAGAATGAAATCCAATCTCGTTACAGCACTTACTTTGACTGCTGAACGACACATGTTTGCAGCAAATTTGCCTGCAACATGAATTTCTATCATCTTTCCTTTGATGAACGTCTGTAAACGCTGGAGAGCAGCCTGGGGGAAACATTTATTAATTATCTCATCATATCAAATATATGCGGTCATTGTAACTAACACTCAATCTCACCCCCAAGCTTTGTAAAGTACCATGTGACAAATGTGTGTGTAAAATTTTATGAAATTGAAGATTGGTATTGAAGATTTTAAAAATTCCCTAAACAGGACTAGGGTAGACCAACATGCAATTTTCAAATTTCCCTAAACAGGACTAGGGTAGACCTACATGCAAAAAATACATGTAAATACATGTAGACCTAAATGTAAAAATTTCACAATTATTGAAAAGAGTACTGTAAGTGTGTGAAGTACAGAAGCACTTTGCATGCCACTTTCCATGATGTATATTAAGTCTGCCTGGGACCTGACAGCTGAGTGGACAGAGCCTCGGATTCATAGTCCTGAGGTCCTGGGTTCGATCCCCGGTGGAGGCAGAAACAAATGGGCAAAGTTTCTTTCACCCTGATACCCCCTGTGCAGGCGATGAGTCACAATAACGTGGCTGAAGTATGTTGAAAAGACCACACACTAGAAAGTGAATCGACTTGAAAATGGTCCAGGACAGACCGAAATGTCATCGTCCCTTCACTTTCTAGTGTGGCCTGATACCCCCCTGTTAACTAGCAGTAAAATAGGTTCCTGAAAGTTAGACAGCCACTAAGGGCTGCTTCCTGCGGGGTGTGTAACAAAAAGGAGGCCTGGTCGAGGATCGGGCAGAGGGGATGCTAAGCTCCAAAATCATTTCAAGATAACCTCAAGAAGATAAGTCACTGGAGATGGAAGACCTGCTAGAAACATGGAAGACAGCTAATGTAACCCCAAGATACAAAAAGGGCGACAGGCAAGTGGCACTGAACTACAGGCCAGTGTCCTTAACATGTATACCATGCAAGGTGATAGAGATTATCATGAGAAAAAGCCTGGTAGCACATCTGGTGAGAAAGGACTTCATGACACACCACCAACATGGGTTCAGGGATGGCAAATCTTGCCTCACAAGTTTAATAGAATTCTACAACCAGGTGACAAAGATTAAGCAAGACGCAGAGAGTAAGGGTGAGGTATGAGACCTCAGTATGGCATGAAGTCATCAGCAGTCCCAAAGGTTTCTGTACTTGGACCTATTCCATTTCGGATATTCGTAAATGATTTTCCAGAGGGTATCTTGAGGTTATCTTGAGATGATATCGGGGCTTAGTGTCCCCGCGGCCCGGTCCTCGACCAGGCCTCCACCCCCAGGAAGCAGCCCGTAGCAGCTGTCTAACTCCCAGGTACCTATTTACTGCTAAGTAACAGGGGCATCAGGGTGAAAAACATTTTGCCACTTTGTCTCCGCTTCCACCGGGGATCGAACCCGGAACCTCAGGACTACGAATCCGAAAGGTAAGCGCCCCAAAAACAAAGCACTATTCTGGTTAAGAAATTGCTACCGAAAGCCGAACTAGTGAACAGAACCCCCCAAATGAAAATGAGCATGACGTCACCACGTCACTGTGCCGCTGTTTGACCACGTCACTGTTTGACCTAGATGCTCTAGATAATTCATCCCATACATGCTTTGCTTCCTCTGTCTAAGTTTGGTGGCCATATATATCTCATGTTATATATTTTTTAGCTTTTTTGTTTAATTCTAACCAAATAGTTTGTGTGTGGGGCTCAGTTTTGATTGCCTCTGAGAACATTTCAAAGTCCAAAGGATGGCCAATACTTATCTGGAAACATCCAGGACCTAAAGGGTATAAGCTTCATTAGCATGTTAAACCTTGGTCGTCCTTCCAGTATTCTTTAGTATATTACTGTAAACAGTAATTTGTTTGAAGATGTTTGAGCTGCTCACTTGGTATATCTGTGGATGTGCCTGAGTAAGTATAGCCGAGAAGGTTGAAGAGAGTCCCATTTCCAGCATGTTTTCTTCTCTGTTCATTTTTTCTGTCTCTCTGTCCAACCGAGTTATTTGCTCAAGGGTCGAGTTCTCAATGAGAGCAAAACAGCGGTCCATGAACTGAAGCACAAAGTCTTCAAATCCTGCTGTCTGCAAACACACCTCTTGCTCAATCTGTTAAAAGGCAAATTTATTCCATATTTAAATGTTAACTAGGATATGGGAAATAATTTATTTAAACACTTTTAGTTCTATTACCAAATATTTATGCTATAAATGGCATATAAAAATATTTCATTATCTTTCCTTTTGCAAATTTATTAAACAATGAAGAATTACACCACCCACTTCTGTTAAGTCAGTATATTCTTCGACAGCTGCTGAACAATCTACAAAAGGTACAAGGGTCACCAATGTGTAGATGAACTGGAATGTTACCTGAAATTTTAAAATTATTATTATTATTATTATTAATCAATGGAGCAGAGTAAACTTTTAACTTTTCCTTATTACAATAATATTGACTTTTTTAAGAACATAATTGAATTTCTGAGAATGGTATTGTAATCGAACACCAATACAGTACTTTTGGTTTTCAAAAGCAACGATGCATTGGGCTGTCAATAATGTTATTTGTATCAGAGAATGTGTTTAATATAAGTAATGTAGCACAAATACATTCATGTTACAAATATGAGCACATTATTTTCTTTGAACAATAAAACTTACAGTTTTTGCTGCTATTACACTGTATACATACATTGTATATACTGTATCTACATTCTATACACTACATTTATACAAATTGCTAATCAGTTCTGCTGGGTGTGGTAATTTTATAATCCATGCACAGAATAGTGCCACTTAGCAATGATTCCCTGGCCGGACCAACCAAGCATCAATCT
This sequence comes from Procambarus virginalis, assembly GCA_020271785.1. Taxonomy (NCBI): domain Eukaryota; kingdom Metazoa; phylum Arthropoda; class Malacostraca; order Decapoda; family Cambaridae; genus Procambarus; species Procambarus virginalis. Next base: position 33,473 of record WNGS01113158.1, on the reverse strand, counting down.
CCAACGAACCCCTCTGAAAGCTACAGTGGTACCTCGGAATACGAGTGTCCCTGTATACGAGTTTTTCGGAATACGAGCAGGATTTCCTCGGAAAATGTGTCTCGGAATGCGAGGGTTACCTCGGGACACGAGTTTGTTGATACGCGTCCAGGCTGACCTAGCGCGTGGTGGCCGCGTGGTGGCTGGGCGATCGTCGCCCCTCCGCCCGTCCGCCCCTCAGTTTACCATTGTCTCGCGCTCAGTGACTACCTCTCATCAATTCTTCGCGTGGATTTTCAGTGTATTGTTGGATTTTTGGTGATTTGACTATACAATTTGTTATTATATATATCACCATGAGTCCCAAGAAAGCCAGTGGTAAGGATAAAGGCCAGAAATCCCATGTGAGGATGACAATAGAGGAGAAACAAGAGATAATTCGGAAGCATGAGAACGGTACACGTGTTATTGAACTTTGTAGGCAGTACAACAAAGCCACATCAACAATATGCACTATACTTAAGAAGAAAAATGAGATTATGAGTGCTAAAGTGGCAAAAGGAGTAAGAACAATAACGAAACAAAGACCACAAATACTTGAAGTGGAAAAGTTGTTATTAATTTGGATACACGACAAGGAGTTAAGGGGAGATAGTGTTTCGGAGGCCATTATTTGTGAGAAAGCCAGGGTATTGCACGAAGACCTTCTAAAGAAAACCCCTGGAACGAGTGATGCAGAGACGAAAGAGTTTAAGGCAAGCAGGGGCTGGTTTGAAAAATTTAGGAGGAGGAGTGGTATCCATAGTGTTACAAGGCATGGGGAGGCAGCCAGCGCAGACAAACCAGCCGCTGGACGATTTATTGAGGAATTTAAAGAGTTTGCAGAGGCTGAGGGATACCTACCGCAACAAGTGTTTAATTGTGACGAAACAGGACTGTTTTGGAAAAGAATGCCTAAGAGGACATACATTACCAAGGAGGAAAAATCCTTGCCCGGACACAAGCCTATGAAAGATAGGTTTACGCTTATGTTGTGTTCAAATGCGAGTGGCGATTTGAAAATTAAACCCTTACTAGTGTATCATTCTGAAAATCCAAGGGTTTTCAAACAGTATAAAGTGCAGAAAACCCATTTGTGTGTGATGTGGAGGTCTAATAAAAAAGCATGGGTGACTAGGCTTATTTTTTCGGAGTGGGTGAATGAAGTGCTGTGCCCTACCATAGAAAAATATCTGCAGGAGAAACATTTGCCACTCAAAGCCGTGCTTCTCCTCGACAATGCTCCTGCTCATCCTCGAGGCTTGCAAGATGATGTGTTGCCCCGATACAATAAATTCCTCACAGTTAAATTCCTTCCTCCTAACACCACTTCTTTAATTCAGCCTATGGACCAGAAAATCATAGCGAATTTTAAGAAACTTTATGAAAGGGCACTTTTCCGAAAATGTTTTGAAGTGACTGAAGCCACAAACCTCACCCTCAAAGAGTTCTGGAAAGACCATTTTAACATTTGTAGTGCTTTAAAACTCGTTGACAAAGCCTGGCAAGAACTGACTCAAAGAACCCTGATCTCTGGCTGGAGAAAATTGTGGCCTGAATGTGTGAGAGAATTAGACTTTGAGGGGTTTGAGCCTATAAATGATGCGCCTATTGTTGAGGAAATTGTTACTCTAGGCCAGCAAATGGGCTTGGAATTGGATAGTGATGATGTGGAGGAGTTGGTGGAAGAACACAACGAAGAACTGACCACCGAAGAACTCCAAGCCCTTCAACAGGAACAGCAAGACAACGCAGATGAAGATTCTTCAGTGGAGGAGGAGGAGGCAGCAGCGGATGTCCCTTCTGCAGTATTGAAGAAGGTGTGTCAGATGTGGGAAGAGATTCAAACAATTGTTGAAAAGACTCACCCAGAGAAAGCTGTAGTAGGCCGTTGCCTTAATCTTTTCAATGACAATGTGTTGCCTTACTACAGAGAGAGCTTGCGAAGAAGGGAAAAGCAAGCTTCCATGGACAGATATCTGGTGAGAAAATCGAGCAGTGAGCCTCAGCCAGGACCTAGTGGCACTCAGATAAAACGTCCCAGGGAGTGCACACCTGAAAGGTCCTCATTGCCTGATGTGATAATGGAAGGGGACTCCCCTTCCAAACAGTAACTCCTCTCCTCCTCCCCCCTCCTCACCATCTTCCATACGCCTACAGCATTCATCAGCAAGGTAAGTAATAACTTGAACATAGTTTTGTAGGTTTATTTAGATGAATTAGGTATAAAAATTTAGTTTGATATGGGGTTTCTGGGGTAGTCAGGAACGGATTAATTCATTTCCCATTATTTCTTATGGGGAAATTCGCTTCAGAATACGAGTTTTCGGAATACGAGGCGTCTCCAGGAACCAATTAAACTCTTAAACTGAGGTACCACTGTAGTTGACATCACCAGAACAGAAAGAAACGGCTGCAAACTCGGCCATGCCCAAGGCCAACTAACCTGCAATGACCAGATGCAGAGCCAGGAGGATACCTGACCCAAAAGCCCTGACCCCCAGGAAGAGCAGATGGATTGACTAACTCCACTGCAGGCCATGCCCTGCAGTGGAGTTAGTCAGTCCCTTTTGTGAGCCGAAAGGCTCACGAATCATGGAATCAGAAGCTGGCAAAACTGAGCCAGACTCCCCCTAAGATGGAATCAAAGTGATGAACTACAAAAGGGCCTAACCATTAGTAGAACCAACCTTCTACGGCTTATAGTTGCAACGTCTAACAGAAAAAGGATTCGCACCAGGAAGAACAATGGCCTGGGAATTTTACTCTCCTGAGGGCCTACCTCAACCAACAGCAGGTGAAGTCCCAAACCTACCAGACTGCCTACAAGTGGGGGCAAAACCCTAAGAAAACAACTACTTGACAATAGCCCAACAGGAGAAGGGCACTGCATTCACTGGAAAAAGAAGAGGTGAGAAATGGGAGGTGGTCAAAAGGGAAACGGCCATGCTGAATCTAATAAATGGGCCAACAGTCTGTTGACACTTTAAGCAGGCAAAGTAAAATGCCATCAACACCTCCTGAAGGAGAGAGGTAAGCATCTTACGTAAGGCCGCCAAGGCAGCAACCGCAGACTTCAAGGCCTCCATACTCGACACAAAACCGAGCAAAGTCACATCTTCATGGAGCTGCCCAGAGAGCCCTTGCTTGAGGACCCAAACCAACAAGATCACTATTAAGCACAAACATGCCATATTGCCATTCACAGCAAGAGCTTCAGACAGTACAGGCAGCTGTCCATGGAGCTGGCACTTGTCTACATCCTCATGGAGTGTCAGAGCAAACTTGCGGTTCCCAAGTGGAGCATAAGAAGCACAACCGAAAGACCTACTGGAAAGATGAAACACACCTCCCGCTAATCAAATGTGTTGGTCCGACAGAATCCTTGCAAAGCACTCGAGAAAAAGTGGGTGTTGTCAGCCAGCCATGATGAATCCAAAATAACGCATCACAGCCAATAAGCTGAGACAGACTTGTACTCCAAAAGAGGGCCTGCTTTCAACAAAAAGGGGTCTGATTTATATAAAAGGTACCGAAACAAATCTATGTGAACCACCGATGGAAAAAATATGAGAAGGTGGAACTTTCAGAAATAAGACAATTCTGAGGTACCGAAACGGACCTTAAATCGAACCCGAGGAGAAGCAGCAGAATGATTATACTCGTACATAGAAGGCCATGAAAAATTACCCACCATTAAGACCTTCCAGAAAGGAAACCAAGGTCCAAAAAGGACTGAGGGGGCACCTATACAAATTATCGGACCCCTTCAGCCACAGAAGCCTACAATGTAGGACGCAGGGAAGAACCCTAATCCTCATCCAACACTTGGATAGAAAAGTGTACTCCATACGAGAAGGCTCGGAGCAGAGGAGAGGGGGCAGTTGTGAAGACAAATGCCTTGAAACCCTGGCGGGGCCGGAAAGCCAATTGCCTCAGATATTTATGTGGATGAAGCTACCCCTGGAGAATGTGGAACTACACCCAGAGCTAAGCCCTACCCCAACTCTGAAAACCTCAGCGCTCTGGAGATGGAACCAGAAGAGGAGGGGAGAAAACCGGAAGCAGAGAACCGCACCCACAGGGTAAGGAAGAGTGGGGCGCAAACATAGTCCAGGTGGAGATAACCAATACCTCCAATTCCAGGTCCTAAACACCATAGAAACCAACTCAAGCGCATCTAACTAATCACAATGCCACGAATGCCTATCCCTAGCAAACCTAACCTGCATTGTTTCAGCTTCTGCATTGGAAGCTGAATCAAAGCTAAAACCCAGAGGATACAAACCTTACAGGAATCAGGGTCCTGTATGTGAGGGACTTTTAAATCTTTTGCAATACTGTACTTAAAATATTCCCTGTATAATTCGGCAGCAGAAGGTTAAGACATCGAAGAGCATTCCAGATAGCTGATATTGT
>WNGS01113158.1:11429-25436 GCA_020271785.1 Procambarus virginalis | reverse complement strand
TCACTATCACTTCAAGTTGATCTAGATAGGGTTTTGAAATGGTCAAGGGACTGGCAGATGCAGGTTAATGCTGATAAATGTAAAGTTCTGAAGCTAGGTAATGATGATAGAGTTACAAGATACGAGCTAGATGGTGTTGAGATTGCGAAGTCGGATTGCGAAAGGGATCTGGGAGTTATAATTAGTAAGAATTTAAAACAAAAGGATCAATGCATAAATGTTCGTAATAAGGCAAATAGGACACTCGGATTTATTAATCGCAGCGTAAGTAACAAGACACCTGGTGTGATTCTCAAGCTATATCTTGCTCTGGTTAGGCCCCATTTAGATTATGCAGTTCAGTTTTGGTCGCCATATTATAGAATGGATATAAATTCACTTGAACGTGTCCAGCGTAGGATGACTAAGTTAATTCCCCAAATTAGAAATCTTTCATATGAAGAAAGATTAACAAAGCTTAATTTGCATTCACTGGAAAGACGAAGAGTTAGGGGTGACATGATAGAGGTTTACAAGTGGATGAATGGACATAACAAAGGGGATATTAATAGGGTATTGAAAGTATCAACACAGGACAGAACGCGAAACAATGGGTATAAATTGGATAAGTTTAGATTTAGGAAAGACTTGGGTAAATACTGGTTCAGTAACAGGGTTGTTGATTTGTGGAACCAATTGCCGCGTAACATTGTGGAGGTGGGGTCCCTCGATTGTTTCAAGCATGGGTTGGACATGTATATGAGTGGGATTGGGTGGTTGTAAATAGGAGCTGCCTTGTATGGGCCAATAGGCCTTCTGCAGCTGCCTTTGTTCTTATGTTCTTGTTCTTATGTTCTTATGTACCATTGAACAAAAGGTCTTAGTCGACATGAAATTGAAACCGGCCATATACTGCAGGTATGTTGACGACATTTTTACACAGGTACCTGACGTCAGACATCTGCAGGAGCTGAAGGAGGCATTTGAGCAGAATTCTGTGTTGCGTTTCACTTACAAGATGGAGAAGGACGGAAAGTTGCCCTTTCCAGATGTAACGGTCATGGAAAGGAGCGGAGGTTTCCACATTGCAGTCTACACTAAGGAAACAAACATAGGAATGTGCCTCAATGCCAACAGTGACTGCCCAGACAGGTACAAGAGGAGTGTTGTTAACGCTTATGTTGACCGTACTCTCAGCCACAGCTCAGGATGGAAGCAAGTCGATGAAGAACTCTGTAGGGTAAGGCAGGTCATAGTCAATAACGGTTTCTCCAATGGTTTCGTTGAAGACAATGCATAACCAATTCAATTTTTTCTTTATTATACCCCCTCCCCATACTCATCCGGTGGGCGGTGGTGTAAAGGATTACAGAGGCACATAATCGGTTCTGGAACTGAACCCCTCTAGTTCGTTTAGCTATGGAAATAAAAAAAAATGACGATAGATACACAATTAATAATGTTATATATACATGTACACATATTCATACATACATACATGTACATATACCTATGTATACATATACATACATATTTAATCAACCACATAAATACACACATCAATAATCTTTTGTGTCACAAGTGATTCAACAAGAGGCTCACAACAGTCACTATACAAGGCACTTTACATCTGTCGTGAGTCACACAGTTGCTAGTCTTGCTCCACACCCACCCAACTGGGCGGCAGCTTTACAGTCATGCGCATGCATTACCTACAGTAAGCAAATTTTGGATACTTCGCTAAGATTTCAGTCAGCACATCATTATGAATGAAGTACTTACACATTTCTTGGACACTATTGATGGTGTTATCTCTAAATTCCGCGATTTTTTTTCACATTCTATTATATAATGACGCAAAGTATGCAAATAGTTCTGCTGACAGAGTTTACATTTAGTCAAATCTACATCAGCAGATGTTACATATTCTTAGAGGTACTTGTAGCCGAGCCTAAACCTAGCAGTGGTGATATCTAGAAGTCTGCTAACCTTATTGGATAACCTATAGACATGCGGTATCTCCTGCATAATAGAATGATGATAGATGACCAGTCAATGGTTAACTGTAGGTGCCACTGACTTTCAATTTCACTAAGCTTAGATTGGTCAGCTAGTACTCATGGAAGTTCTGAAAATGGTGGCCATGTGTGGCTAAGGCACTTGCAAGGTGACAGATTTTTTACCTTTTTTAACATTACTTAGAATACGAGAAAGAAGCTATTTGCAAGCTTTCATTAAAATATTATGGCATCTTTCTTGAATATTTTGAAACTTTTCCTGGGTTATAATTCTTTTTGTCTGTTAGTGGCCCGAAGTGTTGAAAATTCGTAACCAAAGTCAACTTTCTCCAGGGGCAGATATATGGAATTGTTGTCCAAATTAACATGAAGCTTTGCATGATTAGGATGAACGATTCTTCTTCGTATAACATTCTTCATATATAACATTCCAAGAGTGACGTTTCCTAAGACAATGTGAAGGCTACACTGATCTTCATGTGAATTATAGCTTATTGGAGGGATCAGAGTACATTGAAAATAGTTGGCTTGCAACATATTTATCACAAGAGGAAAAAGCTAGTTGGAAATGAGTTGTCAGAGAATCCCACTGATCTAACAGCCACTTTACACTACCGCTCATTGCCAACCATCGTCTTCCTGATGAAAGTATTAACTGTAAGGGATCTTTCCCATCATTTATCAATCTGTAAATTTCTAGATAACCTTCTCAAATTAATGAGGATCTGTGGAACCAGGTGTATCTTCTGGGGATGAAGTATTAATGACAATAAAGGTTGGGAAATCTCTGGTCCCTGGGGAGGATTACCTTGCCTTGAGGTTACTTTTTCCTTCGAAGGTTCCTAGGATCAACATCCCCAGAGGCCGGTCTCTGACGGTGTCTGACCAAGCTTCCTGCGCTAAGTAGTCTAGTCAATCAGGCTGTTGGACGCGGCTGTGATTTGTACACATTACATTATAAAAGCGTAAATAATCATCATTGAGGTTCTTAATGGCCCAACGTGCTTTTAAACTAGCCTAAAAAGTCGCAAGTAGCGAAATTAAAAATTTGCGAGCGCGCGGCTCTCAAAAGTAGCCCAATCTGGCAACCCTGTTTCGGATACCAGGCTAGAAACAACTTCGTTCACTGAGGAGTTTGTACTTACAAACCATTTTGTTCGTATATGCGCTGGTTTGTGTTCGCTGCTGTTCTCGTCCGATTAAATACATGACACTTCATCATATAATTAGCGCTTCCATTAACAATGCTTAGCGCACTGTTTGTATTACTTTGTTAACAAAGCGCTCTCGTATCAGAGAAGGAAAGGGAAGAGAACTCTCAGGGGGGAAAGCGTCAAGCCATAAAGACTATATTGCATTTGGATGGGGTCAGATTAAGGATTTGTGATGGCACGGGGGGAGGGAAGGTATGGTGCCCAATCATTTGGACGGTCGGGGATTGAACTCTTATCAGAGAAGACACCATTATTAGAATAACAAGGTGCAAACCATACCTCTTACAGTTGAACTCTATTTAATTATATACACGAAGGTACATTGGGTTGTGAGAGTACATAACATTTAAGAGGTACATTGAAGCAAAATTTGAGTTGACGGAGTGGGTAGCACCAGATACAGTGTCAGTTTGAAACACATTTAGAAACAAGGCGCCGCCGAAGGAGGCTAACTTATTATGCACCCCATACTCAACCAGTGAGTAGTGAAGCAAAACAGATTACATAGTCATAGTCTTAATCAGACCTCAGTGGCTATTTTTACATTATCATTAACAACAAACTTAAGAAAATTATACCGTAGTGTTTGAATGACGATGAAGGAAAGACTCAATACACGTGAAAATGTGTTATTAAACCAAATTTTGGGACGAACTTACATTTATCAAGGTTTATCAAATAGAGAGAAAGATCTGGGGGTTGATATCACACCGAACCTGTCCCCAGAGGCCCACATTAAAAGTATATAATCAGCGGCATATGTTAGACTGGCCAACATATGAACTGTCTTTAGAAAATTGTGTAAGTATATAACAGCTCAAATATCAAAGATTGAAGTCTACTAGAAAGGGTAATTACATTTTCTATTGAAACAGTAAAGAGCAACAAATCTTTCAGTTAAAGAGATACTACTAACCGCAAAATTATTCTTAATGAAGCTAAATTGACAAATATAATTAATTACGAACAGAGACTAAGGGAATTAAACCTCACATCACTGGGAGACAGAAGAGTTAGAGGGGGACATGATCAGCACATACAAGATTCTCAGAGGAATTGATAGGGTAGATAAAGACAGACTATTTAACACATGGGGCACACCCACTACGGGACACAGGTGGATACTGAGTGCCCAAATGAGCCATAGAGACGTTTGAAAGAATTTTTTCAGTGTTAGAGTAGTAGACAAATAAAATGCATTAGGAAGTGATGTGGTGGAGTCTGACTTCATACTCAGCTTCAAGTGTAGATATGACAGAACCCAGTAGGCTCAGGAATCAGATGATCATCAGATGATTGACAGTTGACAGATGGGACTAAAGAGCAAAGAGCTCAACCCCCGCAAGCACAACTAGATAAGTACACACACACACACACACACACACACACACACACACACACACACACACCACACACACACACACCACACACACACACACACACACACACACACACACACACACACACACACACACATGTCCCTATTTACCTAGCAGTAAATTGCAATCTGGAAGTTAGAAAGCTGCTACAGGCTGCATCCTGAGGATGTGTGTGTGTGTGTTAGATAAAAATATGTGTTGTTTACATATGATGGAGGAAAAGAGGTCGAGAGTCGGTGCATTAGACAACCTACGCTTAGAAAGGCGGGGTCCAAGAACTAACAGCTAAATCCTGCATCCTAAATTCTGCAAATAATAAATCAAAATATTTAATACGTACACATATATGTTTTACATGAATTTGCCTGAGGGCAACCATCTCTGATGGGGGTTGACGGGGCAAGAAGTCGGCGGTTGCTCAAAGGCCTTCCTCATCCCCGATAAACCTGAGGATTTTTCCGCCTTAATTTATATGGAAGTAATGTCTTGGCATTTACGGCTTCAGTGGGTGGGTGGGTTCATGAGTTTATTACACTGTGAGTGAAAAACAATCGCCTGTTCTCTATTTTATATTGCCTCTTGTTGAACGAAGGAAAAATCAACAGGAAATTACTTAAGCACTTTCGTGATAATCAACACAGCATAATATACTTCGGTTGATGTGTTGATTAACAAGGAAATGCTTAAGTAATTTCCTGATTTTATTTTCCTTCGTGGTTATACATTGTCTTCAACTCTTCATTGTCATACTATTCATTACGTGTTAATTTTATCGTGAAGCCTGTGAGGTGCGGGTATTAGATAACTTAATTAGATCTCAAATAAATTTGAGATACATTTTAAACAGTTCTGACTGTTCACTCAATCCGCCACAAAAAACTCCTTACAGCGTGTGGCTCAGTTGTTGTGCCAACAATCTTATGAAACTGCATGTGTGTCTTAGTCCAGATAAAACTGTTCACTATTTTCCCCCTTAGAAAGATGTGCAGGTCTCTATACATTATACCCCCCATCAGTGTAAAACAAATTTATAACACTGAAACTATGAGATGTATAACATTAGAAGTTATTGACAGTCATCTTCAAAATCTCAAACCAACTAACAAACCAACCAAGTTTTGTTCAATTAGACACTGGTAGAACAGGTTGTGCATGTGCAGTATATAAAGGGAATAAAATAATCATATCAAGTACACAGAGACTGAACAACTGGGCAAGCACGACACGACACAGGTATTGGGTATTTATTTAGCCACTGAATACCTTAAGCTGTATGATGGTGGTGGAGTGATATTCTAAAAGTGCTCTGCAGTCCTTAAATAACCCATCACAATGTATGTCTGAAGTAGCTTGTAATATTAAATGGAAAGTAATTTTTGCCAATGATTATAACTATTTTATATAATTTGTGTGGATCCCATCGCATGTTGAAGTTGGTAAACATGACTTTGTAGATGAATTGGCCAATGAGGCTTGCGGGGGGTAAGAAAACACTGATAATGACTTTGGACTGTCTAATGCAATTATTAGAAACATTTAAATTAAAGAAATTATTCAGGTTTAGAAGAACTAAGAAATGCCCAGAGACCTGAAAGCTGCAGCATTAAAAACTCTGACAACTTTTGTAATAAGAGGTATTTGTATGGTCAACCAGTAAAGTAAAGTAAACAGTAAACCGGACCAGGCAATGTGATGAAGTCATTGTGCGAATTCGCCTTGGCTATAGGCACATGTGGTAAGTTAGTGAGGCTGAGCCACTACCAGAATATTCAGATTGTAAACTCTGTGATAAACCTTTAATGCATTCACTAGAACACTATATTGTTGAATGTGAAACTGAAAATGATTTTAGACCTCCTGGCCTATTGTACTGTCAGGTGGTGGATTTTCAGCTCTCTTGTGCACTGTTGTGTGAGAGAACACGACAGGAGAGGCCAGTGCACAGAGTGTGAGCACGGGACCCAAGTTTGAGAAACACTTGCTTTACACCAACGTGTTGGATGTCTATGGACAGCTAATGCAATGACCTTCCCATTGCTACCACAGAGGCCGTTGTAGCAAGTCTGCAAAGAAAGTTATAGGGATGAATAGGTTTCTTGTGACCTGGTGTAGCAGATGGAAGTGGGGAGAGGATGTGAGGGTAAGGGAGGGGGGTTGGCAAGGCTAACGGCTAGCTGCACCTCACCCTCAGACCCCCATTTTAGTGACGTCGGAGTCATCGCGCCACAAGTTACAGCCTCGCTCCTGTGCCAGGTAAGTTCACAACAGGCTCACCATAGCCCGTGCTACTTGGAACCTTTTGTTCCATCGAATCTTAAACAACAACAAGCATTGCGCCGCCTCGAGGAGAGTCATGAGTGGGGGAGATTCCTAGGCCTCTGAGATGCTACGCTGTGATTGGTAGATTTCAGTAAAAAGGGGGCACTGCCTGGCACCCGCCCCAAGCCCACCAATATTTATTCTCGTGTGGTTTGTTACTCGAGCCAGACATAATTTTCCGTTGCTAGGCAAAGCTACGGAAATACCAGTTGCAACAACACCTAAGTCACTTTAGATCGTTGTACCATCTTCGCGGATCCGCTTAATTAAGGAGAATCCAGAGCCAAAGCGAGGGGTATTCGATTTGTTTGAAGAAGTAAAATTTTGTCTCCTAACTCCCCTTGCCACTTAGGGGGGCATAGGGTGTTTATGTAGCTTCAGGGCACCAATTAGTAGATTGGATCAGTAGAACAAGACAGTAGAGTCTTCAACCGCGTGTTACACCTTCAGAGGCAACAGACTGTGGGAGTTATACCCGCGAATTGTCTTGACATCGATCGTCGTTGGTGCCTTATTCTAAAGTATCTGATAGAGGGGAATCTGGGGAAGGCTTTCCAGTGTTGTGGAAACTTTCCGTTGGTAATTCTTGGAATTATGGTCAAACGCTCAGGACAATAACTTTTCATCATCCTTGTCATCATTTCATTTCACACCGCACACGATACGAGCACTGCTGCTCGTGGCTGTATGTGAGGGGATCATCTCCGAGAGTGTGGCAGCCAGCCACACCGCCTCGCTTCCGCTTCCGTCATTACAACTGTTCATGAACACCTGTGAGGTGATTGGAAGTGCTGATGCATGAGATCACTAGGATTAACGCCATTTACAAGTCGAGGGTGCGGACCCGAGTGTGTGGTGACTGGACGTGAATTTGTGTATGTTTTACACTGGTAAACACATTTAGAGTTTGCCATTGATACGGTTCATCGCCGTCAAGTTACAGTAATTTTCCATGGTGGAGTACAGTGTTGATGTTCTGTACTTTATACTCTATGTATCATATGTATGTGATCTCTTTCCAGAAGAAACCAGTTCCGGAAGTGTAGTGTACGGTTAAGGTATTTGGGAGATTTCCCAGTGGTGTTTAATGTATTAAAGTTGTGCCCATGATTGCTATATACAAAGTGTGTGTTGTGTAATGTTGCTGTGATTATAAAATTATTTTATTTCACTGTGGGGAGTGTAACCTCAGTGCAGGGGGGCTGCAGGGTGTACCCTGTGGTAAATTGTCAGTAACGACAAGACCTTGGATGTAATTTTTATTTGTAGGACACATGAAGGATTCAGTAAGAGTTAATTGAGGTAATTAGCTACCCTATTAGGTAACACACTGCTTGACGGGAGAGACTGTCAGGTTGAGACTGTCGTGGAAATTAACGTAATTCGTTGGGTGCAATTATCTGTCATTGACAGCTAATTGATCAGCCTATCTAATTAGTGGTCATTAGCATCACATAAGTGAATTCACACAGTGTGAGGAACTTTTAGTAGGACAGTAAATTGTTTAATGTAATTTGCTCTAGACTAATATCTGTCCGAGGGACAGCAATTAGTGGCTCAAGTTAAAAGGGGATAATTAACATTAAAGTGTTTGCTGACTCTCAGAGGGTGAAGTCAATAGGGCTATCATAATTTGTTAGTTTAACTAGATCTGTCNGCCTGGTACAGGGGCAGCTATAGTACAGCCACGACCAATAGTTGCCAGATGCCACCTAGAAAAATTTCAGGCCAACATTCTTTGGTGTTAGTTCGTCAGAATTGAGCAAGGCACCAAGGCTGATGCACGTAACACAGCTCACAGCATCGCTGTTCAGCTTGTGACCACAGCATCACCTACAAATGCCATAATATATATATGATACTGCTCTTATTTAGCAGTGATAGTATTACTGAAGCCCCCTGACTGTGATAAAACTGACCAGGATTCTGATAATAGCAGGATTCTGGTGATATTTAGCGCTGTGCTCCATGGAGGGAGGAGTAAGGCTGTGGAGGAAGGGTTGTGGCATCGTCTTCTGACTGTGTGTGGCCACATTTACTGACTGCACTTGTAACACGGGAGGGGGTTCTACCATCTACTTTCTCCCCTTTTACTCTCTGTACCCGTATTCTTTACTATAGTTCTTTACCAAAGGACCCCAAGACTTTTACTCGAGCCGAATCCCACGCCACGTGGTCTCAAGACGATTTACCGACTTGAGATTCTACAACCCGTATGACGCGACATAGGCTTTTAGCAAAGCCCTAGGATCTCCTTTCCGCCGCCACCACCAGACCAGTAACCAAATGAGCAAATGATCGAGGTCTGGATCGACCACGCTAAACAATCAACCTTGGGGCTTGATTCCCCACTAGTAACAAATAACCCTGGATCTTACGTGTGTAGTTAATTAAAATCAACAGGAGTAATAATCCTGATTCGGTGTTAGAATCGGCGTCCAATTCAACTCGGCCACGTGGGAACCACGTGACAAGGACAATTCACATAAATACACAGAAATGGAAATAATAAAAGTGCACATTAAACTAATTAATTTATTCAAAACTAAAACAGAATCTAAGAAATGGTAATCCTGACTTGAACACTCCCTGACTGGCAATGAGTGGACTATTCCCTACAATTACTCGTAAAGCAACTCTACCTTCTATGTTGACCCGCTTGGGTAGAGTGCTGGTCTTATGGGAGGTGAGATGGTGACCTCCCCCAGTTGATCCGGATACCACACTAACTCTCCCTTGCTCAGCTCTACCCAGAAGCCAAGATCTGTATCCTTCCGCTTCGTCTAAGTTACTTACACGGCCTAAGTTATAACAATTAACCTCTGTTGTACTGACTGATCCAGATTGGTTGAATATTGTAACTGAAGTTAAATTATACAAGCATCTTAAGGAAGAGCTATTTCCAATTACAAAATAGCTATTTGACCTTTGAGAAAAATAGAGGACATGGCAACTGGTGACCTATGACCGCCAGGTCACTCCACAATAAAGTAGTCCTGACCTGTGACGTCACTGAAGGTGACTTAAAACTCATTCTCCAAATAATTAGACTACTATTGATTTTATAAACAGTAATACTATACAATACAATTTGGATACAAAGTGACTGAAGGCAAATTTCTCTAAATAAGTGAATACTATAGGATTCATTATATGACATATGAACAAAGGCGATTATTTTCACCATGAATTCCCTGGGGGTCAGGTCCCGGGTCACCACGCGGTCTAGCTTCCCATTCTCCCTTGTATAGATAAAACATTCTGGATAATTCATACCAGCCTAGTTTGTTACACACTCACCATGCCAGCTTAGTAGTTCGATATGGTGAACACAAACGTAGATACTTATATATAATTATGGATAGTGTGAGATAACAGCGAGAGGAGTAGGCTGGGAGCCGCCATTTTGGAGAGGGAGGAGCGTCGTCTGCACGACTTGGCATGATGTTTACTGATGGCCACTACAGTCTTTAGGCACCATACCAGCTTATTTGTACAGGTATGGTGAATAAAACAGGTAGACACTTATATATAATGTGTGTATATAGCGTAATAACATCACAAACAATATTGTTGGAAGGGAAATATTAGTGCGTGTGGCCTTGAGGGCGGCCGCCTATCAGCTGACTGTGTGAGTAGCTACGTCTTTCTGCCTTGACTCACCATACAAGCTTAGATGTACAGTTATGGTGAACAAAACATGTAAATACGTATATATAACATCTGTGTATATAGTGAATAAATCCAAAAACAGTATTGTGGTAGGAAAATAAGGGCAAGTGAGGTGGTGTTGAGAGAGGGAGCGGCAGTGAGTGGCTAGCTGGTTTGTGGCGGTCATTCACCGTTGCTTTTTGACTCACAAGACCAACTTAGTAGTTTGTTATGGTGAACAAAACATGCAGATACTTATATATAACCTGTGTATATAGTGTAATAACAGCAAAACAATTTGTTTATTGTTTTATGAACATAATAATTGAATCACTAATATGCACACCATAATTTTGAGTACAGCGATGGTTCACACATTTTATAATATAAATATACCACAATTTACTATATGGAATAATATTACTGCAAAAAAATAAGAAAAAAACAATCAGAGACATTGAAATAATTAGGTAATAATATATTTATGGCAACTGCCGTCTGACAGCTCGGGCGGAGTAGACCTCGTCTGGCGAAGGTTCTGCCAACGCCCCATTTTTGCCGCACTTCCCTACCCTATTGCGGCTAAAATATGCCACCTACGATTTTTTTTTATTTTTTTCCGTGATCAGGGAACAAAAATGAACACTTCTATAAGACAAAAGAAATTTTTGGATTTTTTTTTTTGTTGCGCCTGTGGGTGTGAATTCCATTTCGGCCCCTAGTGGTTTGAGGGTTAAGGGTCTGAATTTGGGGAAGTGGGTTAAAGGTGTACCAGTTATACCAGTTGCTGTGAGCCTTCTGATCTGGATAGGATTCGAATCTCCTGATGGGAAAGTTTCCTAAAGTTGTAAAATTTCACTTGTGTGTTTTAAGCAAGTTAGTGCAATAAGCATAGACACAGCGTTTTCCCAGATTAACAGGGACTTGATAAAAGAACGTGAGTGACCTCACACTAGCTCAAATTACCCTTTGGAGGTGATCTTTGGGTGGTTTAAATACCCCAAAATTACTATCTCTTTTAAGGGTCTGAGTTTGGGGAAGTGGGTTAAAGGCATACCTGCAATACCAGTTGCTGTGAAGCTTCTGTGCTGGCTAGGATTCGAGTCTACTGAAGGGAAACTTTTCGAAAGTTGTAAAACTTCACTGGTGTGTTTCAAGCAAGTTAGTGCATTAAGCATAGACACAGTGTTTTCCCATAATAATTGGGACTTGATGAAAGAAAGTGAGTGACCTCTCACTAGCTCTAGTTGCCCTTGGAAAGTGGCAATCTTTGGGGGTGGTTAAATACACAGAAATTACTATCTCTTTTAAGGGTCTGAGTTTGGTGCTGTTGGTTAAAGGTATATGTGCTATGCCAGTTGCTGTGAGGCTTCTATGCAGGCTAGGGTTCGAGTCTCCTAATGGGAAGGTTTTCTAAAGTTTTAAAACTTTACTTGTGTTTCAGGCAAGTTAGTGCATTAAGTATAGACACAGTGTTCTCCCATATTAATTGGGACTTGATGAAAGAACGTCAGTTACCTCTCACAACCTCTAGTTGCTCTTGGGAGGTGGTGAGCTTTGGGGGAGAGTTTAAATACCCCGAAATTACCATCTTTTGTAACCCTTAAACTGCACAAATCATATATATATATGATATCAGTGACAAAACCGAAACCGTGCACATCATATATGTGTGATTTCGTGTCTAGAGCTATAATTTAAACGCCCTGACTGGGACAGGGGCAGTTATAGTACAACCACGACCAATAGTTGCCAGATGCCACTTAGAAAAAAATCCAGTTCAACATTCTTGGGTGTTAGATCGTCAGTATTGAGCAAGGCACCAAGGCTGGTGCACGTAACACAAGCTCACAGCACCACTGTTCAGCTTGTGACCACAGCATCGACAAATGCCATAATATTAATGATACTGCTATTATTTAGCAGTGATAGTATTACTGAAGCCCCCCTGACTGTGATAAAACTGACCAGGATTCTGATAATAGCAGGATTGTGGTGATATTTAGCGCTGTGCTCCATGGAGGGAGGAGTAAGGCCGTGGAGGGAGGGTTGTGGCGTCGTCTTCTGACTGTGTGTGGCCACCATTTATTGACTGCACTCACCATACCAGCTTAGTGGTTCGCTATGGTGAACATAATGTAGATACTTATATATAACGTGTGTATAGTGTGAGATAACAGGGAGAGGAGTAGGCTGGGAGCTGCCATTTTGGTGAGGGAGGAGAGTCGTCTGCACGACTTGGCATGATGTTTACTGATAGCCACTACAGTCTTTAGGCACCATACCAGCTTATTTGTACAGGTATGGTAAATAAAACAGGTAGATGCTTATATATAATGTGTGTATATAGCGTAATAACACCACAAAAAATATTGTTAGAGGGGAAATATTAGTGTGTCTGGCCTTGAGGGGGGGCTGCCTATCAGCTGACTGTGTGAGTAACTACGTCTTTCTGCCTTTACTCACCATACAAGTTTAGATGTACAGTTATGGTGAACAAAACATGTAAATACGTATATATAACATCTGTGTATATAGTGAATAAATGCAAAAACAATATTGTGGTAGGAGAATGAGGGCAAGTGAGGTGGTGTTGAGGGAGGGAGCGGCAGTGAGTGGCTAGCTGGTTTGTGGTGGTCATTCATCGTTGCTTTTTGACTCACAAGACCAACTTAGTAGTTTGTTATGGTGAACAAAACATGCAGATACTTATATATAACCTGTGTATATAGTGTAATAACAGCAAAACAATTTGTTTATTGTTTTATGAACATAACAATTGAATCACTTATATGCACACCATAATTTTGAGTACAGCGATGGTTCACACATTTTATAATATAAGTATACCACAATTCACTGTATGGAATAATATTACTGCAAAAAACTAAGAAAAAAACAGAGACATTGAAATAATTAGGTAATAATATATTTATGGCAACTGCCGTCTGACAGCTCGGGCGGAGTAGACCTCGTCTGGCGAAGGCTCTGCCAACGCCCCTTTTTTGCCTCACTTCCCTACCCTATTGCGGCTAAACTATGCCACCTACGAATTTCTTGTTATTTTTTTCCGTGATCAGGGAACAAAAATGAACACTTCTATAAGACAAAAGAGTTTTTGGATTTTGTTTGTTGTGCCTGTGGGTGTGAATTCCATTTGGGCCCCAAGTCGTTTGAAGGTTAAGGGTCTGAATTTGGGGAAATGGGTTAAAGGCGTACCTGCTATGCCAGTTGCTGTGAGGCTTGTGATCTGGATAGGGTTTGAATCTCCTGATGGGAAAGTTTGCTAAAGTTGAAAAACTTCACTTGTGTGTTTTAAGCAAGTTAGTGCATTAAGCATAGACACAGTGTTCTCCCAGATTAACAGGGACTTGTTAAAAGAACGTGAGTGACCTCTCACTAGCTAAAATTACCTTTGGGAGGTGATCTTTGGGTGGATTAAATACC
>WNGS01113155.1:0-14435 GCA_020271785.1 Procambarus virginalis | reverse complement strand
GGTCCCAGCACCGGTCCTTGAGGCACCAAGCTTGTTACTCTATGGCTCAAGGGCTAAGGTCCCAGCACCGGTCCTTGAGGCACCCAGCTTGTTACTCTATGGCTCAAGGACTAAGGTGCCAGCACCGGTCCTTGAGGCACCCAGCTTGTTACTCTATGGCTCAAGGACTAAGGTGCCAGCACCGGTCCTTGAGGCACCCGCTTGTTACTCTATGGCTCAAGGACTAAGGTGCCAGCACCGGTCCTTGAGGCACCCCGCTTGTTACTCTATGGCTCAAGGACTAAGGTGCCAGCACCGGTCCTTGAGGCACCCAGCTTGTTACTCTATGGCTCAAGGGCTAAGGTGCCAGCACCAGTCCTTGAGGCACCCCGCTTGTTACTCTATAGCTCAAGGGCTAAGGTGCCAGCACCGGTCCTTGAGGCACCCCACTTGTTACTCTATGGCTCAAGGACTAAGGTGCCAGCACCGGTCCTTGAGGCACCCAGCTTGTTACTCTATGGCTCAAGGGCTAAGGTCCCAGCACCGGTCCTTGAGGCACCCAGCTTGTTACTCTATGGCTCAAGGACTAAGGTGCCAGCACCGGTCCTTGAGGCACCCAGCTTGTTACTCTATGGCTCAAGGACTAAGGTGCCAGCACCGGTCCTTGAGGCACCCCGCTTGTTACTCTATGGCTCAAGGACTAAGGTGCCAGCACCGGTCCTTGAGGCACCCCGCTTGTTACTCTATGGCTCAAGGGCTAAGGTGCCAGCACCGGTCCTTGAGGCACCCCGCTTGTTACTCTATGGCTCAAGGGCTAAGGTGCCAGCACCGGTCCTTGAGGCACCCCGCTTGTTACTCTATGGCTCAAGGACTAAGGTGCCAGCACCGGTCCTTGAGGCACCCAGCTTGTTACTCTATGGCTCAAGGACTAAGGTGCCAGCACCGGTCCTTGAGGCACCCCGCTTGTTACTCTATGGCTCAAGGACTAAGGTGCCAGCACCGGTCCTTGAGGCACCCAGCTTGTTACTCTATGGCTCAAGGACTAAGGTGCCAGCACCGGTCCTTGAGGCACCCTGCTTGTTACTCTATGGCTCAAGTTAAGAATGACTAAATAAACATAAGAATATTGGCAGAAATAAACTATAAAAATGATATTGCCTCCAAAGAAAAGAAGGAACCGAAACCAAGTGACCAGGTTACAAAAGTGGAGGCCAGTAAACAGAAAATTATTAAGACATTTGTGAGGAGGTCAATGGCAGCTTCCACGGAGTGTTCACTATTGTGTCTGAACAGTTGCCAGAGCCAGATGAGGATATAGTCCCTGATGAGATACTACTAAATATTGAGGTAACAGCTGAGGAAGTAAGAATACAGCTAGCATCACTGGATGTAACTAAAGCTACTGGGCCAGAGAGAATATCATCATGGATGTCAAAAGAAGCAGCACAGACCCTCAGCATACCTCTTGCACTAGTCTACAGTGAGTCACTTACACAGGGGTAATTGCCAAACTGATGGAAGAAGGCAAATGTGGTGCCACTATGCTAGAAAGGACATAGAGAAGAGGCACTTAACTGCAGACCAGTGTCACTCACAAGCATCCCTTGAAAGTACTTGAAAGAATATTAAGATTAAGATTAGTTGCACACCATGAAAGAATTTAGTTTGTAAGTAAACAACAACAACAACACGGCTTTAGAGAAGGGAAATCATGCCTGACGAATCTCAAGGAACTTTATGATAAGGTAACGAAAATATCGCAAGACAGAGACGGATGGGCAGATTGCATATTTCCGGACTGCCTAAATGCCTTTGATAGAGTACCACACAGAAGGCTATTATACACACTTGAGAGGCAGGCGGGAGTAGACAGAAACACACTATCATTAGTAAGGAATTACCTAACAGACAGGTGTCAGAGAGTGACCGTGAGGGGCGAGGAGTCGGACTGGCGTAGAGTAACAAGCGGGGTGCCTCAAGGACCGGTGCTGGGACCCATACTATTCCTCATTTATATAAATGACTTGACTGCAGGAGTTGAGTCTTTTATGTCAACGTTTGCAGGTGATGCAAAGCTAATGAGGAGGGTTGAGGCAGATGAGGATTGTAAGATTCTCCAGAATGACTTGAACAGGTTGCAGAGATGGTCCGAGAAATGGCTGATAGAGTTCAACAATAACCAGTGCAAGGTGATGGATATTGGAACAGGAGCCAGGAGACCGAATGGCCAATATACGATGAAGGGAAACTACCTCCCTATAACGTCTAGAGAAAGTGACCTGGGAGTGGACGTAACACCAAACCTAACTCCAGAGGCTCATATAAATAGAATAACGTCCGCTGTATACTCTAACTCTGGCAAAAGTCAGGACATCCTTCAGAAACTTGAATAAGGAGGTTTTTAGATCACTGTATACCGCCTGTGTGAGGCCAGTCTTAGAGTATACCGCCCCATCGTGGAGCCCCATTTTTAATAACACATCTGGAAGCTCGAATAAGTGCCGAAGTTTGCAACGAAACTCGTCCCAAAGCTGCGAGGTATGAGGTACGAAGACAGACTGAAGGCACTAAACCTGATGACGTTCGAAAAGAGGAGGGAGAGGGGGGACATGATACAGATGTATAAAATACTTAGAGAGATTAACTAGGTGGAAACAGGGGAAATGTTTACAAGGAAAAACAATAGAACAAGGAGGCACGGATGAAAGCTTGATACTCAGATGTGTCAAAGATGTTACAAAGTTTTCTTTTATCATAAGGTTAGTGAGTAAATGGAATGACCTAAAGGAGCAGGTTGTAGAGGCTAACTCCAGTCATAACTTTAACAGCAGGTATGATTGAGAAATAGATCAGAAGTCATTGTATTAGACAACCAACGGCTATAAAAGTAGGGTTCAAGAGGTGGAGCTCCATCCTGCATGTACAAATAGGTGAGTACAAATAAGTGAGCACGCTGTAAACAACAAATGGTATTTGAGGAGACAAAGATGTAGCTGCGGACTTGAGGCTTCCTTTAACTCTTCGACTCATCAGCGAAAAAGAGGGAGTTGCCAAAGGAATGGAAGACAGCCAATGTTGTGCCAATGTGCCAGAAAGAAATTACACAGCAGCCACTAAACTACACAGTAGCTTCGTTAACGACAATTTTCAATTAGGCGCTAGAGAAGCTTGCAAGGAAACGTCTCGTGGAACACTTAACAAAATTGTTTCTCTCAAAGCACCATCATGGATTCAGTTAAGGCAGATAATTCCCTAAAAAAAATCGAATAATGTTAAATAAAAATGATAAAACTAAGGGAAGAAGGGTTAGCTGCCTGTATTTTCGTTAAACATTAGCAAATATGTAACACAGTTCAATTTAGTAGGTCCCCGTCCAAAAATTGAAAACCAGGATTTCATTACTAATGGAGTGCTGGTGTGGAGAAGAGAACATATCATTGGTTGAAAACAGAGTAATTCTCAAGAAGAGAAATCAGCGGCAAACAGTTACAAGTATTAAAAAACGCAAGTAGTGTACCTCCTGTGAGATCATTTGGGATCATTCAGATTGTGATATATGTCATCAAACTGACTGAGGAATGTCTTAAGTATCTTTACTTGCAGATTATACATAATTGCTGAGATTTACAAATGAAGATGTTTGAGGGAGAGTACAAGGAGATCTAGATGCGCTCAAGCGGTGGTCGGACAGATGGTCACTTTAACACTGACAAATACAAAGCACTAAACATAGGTGAGACGAAGAGAAGGCACCAGGAATAGTATAGACTAGAAAGGTATTTCATGATTCTGTTAACACAACAAGGTGAAGACTGCTAGGATGGTACACGTGCACATGGACAGATAATTTACATCAAAGTTGTGAGAAACGTTTAGGTGACCAAAAGACTATTATCTAGGCAACACAGTGTCCCAGACTTACTAATGTTCCACAGCTGGGCTACGAGGCCGCGGAGGACGCTCCCACAGCTGGGCTACGAGGCCGCGGAGGACGCTCCCACAGCTGGGCTACGAGGCCGCGGAGGACGCTCCCACAGCTGGGCTACGAGGCCGCGGAGGACGCTCCCACAGCTGGGCTACGAGGCCGCGGAGGACGCTCCCACAGCTGGGCTACGAGGCCGCGGAGGACGCTCCCACAGCTGGGCTACGAGGCCGCGGAGGACGCTCCCACAGCTGGGCTACGAGGCCGCGGAGGACGCTCCCACAGCTGGGCTACGAGGCCGCGGAGGACGCTCCCACAGCTGGGCTACGAGGCCGCGGAGGACGCTCCCACAGCTGGGCTACGAGGCCGCGGAGGACGCTCCCACAGCTGGGCTACGAGGCCGCGGAGGACGCTCCCACAGCTGGGCTACGAGGCCGCGGAGGACGCTCCCACAGCTGGGCTACGAGGCCGCGGAGGACGCTCCAACAGCCGGGCTACGATGGCTTCTGATTACTCTTTCATAAACACAGATCTTATCTTGCATCAACACCAAGAATCTAATAAGCAAAATAAAATCCTGTGTGTTGCTTGTTTTATTTTGGTTATTGAGTTACCAAATTAATAAATAAGTAAACTGTATATGAATAATATTTGTGGAATTGAAACTGTTCATGAACTTTTCAATGTGTTTTTATAAGTAAAAGAAACGTAAATGTTGTCTATGTATGTATGGTCCAGGCATAATTAGCACACACACACACCAACACAAACAGTCACTCAGACTTTCACATGAACATGCAGGTGCTAATCTAATGTGTACTTCATAGAAAGTTACAAATTAAATCAGATTTTCATTAATGTTTACCGACTCAGACGAAGTTGTAAAATGCATTTTGTCTAGCTTTACTATAACATTCGAACCATAAGCATTCATCCACTGCCTTACTGTAACCAACATAACAATCATGAACAATCACCCACCATGTTACTATTAGCTACATATGAGTTATAAACAATCTCCTACCACCTTACTATAACGATGATATGAGTACTAAACACTGTTATGACCCCAGGTAGCCTGAGCAACGAGTCTACCCCTTTTGAGAGTTATTCAGCAACCAGACCCAACTGAGAGGTCTGAGGAAATATAGACATGTGAATGTATATTAAATACTTGGCTAATGTTGATGAATAGTTATAAGCATAGCCAGAGGATAAATATGTAAATAAGTGACTTAACATGAGATTTTGTTGCCAAGGTATGAGGCTCGCTGCAGATGTCTTGACCTCACTCGAGCAGCAGCGGTCGTGAGAGGAGGCTGCACTGTGTTTGTGCTCCTAGCAGTAGAGGAGAACCTCTAGTTTCGTGCTCCGTCAAGAGGAGGGAACCAGCCAGGCTTTCGTGTATGAAGCTTGAGGACGACTTAGTGCTCAAGTCAGGAATAAAAGAAGCCTGGAGAGGCAGTTTTATAGCGATTTTGTGGGCGGCGGGTGATTGCCACTGTCGAGGACTGGGACCTAGGGCGCCCCGCACCAAATGAGTTCTGTGGTTTGTCTGGGAGAATGAATTGATGGAGGAACTTCGAGTCCCAGGGAAGAAGTTAATGGATGGAACACCAAGGCTGTAGAGGTGAATGCTGAACTCTGTGGAAGAGCAGAATCCCATAGAGAGGAGCTGGACCTCAAACTGTGTAGAGCAGTGGTGAAGAGGAGTTGCACGTGTCTGTGGGATCAGTGGTGGAGCATCACTGGTATTTGTGAAGAACCTCATTGTGTAGCAGTCTGTGAGGACTGCAGAAGACCCTTGCTGACAATTCTGGGAGAACCTGGAGTTATACATGGTAGTAAACCTCTAGGTGCTGAACGGAGGTTCATGGTTATTACATGTAATGTATAAGGAGAGTGCTTGAATGGTCATTGGCATGTAAGACGCAGCGGAATGTGAGAGACTGAGTATTTTTGTGTTGGGAATGTTTAAGCAGATGTTTCTGGTGTCTGAGCCACAGGCTGAGTTATTATATACTCTCAGGACTGATAGTGTGATATTGATGTTTCTGGTGTTACAGCCACAGGCTGAGTTATTATATACTCTCAGGACTGATAGTGTGATATTGATGTTTCTGGTGTTACAGCCACAGGCTGAGTTATTATATACTCTCAGGACTGATAGTGTGATATTGATGTTTCTGGTGTTACAGCCACAGGCTGAGTTATTATATACATATATATTTCAGGGCTGATTGTGCAATATTATTACGGCGAGATTTAACCCCACTTGGTGAGGGAGTAATAAGGGGCTAGCTAGGAGCTTGGAACCATTTGATGAACGGTTGGTGAAGCCATGATATGGTATTAGATTGTAACCAGCTTGTAGTAGCTAAGAGTGTCTTACGTTAATATTTTCATCCCATTCATGTAGTATACATTTTATGTTCTTTGTTTATTAAATATGTATAGTTAATGTGTTTGCCCTTGTCCTGGTGAGGCTTCCTAGAAGGCAGAAGAGAGAGAGAGACAGACAGACAGACAGACAGACAGACAGACAGACAGACAGACAGACAGACAGACAGACAGGCAGACAGACAGACAGACAGACAGACAGACAGACAGACAGACAGACAGACAGAAAGGATCATAGCCGCAGACAGGGTGACAGAGAATTCTAATTCAGAAAAGGGGGATTTAGGAGATCATTCCGAACAAGGAAAGAGTGGGGAGTCACGTCGGCTCATGTAGGGTGTGTACACAGAACAACGAGGCCAGTGCTGGAGCTGCAACCCTAGATATGTGATGCTGAACCCATCTCCAAGATCAAGAGGCGTACAGGGTGATCTCCTGAGAAAACTACAAGCACTCCAGAGTTTATTGCTGGTCACCGACGGTAGCGGGAGTGTGGCTGCCGAGGTCGGTTGTCTGTTCCGGCAGAGAGTGGTTGAGGGACGTTGTCCACCTGTACGCGAGTAACAATCTGGTGCAGTAACCAGAGTTCTTAGAAGGCTTAAGCTCCATAAGCCTCAACCCCCCTCAGGAAGTCCAAACACTCGAACACTCACTCCACCATGTTACTGTAAGCAACATGTGAGTCATAAACACTCACCACGTTACTGTAAGCAACATGTGAGTCATAAACACTCACCACGTTACTGTAAGTAACATGTGAGTCATAAACACTCACCCACCACGTTATTGTAAGTAACATGTGAGTCATAAACACTCACCCACCACGTTACTGTAAGTAACATTTGAGTCATAAACACTCACCCACCACGTTACTGTAAGCAACAGGTGAGTCATAAACACCCACCACGTTACTGTAAGTAACATGTGAGTCATAAACACCCACCACGTTACTGTAAGTAACATGTGAGTCATAAACACTCACCACGTTACTGTAAGTAACATGTGAGTCATAAACACTCACCCACCACGTTACTGTAAGTAATATGTGAGTCATAAACACTCACCCACCACGTTACTGTAAGCAACATGTGAGTCATAAACACCCACCACGTTACTGTAAGCAACATGTGAGTCATAAACACTCACCCACCACGTTACTGTAAGCAACATGTGAGTCATAAACACCCACCACGTTACTGTAAGCAACATGTGAGTCATAAACACTCACCACGTTACTGTAAGTAACATGTGAGTCATAAACACTCACCCACCACGTTACTGTAAGTAACATGTGAGTCATAAACACTCACCACGTTACTGTAAGCAACATGTGAGTCATAAACACTCACCACGTTACTGTAAGCAACATGTGAGTCATAAACACTCACCCACCACGTTACTTTTTTTTTTTTTTGTGATATATACAAGAGTTGTTACATTCTTGTACAGCCACTAGTACGCGTAGCGTTTCGGGCAGGTCCCTGGAATACGATCCCCGCCGCGAAGAATCGTTTTTTCATCCAAGTACACATTTTACTGTTGCGTTAAACAGAGGCTACAGTTAAGGATTTGCGCCTAGTAAATCCTCCCCGGCCAGGATACGAACCCATGGCATAGCGCTCGCGGAACGCCAGGCGAGTGTCTTACCACTACACCACGGAGACTACCAACATGTGAGTAACATGTGAGTCATAAACACCCACCCTCCACGTTACTGTAAGCAACATGTGAGTCATAAACACTCACCCTCCACGTTACTGTAAGTAACATGTGAGTCATAAACACTCACCCACCACGTTACTGTAAGCAACATGTGAGTCATAAACACTCACCATCCACGTTACTGTAAGTAACATGTGAGTCACAAACACTCACCCACCACGTTACTGTAAGCAACATGTGAGTCATAAACACTCACCCACCACGTTACTGTAAACAACATGTGAGTCATAAACACTCACCCACCACGTTACTGTAAGCAACATGTGAGTCATAAACACTCACCCTCCACGTTACTGTAAGTAACATGTGAGTCACAAACACTCACCCACCACGTTACTGTAAGCAACATGTGAGTCATAAACACTCACCCACCACGTTACTGTAAGCAACATGTGAGTCATAAACACTCACCCACCACGTTACTGTAAGTAACATGTGAGTCATAAACACCCACCACGTTACTGTAAGCAACATGTGAGTCATAAACACTCACCCACCACGTTACTGTAAACAACATGTGAGTCATAAACACCCACCACGTTACTGTAAGCAACATGTGAGTCATAAACACTCACCCATCACGTTACTGTAACCAACATGTGAGTCATAAACACTCACCCACCACGTTACTGTAAGCAACATGTGAGTCATAAACACCCACCACGTTACTGTAAGTAACATGTGAGTCATAAACACTCACCCACCACGTTACTGTAAGTAACATGTGAGTCATAAACACCCACCACGTTACTGTAAACAACATGTGAGTCATAAACACTCACCACGTTACTGTAAGTAACATGTGAGTCATAAACACTCACCACGTTACTGTAAGCAACAAATTCCATTTGTTAAGACTGAAAGATGTAGCTGCGGACTTGAGCCTCCCATTAACTCTTCGACTTATCACTGAAAAAGAGGGAGTTGCCAAAGGAATAGAAGACAGCCAATGTAGTGCCAATGAGCCAGAATGACAGGACACAGGAGCCACTAAACTACACAGTAGTTTCATTATCGACCATTCTCAGTTAGGCGCTAGAGAAGCTTGCAAGGAAACGTCTCCTGGAACACTTAAGAAAATGAAGATTTCTCATAAAGCATCATCTTAGATTCAGTTAAGGCAGATAATGACCTACGAATTTAAAAGTGTAATGTTTAAATAAAAATTATAAAACTAAGGGAAGAAGGGGTTAGGTCTTTGCACTTTTGTTGATTATCAGTTGGGAGATTTTTCTTTATTTCCTTCCTTAGAAGGATTTGAACATTAATACAAATGTCCTCAGTCAGTAAGGACTGCACAAGCCAGCATATTAAATGTAAGGGCAGCTCTTACATTAACGCTGAAAATAGGCGAGGACAAACACCAGGGTTCTAACAATGGGAATCCTAATCCACTAGGTCGTTGAGCTCCTCGACTGCCAGTGCAACAATAAGTGCAGCGCTCGAGTTCTTAATCCAAATTTGACTTGATGTGTGCGGCTATGAATCAGCTTCGAATCCAAAAGCCTTCATTGAAGATCTCAAGAACAGCTCAACATGTTACATAATATGTGTGGCAATATTATTGAAAGGTATTGACAGAAAGACAGATTCTTTGGCAACAATAACAAAATTATTCATAAAGAACTAAATCTAATACAAAAAAACAATCTTGATATTATTTTAATGTCCTTAAGTTACACGTTACAGCTAATCAACAGCCTAGTTTAGCACAGACACCTGTCTATGCCTCTCTCAAGTATAACAGCAGATTCCTCTCTGTTGTCGCTAAGGCTGATAAATGATCTAACTGAACAATGGATCCACTCAGTGGATCCCGCAGGTCACTTGGGAGTGACCAAGACCTTAAGGGGGCAATAGGTTGGTTGCAGAAAAGTTGTTCAATGTCAACCAATATTTTTTGACTAGTTGTATATGAAAAGGGCTGCAATTGTCCCATGTTTCAGTACTTCAGCGTAAATAGAAAGAGAGTTTTTTTTTTTCAACGTTTTTTCACATTTTCAATTCGACACTTCTTCACACACGTTTCAGATATAATTATTCTGTGACCCTTTTCTGACACATTGGCATATAATAAAGGATTGCAAGTAAAAGAATTTCCAAAACAACTTTAGTTTTCCTAATACAAATGTTCAAAGTTCCCCCCCAAAAATTATGCAAATATGGCATGTTTATTGCTATTATAAAATCAATAAATGAACTTAGAGAAACATGAATACTTGCACATGTAGAGAGAAGCCATACAATATATACGGTGTAAGTTTCATGTAAATTGAATAAAAAATGAAAAAGTTTTGTAAACATTTGTGTCAATTGAAAAAAAAACAGAAATTAATAAAGTCTAAGGTTCTAAAATCTGTGGCTGAGGTTGACATCAACCAATTTTCTCCAAAATTGGCATCCTTACAGATAGGCTTACGTACAGTAAGGTCTGTAAGTTTGATGCAAATCGTCCCAAAAAAAATGAAAAAAAACAAAATTGAAAACAAAAAAAAAAATCTTTTTTTTTTTTCTCTTAAATTTTTTCCAATTAAACTAATTATAATATTTGTTTAATATATGCTATTGTGATAGCAAAGAGTCATAGCTATGATTTCAGTTGACACTTTTGATTCATAATCAATTTTGACCATTTTGGCATAATTTTCACAACTACTTCAATATTTTTTTCTCCCTTCCTATTTATGCTACGATGCTGAAACTTGGACCAGATGAAACACTTTTCATATAAAACTTGTCAAAAAAGTTTGATTGAAATCGAACGAGTTTTCATTTTTTGCATTTTTGGAGCCAAACTGGATTGGAATGCCCCCTTAAGCCGGATTTGGGAACACTTTTATTGGCCGGGCATGGACGCGGATGTAAGGAGAGTCTGCAAGACATGCTTACCGTGCCAAAGGGCGGAAAAGAACGTCCCTGCCATCCCGAAAGCGCCTTTATTTCCAGTTACTGCGTTTGGCCAGGCGTTCGAACGCCTAATAATCGACGTTGTGGGACCCTAAGAGGAAATAGTTACTTGCTGACCATCATGTGTGCTTCAACACGATTTCCGGAAGCGATCCCAGTGCCGAAGATGACATCGAGATGCGATATGGGACACCTTCAGCGATTCTTCTCTTGGGTAGGAGTACCCAAGGAAATTCAGTCCGATTGCTGATACGTTTTCCAAACGAAGTGGTTTAGGCAGGTTATTGCATGCTGGGGAATAACACAACTACGATCATCACCTTACAGACCTCAGTCGCAAGGAGCGATTGAGAGGTTCCACTCCACCCTGAAAACCATTTTGCGACTGTATTGTGCGGAACAGGTAGCAGAGTGGGATGAGGCTATCTGTCCAGCCCTGTTTGTGCTCAGAGATGCTGTGGTAGAGTCTCTGGGATTCTCTCCGTTCCAACTAGTGTTTGGACACGAAGTAAGAAGTCCGTTGTTGATATTAAAGGAGCAGTTGACGTCGAGGGAGACATTAGTGACCGTGGAAGAGTATGTGCGGAAATTCCCGGAACGGTTGAAAACAGCGAAGAAGCTAGCTGCTGAGCACCTGAATACACCTCAAGAGAAGATGTCGATTTGGTACGACAAGAATGCTGTCCCGAGGGAGTTCGCGGTGGGAGCCTGAGTGATGATGTTGCTACCAGGGAGAGGTAGAATGACGGAATCACGCTTTGGTGGTCCATAATCGGTCGTCAGGCGAGTAGGTCCTATAAACTACGAAATCAGCAAGCCGAATCGCCCCCGTAAGACACAAGTATGTCACATCAACTGTTTGAAGCCATACTTCCAAGAACAGGGGAGCGCGAATTGGAAGAAAACGACTCAGTCAGGAGAAGAGAAGATGAGTCTATGTATGGGAATGAACCAAGAGTTGCCGGGAGAGTGCCGATGGTACGCGTCTTTCTAATACAGAGAGTTTGTTGCACCTGGAAGAGAAGCTACATCATCTGAACGATAGGCAGAGAGGAGACCTAGTGACCCTAATAAGGAACAACGAGTCTGCCATATCTATCATGATCCAGTATGGACCATGGGAGACTGGGTAGCAATAGATACAGATAAACAAGATTAATAAACACCATACAGCAGATTGCTCCAGCCTCCAGATCTTTAGCCCCTGCTATTGCATTGCTCTTCAACAAGTCACTTGAACTCCAAACCTTTCCAGATATTCTAAAGAAAGCGAGAGTAACCCCTGTCCACAAATGTGGTGATCTCACAGAAGTTAACAACTACAGACCCATATCAATCCTGCCTAACTTGTCAAAAATATTTGAAAAACTAATCTACAAGCAGCTTTACTCTTATCTAGCCAAACACAATATACTTAGCTCTTGTCAATATGGCTTCAGACCAAAAAAAAGCACTAACGATGCACTTATTAGTATGATTAACTTGATTCATGCAGCTCTTGATAAAAATGAGTTCCCTGTTGTGTTATTTGTGGACCTGCATAAGGCTTTTGATACTGTCAACCACCAAAACCTTCTTAAATTACATCATTATGGAGTCAGAGGACACTCCCTGCAATACCTCAAATCTTACCTTACTGACAGGCTCCAGTATGTTTCTGTGAATAATTCAATTTCTCCCACCCTACCCATCAACATCGGTGTTCCTCAGGGCAGCATACTTGGCCCTCTCCTCTTTCTCATCTACATTAATGACCTTCCAAATGCCTCCC
Source organism: Procambarus virginalis (assembly GCA_020271785.1). Classification (NCBI taxonomy): domain Eukaryota; kingdom Metazoa; phylum Arthropoda; class Malacostraca; order Decapoda; family Cambaridae; genus Procambarus; species Procambarus virginalis. Next base: position 1,734 of record WNGS01113155.1, on the reverse strand, counting down.
AACACCTCAAACCAATTCTATTTGCTGACGACACAACCTTCATTTACTCCAGTCCTGACCCTCTTGCTCTAAATGCCACATTAAATACTGAGCTAAATAAAGTCCATCTTTGGCTAACTGCCAACAAACTCACCCTTAACATTGACAAAACTTTCTATATTCTGTTTGGCAATAAATCCTCTAATCAAATAAATCTCAAAATTAACAATACCCAAATTTGTAACAAATTAGATGGCAAGTTCCTTGGCGTTCTCATTGACCACAAGCTGAATTTCCAGGGACACATTCTAAATATATCAAAAAAAGTTTCAAAAACTGTTGGCATTCTCTCTAAGATCAGATATTATGTACCCCGACCTGCCCTGGTGACTCTCTATTACTCCCTCATCTATCCATATCTCAACTATGGTATTTGTGCTTGGGGTTCTACTACCCAAAATCATTTACGTCCTCTAATTACTCAACACAAAGCTGCTATTAGGACAATATCCAACTCTGGCCCCAGACATCACTCGATACCCCTACTCAAATCTCTGAATATGTTAGATATTAAGTCACTGCACATTCTCTCATGTGTATTATACATATATAAAACGCTGAACTGTAATGCCAATCCTGAACTCAAAAGCTTCATTGAAGGTTGTAACAGAACCCATGAGCACCACACCAGAAATAAATACAGTTTTGATATTCCAAGAGTACGGCTTAATCAAACTAGAAATGCTCTACAAATCAAGGGACCCAGAATGTGGAATGACCTCCCCAACCATGTTAAAGACTGTACCTCTCTCAACCAGTTTAAGATTAAAACTAAACACTACCTAATAAATTCCCTGTAACCTACCTTACCCCTCTACTGCCAACCCATGTCTGTTATTTTTTTTAATCAATGCTGTTTGTCAACCTTTTGTATTTGTGCTGCTTTTTCAGTCATGTTCCCCCTTTTTTTTTTTATCTTTATTTGTATTTGTTCTCAACACATTTTATTCTTCATGCTCAATTAGTATTAAGTTCTAGATATTAATGTTCTTCCTGCCCGAAACGCGTTGCGTAATAGTGGCTTTAGGCATTGTATGTACTAGCTCTATCTATAATTCGATCCATTAATGTAACATCACTTGTATGTATATACCTTACCTGAATAAACATATTTATTAATTTATATATTGGCAGCACATATAAGAAGACAGCAATGATCACAATGGTGAAGATGTTCAAATTGGGAAACATAAAGGTTGGGAGATTGGGTAGTCATATCCTGTGTATTATTAAATTCAGATTCCCAGTTAACATTGTGAAGTGCATTAGAGAGATTGCCTAAAGCTGATTCACTGTGTAGCCTGAATGAGAGTTTCTTGGTTTCTGGTGGTGTTGTGTCCATGTTTGCTATGAGGAAGGTAGGATAGTGGTCAGTTGTTCTGTCATAAATTACCCCAGATGTAAGGGGAGCTGTTATATTAGTCCATAGGTGATCCAGAGTAGTGGCAGATGTATGAGTGACTCGGGTGGGCTTGGTGATTGTGGGGATTAGCATACAGGAGTGCATGCTGTTACGGAAATAGTCAACTTGAGGGTTGTTTTGAAGACCCAGGTCAATATTGAAATCACCTCCTAGAATGATGTGATTTTTGTTGAGATTGTTATTTATGATAAGATTCCTTACGTTGTCTGAGAATGAAGCTATGTTGGTATTAGGAAATCTATAGATGGCACCGATAGTCAGGGAGGATTTAA
>WNGS01113152.1:0-14061 GCA_020271785.1 Procambarus virginalis | reverse complement strand
GAGAATGTAATTTAAGCTTTGTCTTCAAGGATCGTTTATTGATCATAGGGCAAATAAAAATGAAACCCACTATCATCCATTTGCATGAAAACAGACCCCTGCCAGGCATGGTGACTTCAATGCAATTTCAGTAGTAGTCCAATATAGCTTCATAAACTAATAGTCCCTGCCAGGCGTGGTGACTCCAATGCGATTTCAGTACTAATCCAATAATTACTGCATAAACGCATAAATGTATATGCATAAATACATATGCACATCTCACATTCACTCAAAAACATGCCTCCCCCACACCTTGCTGTAGCATATAACAAATCAAATACTCATTCAGTAAAAGCAAGTCTCTCATGTTTTGAAATAAGACCTTCTGCAGTCATCTTCTTTTCTGACGTCATCATCCCTAATGCGCTGTAAGCCGCCAATGAGCTTCCAGCCAACGTGCTAATGCGGGTCCTATAGGAGGTTCACACATAAGTGTGAACTCTTAATCACTCCAATACCTCACCTATACTCTGTGCTTCACCAGAGTCGATATTCAGCTACAATGGCTCGTATTTTCGCTCATTGCTCCTATTTTCTGTTATTCATAAACCCGATCAAACCATCCTAACCTAACCTAACCTAATTATTTATAACAAACAAATACATTCTACAGACCAGTTGCTGTTGTTTAGTGACATCACGAAAAGCGACCTCAGGTATAGGGATGAGGTATTGCTGGCCATTAGCATATAAGTGTCAAGGTATCACAGCACCTGACTTGTCAACTATGTGTGACGTCACCAGATGACCAATGCGGCTTTAGCGTCCTACTTGCATGTGTGTATTTTATGTTATTATTCAAAAATGGCTAGACTAACCATCCCCACCTAACCTAATCAGAGGTTTAAGAATATACATTTTAATCATCCACAACTGTAATCATTATTCAGTGATAAGTTCAAAAGTATAACAGCAACCCAAATGTCGTACTGCAATTTAAGCAGAATCGTACATCTGGCAGCATAGCAGGTAAGATGAACATTAGAATAAAGGCAACTGCAGAAGTCCTATTGGCCCATACGAGGCAGCTCCTATATATTTTCACCCAATCTCATTCATATTCATGTCCACCTTATGCTTAAAACAACCAAGGGATCTCACTAAAAGTAATAGTTTACAAAATAGTTTTAATAAATAGCTCTCATTCTAGTTGTATACACAACAGCAATTATGAAACCCTATAGCTAGATATCGTACTATAATCCACAAGTAGTTACCGCACATCTAGCAGCACAGCGGATTAGTAGTTGTGTTCATAGGCTAGTCAACTGTCCTCACATCCATCAAATAGCAATCCAAATGTCGCACCTCAATTCATCCATCTAGCAACTCAGCTGGATGCTAACCACTATATTCATAGGCTAATCATTTCTACGCCTCAAAAAAAATCCTAGTCTTGCTACGCAAATCAGCTGACATGTTTCTAAACCAACACTCGCAAATACAAGCATACATACCTACACATACTCCACAACCCATAAATTCATAGAGAACAGCCTAGTTTTTTCCACCATTTCCCCATTAATCAGATGCAATTTATGCCATACACAGAAAATACAGCATTTACACACCAAATATGCCATTTATGCACATAATATATTATTTACACTCAAAATACATCATCACACAAAAATATATCATTTATAGACAAAAATATGACATTTACATACAAAATATGTCAGTTGCACAAAAATATACCATTTGCACAAATATTGCATTTGCACTCAGAGTATGACATTTACACAAAGTATGGTATTAGCACAAATATAGCAAATTGCTTATACATTTAGAAAATATAAAATGCGCTTTCACTAAAATTACACAATTTCGCATACATAATTTTCACAAAATACCCACACATTGGCTCATAAACCAAATTACACACCATAAAGATCTATTTTTTCATATTACAGTGCTTACACAAAATACACAATTTGCACACAAAAATACAGTTGCACCAGTTCCACTTCAACAAATTAAAAACACAACTTGCATAAATGCACTATTAGCACAAAAATTATTATAAAACATGGACAATTATTTCACAATTTGTGTAATTATTTTACATCTTTGCACAATTAATACAAGCAAACTTGCTATATAATTACTCAACTTGCACAATGACAATCAATACACAAAGGTAAAAATAAACAATTCGTCCATATGCAATTACACAACATGCGCAATTAATACACAACTTTCACAAATATTACACATCTTTCATAATTAGTACACAACTTGCACAAAATACATATCTAGCACAAATACGTACAATACATAACTACCCCAAATATGAAAATACACAACCAGCACAAATACACGATTTACACACAAATACAATTACGACATTTACACAATTAATACACAACTTGCTAAAAAATATAATCAATACACAACTTAACAAAATATGAACAATACATAACTAGCACATATTCATTAAATACACAATTTCCACAAATACACATACAAAAAATATATACAATTAATACACAACTTGCACAAAACAATACACAATTTATTTAAATATAATCAATACATAATTGCAATAATCATACAACTTATGCAAAATACATAATCTGCACAATTAATACACAAGTATACTAATTGTGCTATATATGTACAAATACAAACACAACCAACTAGGTCAAACAATACACAATTTGCATTATATTTTTCTAGGTATATTTAGGACATTAATTATAATATGCTGAGTGTAACCAACTCCCCAAAAGTCAGAATTTTACATATAAAAATGGTACATATGACTTCCTATGAGCACAATACAAAACACATTCATTTGCCATTAATATTTCAACTTTATTAGTGCTAAACTATTCATCAACATATGTCCATTGTTTGTAATGTCTTATTAATACCTTCCTTGTTACATCCTCTCCAATCAGACCACCCCAATTTATTTATGCCAACCATCTAACAGACTTATTTGTTCTAGCCTTAGTTATGTTAGGGCAGGTGGGGTTAGGCAAAGTCAGTATTTTCTATGATAATTTTTAAGCAAATTTGCTATATCTTATCAAAATGCATCCTATTAAAACCTAAATTCAGCTAAATCTGTCAAAAATATACTTATTCTACACAAATTTGCCTAAATTCAACCTATCAAAAGCTGAACTAACTAAATATGAGCATCCCATATCCTCACATACAAGCCTATGTCGCCTCTGTCCATACATTACATGAGTTGGCCATATAGCTCAAACCTCAAATAGGAAAATTTACACTATTTTATAAACATGCTAGTTCATTATCCCTAAGATATTATATATCCTTCCCTACGCGACCTCACCTAACCTGACCTAGCATATCCAAACCTAGATTTAGTTCATTTTGGTAAATTTAAGCTATTCCCACATAAATTCGACCAAATTTAAGACAATTCCTGCCAAATATACCCAAATGTTGTGTATCACAGCACTGCCAAAGCCCATTTTTTACCTACATTTTCTCCTATTCCATCCTACCCTATGCAACCTTTCCTAACCTAACCTAGCATATCCAAACCAAGATTTGGTTAAAGTTGATGAAATCTAAGCTATTCCCACCTAAATTTACCTAATTTAAGACAATTTCCACCAAATATATCCAAATGTTGTGTATCATAGCACTGTCAAAGCCTATTTTTTCTCCTATTTCCATCCTACCCTACACAACCTCACCTAACCTAACCTAGCATATCCAAACCTAGATTTAGTTCAAGTTGGTAAAATTTAAGCTATGCCACCTAAATTTGACCTAATTTAAGACAATTGCCACCAATATATCCAATGTTGTGTATCATAGCACTGTCAAAGCCTATTTTTTCTATTTCCATCCTACCCTACACAACCTCACCTAACCTAACCTAGCATATCCAAACCTTGATTTAGTTCAAGTTGGTAAAATTTAAGCTATGCCACCTAAATTTGACCTAATTTAAGACAATTGCCACCAAATATATCCAATGTTGTGTATCATAGCACTGTCAAAGCCCATTTTTTTTCTCATATTTCCATCCTACCCTACACAACCGTACCTAACCTAACGTAGCATATCCAAACCAAGATTTGGTTAAAGTTGATGAAATTTAAGCTATTCCCACCTAAATTTGACCTAATTTAAGACAATTTCCACCAAATATACTCAAATGTTGTGTATCATAGCACTGCCAAAGCCCATTTTTAACCATATTTTCTCCTATTCCATCCTACCTTATGCAACCGTACCTAACCTAGCATATCCAAACCTGGATTTTGTTAAAGTCGGCGAAATTTAAGCTATTCCCACCTAAATTTGACCTAATTTAAGACTAATTTCCACCAAATATACCCAAATGTTGTGTATCATAGCACTGCCAGAGCCCATTTTTTCTCCTATTTCCATCCTACCCTACACAACCTCACCTAACCTGACCTAGCATATCCAAATCTGGATTTAGTTAAAGTCGGCGAAATTTAAGCTATGCCACCTAAATTCTACCTAATTTAAAGACAATTCCCACCAAATATACCCAAAAAGTTTTGTAACATAACACGGCCAAAGCTCATTTTAGCTGAGTTTTCACCTATTTCAACCTTCCCTAGACAACCCTACCCAACCTAACCTCTCATATCCAAAGTTAGATTTTATTAAAGTTGGGGAAATTTATGCCTTTCCTACTTAAATTCAACCTAATTTAAGCCAATTTCCACGAAATATACCCAAATGTTTTGTATCTTAGCATAGCTTTCATCAACTTTAACCAAATCTAGGTTTGGATATGCTAGGTTGGGTTAGGTAAGGTTGCACAGGGTAGGATGGAATAGAAGAAAATGTTGGTAAAAATGGGCTTTGACAGTGCTATGATACACAACATTTGGGTATATTTGGTAGAAATTGTCTTAAATTAGGTCAAATTTAGGTGGCATAGCTTAAATTTTACCAACTTGAACTGAATCTAGGTTTGGGTATGCTAGGTTAGGTTAGGTGAGGTTGTGTAGGGTAGGATGAAAATAGGAGAAAATGCAGGTAAAAATGGACTTTGCCGATGCTATGGTACACAACATTTGGATATATTTGGTGAAAATTGTCTTAAATTAAGTCAAATTTAGGTGGGAATAGCTTAAATTTCATCAACTTTAACCAAATCTTTGTTTGGATATGGTAGGTTAGGTTAGGTAAGGTTGCATAGGGTAGGATGGAATAGGAAAAAATGTAGGTAAAATGGGCTATGGGCGTGCTGTGATACACAACATTTGGGTATATTTGGTGGGAATTGTCTTAAATTAGGTCGAATTTAGGTGGCGTACCTTAAATTTTACTAACTTGAACTAAATCTAGGTTTGGATATGCTAGGTCAGGTTAGGTGAGGTCGTGTAGGGATGGTTATATAATATCTTAGGGATAATGAACTAGCATGTTTATGAAATAGTGTAAATTTTCCTATTTGAGGTTCGAGCTATATGACTAACTCATGTAATGTATGGACAGAGGCGACATAGGCTTGTATGTTTGGATATGGGATGCTCATATTTAGTTAGTTTAGCTTTTGCTAGGTTGAATTTAGTCAAATTTGTGTAGTATAAGTATATTTTTTGATAGATTTAGATGAATTTAGGTTTTAATAGGATGCATTTTGATAAGATATAACAAATTTGTTTAAAATTATCATAGAAAACACTGACTTCACCTAACCCCACCTGCCCTAACATAACTAATGCTAGAACAAATAAGTCTGTTAGATGTTTTGCATAAATAAATATGGGTGGCCTGATTGGAGAGGATGTAACAAGGGAGGTATTAATAAGACATTAAAAACAATGGACATATGTTAGATGAATAGTTTAGCACTAATAATGTTGAAATATTAATGGCAAATGAATGTGTTTTATATTGAGCTCATAGGAAGTTATATGTACCATTTTTATATGCGAAATTCGGACTTTTGGGGAGTTGGTTAAACTCAGCATATTTTAATTAATGTCATAAATATACCTAGAAAAATATCGTGCAAATTGTGTATTGTTTGACCTAGTTGGTTGTGTTTGTATTTGTACATATATAGCACAATTAATATACTTGTGCATTACTTGTGTAGGTTATGTATTTGCAAAAGTTGTATGATTATTGATTACATTTCCATAAATTGTGTATTGTTTTGTGCAAGTTGTGTATTAATTGTATATATTTTTGTATGTGTATTTGTGGAAATTGTGTATTTAATGAGTATGTGCTAGTTATGTATTGTTCATATTTTGGTAAGTTGTGTATTGATTATATTTTTGAGCAAGTTGTGTATTAATTGTGTAAATGTCGTAATGTATTTGTGTGTAAATCGTGTATTTGTGCTGGTTGTGTATTTTCATATTTGGGGTAGTTATGTATTGTACGTATTTGTGCTAGATATGTATTTGTGCAAGTTGTGTAATAATTATGAAAGATGTGCAACATTTGTGAAAGTTGTGTATTAATTGCGCATGTTGTGTAATTGCATATGGACGAGTTGTTTACTTATACCTTTGTGTATTGATTGTCATTGTGCAAGTTGAGTAATTATATAGCAAGTTTTCTTGTATTAATTGTGCAAAGATGTATAATAATTACACAAATTGTGTAACAATTGTCCATGTTTTATAATAATTTTTGTGATAATAGTACATTTATGCAAGTTGTGTTTTTTAATTTGTTGAAGTGGGGCCAGTGCAACTGTATTTTTGTGTGCAAATTGTGTATTTTGTGTAAGCTCTGTAATCTGAAAAAATATATCTTCATGGTGTGTAATTTGGTTTATGAGCCAATGTGTGGGTATTTTGTGAAAATTATGTATGAGGAATTGTGTAATTTTAGTGAAAGCGCATTTTTGATTGTCTAAATGTATAAGCATTTTGATATATTTGTGCAAATACCATACTTCGTGTAAATGTCATACTCTGAGTGTACATGCAATATTGTGTAAATGGTATATTTTTGTGTGCAACTGACATATTTTGTATGTAAATGACATATTTTTGTCTATAAATGACATTTTTGTGTGATGGTATATTTTGAGTGTAAATAATATATTTTGTGCATAAATGGCATATTGGGTGTGTAAATGCTGTATTTTCTGTGTATGGCATAAATTACATCTGATTAATGGGGAAATGGTGGCAAAAACTAGGCTATTCTCTATGAATGTATGGGTTGTGAAGTATGTGTAGGTATGTATGCTTGTATTTGTAACTGTTTGTTTAGAAACAAGTTACCTGATTTGCGTAGCAAGACTAGGATTTTTTGAGGTGTAGAAATGATTAGCCTATGAATATAGTGGTTAGCATCCAGCTGAGTTGCTAGATGGATGAATTGAGGCGCGACATTTGGATAGCTACTTGATGGAGGTGAGGACAGTTGACTAGCCTATGAACACAGGCACTAATCCGCTGTGCTGCCAGATGTGTGGTAACTACTTGTGGATTATAGTACGATATCTAGCTATAGGGTTTCATAATTGCTGTTGTGTATTAAACAAGAATGAGAGCTATTTATTAAAACTATTATTGTAAACTATTACTTTAAGTGGGATCCCTTGGTTGTTTTAAGCATAAGGTGGACATGAATATGAATGAGATTGGGTGAAAATATATAGAAGCTGCCTCGTATGGGCCAATAGGACTTCTGCAGTTGCCTTTATTCTAATGTTCATCTTACCTGCTATGCTGCCAGATGTACGATTCTGCTTAAATTGCAGTACGACATTTGGGTTGCTGTTATACTTTTGCACTTATTACCGAATAATAATTACAGTTGTGGATGATTAAAATGTATATTCTCAAACCTCTGATTAGGTTAGGTGGGGATGGTTAGTCTAGCCATTTTTAAAAATAACATCAAATACAGTACACATACAGGTAGGACGCTAAAGCCGCATTGGGCATCTGGTGACATCATACATAGTTGACCAGTCAGGTGCTGTGATACCTTGACACTTATATGCTAATGGCCATCAATACCTCATCCCCATACCTGAGGTCGCTTTTTGCGATGTCACTAAACAATGTCAGCAACTGGTCTGTAGAATGTATTCTTTGTTATATATAATAGTTTAGGTTAGGATGGTTTGATCGGGTTTATGAATAACAGAAAATAGGAGCTATTGTAGCTGAATATCGACTCTGGTGAAGCACAGAGTATAGGTGAGGTATTTGGAGTGATTAAGAGTTCGCACTTATGTGTGAACCTCCTTGGATCCGCATTAGCATGTTGGCTGGAAGCTCATTGGGGCTTACAGCGCATTGGGGATGATGACGTCAGAAAAGAAGGTGACTGCAGAGGGCTTGCTTTTACTGAATGAGAGTTTTGATTTGTTATATGCCACAGTAAGGTGTGGGGAGGCATGTTTTTGAGCGAATGTGAGATGTGCATATATATTTATGTACGAGCATATATATTATGTGTTATGAAGCAATATTGGATTACTACTGAAATTGCATTGAAGTCACCATGCCTGGCAGGGGTCTGTTTTCATGCAACTGGATGATAGTGGGTTTTTATTTTTATTTGCCCTATGATCAATAAACGAGCCTTGAAGAACGATGGACAAATCTTAAATTACATTCTCTAGATAGACGAAGAAATAGGGGTGACATGATAGAGGTGTGACTGAATGGATATGACAAAGGGAGGATATTATTAGCCGATTAATACTATAAATACGATACAGAACACGAAACAAAGGGTATAAATTGGATAAGTTTTAAATTTAGGAAATAGACCTGGGTAAATAATGGTCTGTAACAGGATTGAACTCATTTCTTATGTTAATATGAAATCTTAGCTATAAAACGATCTTAGATAGATGGTCAACAGTATGGAAATACCTTATTGAGAAAATGAGCTTATAATGGATAATGCCATTGTACATTAGGCTTGACAGGAGGCAGCCTTTTATTCCCTTGATATAAATATAGAAAGTGGGGAATACGTATACTATAACAGAAAACGAGCTTATTAGGGAAGATGAAGACAGGGTGACCGGCTAGCTGGTGACGTCATTGACCATTAGCGATGCCTGTGCATGGGTTACTGGAGCAACGAAAAACATGTATGACTACGAGGGACCTTTTAATCCCCTTGAAACAAAATAGCTTGGGGCTAGGAGCGAACCTTTTAATATAACNATGATAGTGGGTTTTTATTTTTATTTGCCCTATGATCAATAAACGAGCCTTGAAGAACGATGGACAAATCTTAATTACATTCTCTAGATAGACGAAGAAATAGGGGTGACATGATAGAGGTGTGACTGAATGGATATGACAAAGGGAGGATATTATTAGCCGATTAATACTATAAATACGATACAGAACACGAAACAAAGGGTATAAATTGGATAAGTTTTAAATTTAGGAAATAGACCTGGGTAAATAATAGTTCTGTAACAGGATTGAACTCATTTCTTATGTTAATATGAAATCTTAGCTATAAAACGATCTTAGATAGATGGTCAACAGAATGGAAATACCTTATTGAGAAAATGAGCTTATAATGGATAATGCCATTGTACATTAGGCTTGACAGGAGGCAGCCTTTTATTCCCCTTGATATAATATAGAAAGTGGGGAATACGTATACTATAACAGAAAACGGGCTTATTAGGGAAGATGAAGACAGGGTGACCGGCTAGCTGGTGACGTCATTGACCATTAGCGATGCCTGTGCATGGGTCACTGCGCTAACGAAATTTGGGTATGCCAGAGACCGGCATTTTAATCCTACCTCCCAGGCAATTGAAGACTAGCGATCTGATGACGTCATTGACCATTGGCGAAGCCTGTGCATGGGTCACCTGGGCAACGAAAAAACACTGTACCAAATCGGTGCCGTCAAATCTCACTGGGGTAACTAAAAACGGGTACGCCATATCGGTGCCGTCAAATCTCACCGGGGTAACGAAAAACGGGTACGCCATAACGGTACCGTCAAATCTCACCGGGGTAACGAAAAACGGGTACGCCATAACGGTGCCGTCGAAAAAAGCAAAACGGCACCGATATGGCGTACTTTATACTACTCAGGATCACCCCTAAACGTACACAGTACCGTGACCACCGCACCAATGATCGTCTATAAGGATTGGTCAGTCTTGGTGCTTATTAACTAAGCTCCCTGACTGACCAACCCCCGACGACACTCATGGATCCATTTGGGTACAGATTTTTATCAAATTCTGGCGCATGCACGGGCCGCACCGAGTTCAACATGTGTGAGAAAGCTGCATGATACGCTGCATACGTTTAGGGGTGATCCTGGACGGCATGGGTTTGAATCCTGGCCGGGTCAAAGAGTTCTTAGTGATATATGGCTTGCGCGTTCATGCAGCTTTCTCACATATATATATATATATATATATATATATATATATATATATATATATATATATATTATATATATATATATATATATATATATATATATATATATATATATATTATATATATATATATATATAATATATATATATATATATTTGGTGGCAGTTATTCCTGTAGACATATATTATTAAATATGACCGAAAAAGTAAGAATAATAATTCTAATACGAATTTTCTCTATATTTCTTATATTTCTTTTCATTGTCGGTGGTAATTGAAAAATCAGTTCTCCAAAATTCATTTTATTTCTAGTCTGACGCGACGCTGGAAAGCATTTCGTAATAACTTATTACATTTTAAAGACTTTACGTTACACACACACAACTAACACTAAGCAGAGTTTAAACAGCTTTCATTTATACCTGCATTTCGGTGAGGTGATATGTTACAATAGTTTTGGATGAGGTGAAAACAACTTTCAACACAAGCCAGAATGGGTATAAGCTAAAGAGGAGAATGGAAGTAACTGCAGAGGGCCTATTGGCCCATATTTTTGATGTTTCTATATTGGAGCGGAGTCTGGAAGTGGGTAGAATATAATTGTGCATTAATTGACTGTTGATTGCTGGTGTTAACTTCTTAATGTGTAGTGCTTCGCAGATATCAAGCCGCCTGCTATCGCTGTATCTATTGATGATTTCCGTGTTTTCTGTTAAGAGTTCTCTGGTGATGGTCTGGTTGTGGGAAGAGATTATATGTTCCTTGATAGAGCCCTGTTTGGAGTAGTACAGCTTGGAGTAGTAAAGGAATTACTCCAAGCTTGTACTAAAGAGGCACCCTTCTCGAGCCAGGATGGGCACATACATAAGCAAGTAGATGGGGTCGCCATGGGTTCTCCCCTAAGTGTCCTGTTTGCGAACTTCTGCATGGGTACCATCGAATAAAAGGTCTTAGTCGATATGAACTTGAAATCGCCATATACAGCAGGTATGTTGACGACATTTTTACACAGGTACCTTATGTCAGACATCTGCAGGAGCTGAAGGAGGCATTTGAGCAGAATTCCGTGTTGCGTTTCACTTACGAGATGGAGAAGGATGAGATACTACCCTTTCTAGATGTAACAGTCATGGAAAGGAACGGAGGTTTCCACACTGCAATCTACACTAAGGAAACAAACATAGGAATGTGCCTCAATGCCAACAGTGACTGCCCGGACAGGTACAAGAGGAGTGTTGTTAACGCTTATGTCGACCGTGCTCTCAGCCACAGCTCAGGATGGAAGCAAGTCGATGAAGAACTCTGTAGGGTAAGGCAGGTCCTAGTCAACAACGGCTTTCCAATGGTTTCGTTGAAGACATCATAAGAAGGAAGGTGAAACACCATGCAACCTTCATTCGCATATAGTCCTGGGGACTATTCAGGCTTGTTCGCATTTGTGTTCGTCACGTGTGCCCCAAAGAATGAGGTGATTTGGTAAAATGCTATGCCCAAGATAACCATCCGAGGGCCGGCGGTGAGGTGGTTCAAATAGCTTCGGCTATCACCTCATTTTGTCCGGTCGTGATGGTCAAGTGGTTTAAGGCGTCTTGTACATACCAGTTGCGTTGCTCCTGGGAGTATGGGTTCGAGTCACTCCTGGGGTGTGAGTTTTCATTCGCATATAGTCCTGGGGACCATTCAGGCTTGTTCGCATTTGTGTTCCTCACGTGTGCCAAAAAGAATGAGGTGATTTGGTAAAATGCTATGCCCAAGATAACCATCCGAGTGCCGGCGGTGAGGTGGTTCAAATAGCTTCGGCTATCACCTCATTTTGTCCGGTCGTGATGGTCAAGTGGTTTAAGGTGTCTTGTACATACCAGTTGCGTTGCTCCTGGGAGTATGGGTTCGAGTCACTTCTGGGGTGTGAGTTTTCATTCGCATATAGTCCTGGGGACCATTCAGGCTTGTTCGCATTTGTGTTCCTCACGTGTGCCCCAAAGAATGAGGTGATTTGGTAAAATGCTATGCCCATGATAACCATCCGAGTGCCGGCGGTGAGGTGGTTCAAATAGCTTCGGCTATCACCTCATTTTATTCGGTCGTGATGGTCAAGTGGTTTAAGGCGTCTTGTACATACCAGTTGCGTTGCTCCTGGGAGTATGGGTTCGAGTCACTTCTGGGGTGTGAGTTTTCATTCGCATATAGTCCTGGGAACCATTCAGGCTTGTTCGCATTTGTGTTCCTCACGTGTGCCCCAAAGAATGAGGTGATTTGGTAAAATGCTATGCCCAAGATAACCATCCGAGTGCCGGCGGTGAGGTGGTTCAAATAGCTTCGGCTATCACCTCATTATGTCCGGTCGTGATGGTCAAGTGGTTTAAGGCGTCTTGTACATACCAGTTGCGTTGCTCCTGGGAGTATGGGTTCGAGTCACTTCTGGGGTGTGAGTTTTCATTCGCATATAGTCCTGGGACCATTCAGGCTTGTTCGCATTTGTGTTCCTCACGTGTGCCCCAAAGAATGAGGTGATTTGGTAAAATGCTATGCCCAAGATAACCATCCGAGTGCCGGCGGTGAGGTGGTTCAAATAGCTTCGGCTATCACCTCATTATGTCCGGTCGTGATGGTCAAGTGGTTTAAGGCGTCTTGTACATACCAGTTGCGTTGCTCCTGGGAGTATGGGTTCGAGTCACTTCTGGGGTGTGAGTTTTCATTCGCATATAGTCCTGGGGACCATTCAGGCTTGTTCGCATTTGTGTTCCTCACGTGTGCCCCAAAGAATGAGGTGATTGGTAAAATGCTATGCCCAAGATAACCATCCGAGTGCCGGCGGTGAGGTGGTTCAAATAGCTCGGCTATCACCTCATTTTGTCCGGTCGTGATGGTCAAGTGGTTTAAGGCGTCTTGTACATACCAGTGCGTTGCTCCTGGGAGTATGGGTTCGAGTCACTTCTGGGTTGTGAGTTTTCATTCGCATATAGTCCTGGGGACCATTCAGGCTTGTTCGCATATATATATATATATATATATATATATATATATATATATATTATATATATATATATATATATATACTCACACTGCGTCCGTGGAAGGGTGGCAGACAGTTGGCATGGGACTATCTTGCGTATCCACCCTGGCAGCCACATACATCACCCACTCTGCCGGCACAGCAGGAGCCGCGGCGACACACAGAGAAAGAGACAAGTCAGCCAAGTATAGGCAATTAGATCATCGGTACAACTTCGTTCCAATAGGGTCTGAGACCCTATCCCCATGGGGAGAGAGTGCAAGAAGGTTTCTAAAGGATCTTGGTTCCAAGCTCATTGACACCACAAGAGACCCTAGAGCGGCAAGTTTTCTCTTTCAGCGCCTCAGTGTCGCGATCCAGAGGGGGAATGCTCGCTGCATCCTCGGATCCTGCCCAACGTCGGAGGAGTTCGAGGAAAACTACAGCCTCTAGGAAGCGAACTATTTTTGTGTCCTCTTAATGCTCATTTTTTGTATACAATCAGATATGTAACTGTATACCTTGCTTAATAAAGTGTACACCATAAAAAGGGGGCTGGTAGGAGAAGCGACCACCCTCATGTATTCAGAGTTAAATGGCAAGTTTTTCCCTGAATGCTCTGTGTTCCCTTCTCTGAGGCTGTGGGTCCCTATAATTGCACCAGAGGTGGTACCCCCTATATATATACATATATATATATATA
>WNGS01113145.1:0-10270 GCA_020271785.1 Procambarus virginalis | reverse complement strand
AACTTGCAAGCCCGCCAGCAATTTTACCAACTTAGTTAAACAAGGTGTAAAGGGAAAAATGCTAGCATGGAGTCAAGATTACTAAGTCACAGGAATGCCAGGGTGAAAGTTGCAAGGACAAGTGCGGCCTATACCACTTGCATAAGAATTGGACTCCACAAGGAGGAGTCCTCAGTCCTAGTCTTTTAACATCCTTATGGAAACCTTGTTCCCATGACATTTACAGAAGGGCTTAAATTGCTAAGCTATGCTGATGATATAGCATTAGTTATCACGGGTCCCTCACTTCTAAATAAAGCACAAGGGGCGTTAGGTAGAGTAACATCGGAATGCAGCGTTTTGGGGCTAAAAATATCTGGCACAGAAGTCTAAGGCAATGAGAATAGGCGGCAACACTCCAGACAGGCACCTACGCATTCAGACATTAACCTTCAGTGGGTCACACAATATCAATATCTCGGAGTGTGGATAGATTTTAAAATGACTTTCAACAAGCAGATTTCATATCTAAAGGAGAAAGCAAATCCCGACTAAATATAATGAGAGCAATCACAGGGCCCCGTCTAGTAGCGGGACACAAAGTGTTAAGAATGTTTACATACACGCCGTTCGTTCCCTAGTTTATTATGCAGCGCCTGCCTTACTTACTCTTTCTCCTGGCCAGTGGGCAAACGTTGAGGTTATTCAAAACGATGCATTGCGAATCATAACAGGAGCTCCCAGATGGACTAAAATACTGAACCTAAGACCAGAAACCAAGCTAACGTCGATTGAAATAAGGTTAAAAGGGGATCGCTGCGTGCATGCTGACCAAGATATTGACTAGACCTAGAATCAGTTCACTTAAGATATAATCACTGGAGCACTAACTCTAGTCAGAAGAGCCTCCAATAGCAACGGGTGGACCCATTGTGCGATAAACACCATCAATACCTTCGATATAACAAACACAGTCACTGAGAAGGTTGTCGACGAAATACATGCAGACTTTGTTTTGCAAGCCCTTGGAATCTCCGCCAGCAGACTTTAAGATTATGGGTATTGAAGGAAAAAAGAACCAGACAAATCCTCATCTGCTACGTAACATTGCACAGATGCATATAGAAGCAAACTTGGCATCAGACAGCTTCACTTACTTCACAGATGGATCAGTAGACCAGCAGGGGCAAGAAACCGGAGCTGCATTAAAGTAGGAAACTCTGTAAATAGGTTGGAGGCTCTCAATGGGTGTTCGACTTTACAAACAGAGAAGCTAGCCATTCAAAGGCGTTGGAACATGCTCTTGCTCAACACCGACAACATGTTATCATACATACAGATTCGAGAACCGCATTGAAACCTTGCAACAAGAACACATCTGTGATAACATACATCTGATCACAAATGTCATATCATTAATGCAAACACTCAAACGACAAGGCCGACGGGTACTTATCAACTGGGTGCCAAGTCATGTGGGAATAATAGGAAATGTGCAAAAACTTGCAAAGCTGCAAAACTTGCAACTAGAGAAGAAATGTAGACATTTACATACCACAGAGTCTATGACAGATTAAGAAAGTAATTAGAAATGACCAATGCAAAAGATGTACCGTGACCACAACACAGCAGTTGCAACATCAGATCTGCGGGTTGTTACAAGAATTCAACCAACTACGAACCAATTAGTTTGATGAAAGGGAGCAGTAGAGCAACAGAGGTGCACTTACATCGGATCAGGCTTGGATACCCATGGTGCATGGGGAATAGGCTTCCAGGTTCCGGAAGATGAGAGGAAATGTCAACACTGTGGAGAAATGCCCGGCAGACCACTGGAACATTATCTAACACAGTGCACAGTTACAAACCATTAAGATTTCAACTTAGATTCAACAGAGCAGAAGAAGTTGTTAAACACATATGGCAAAATCATACTAAAGCGACCATACGAGTAATAAATACACATACTCCGCCCAAGTAAAAACAGAAACAAGCAACACTTAGTGGCCAGCCAGAAGCTTAGGGCCCACGCAGAAATATCCCTGGAAAAAACAAAAAAAACTCCCTCTCAACACCACACCACCCAACACCCCCTCTCAACACCAACCTCACCACTACTACCACACTACTACTACCACACCACTACTACCACACCACTACTACCACCACAACTAGTACACCACTACTACCACACCACTACTACCAACACCACTACTACCACACCACTACTAGACACCACTACTAGTACACCACTACTACCACACCACTACTACCACACCACTACCTACCACACCACAACTAGTACACCACTACTACCCAACACTACTACCGACACCACTACTACCACACCCACTACTAGTACCCCACTCACTAGTACACCACTACTACCACCACCTACTAACCCACCACTACGACCACACCACTACTACCAACACCACTACTAGTACACCACTACTACCACCACCACTACTAGTACAACACTATACCACACCACTACTACCACACCACGTACTACACACCACTACTACCACACCACTACTTACCACACCACTACCACACCACTACTAGTACACCCACTACTACCACACCACTAATAGTACACCACTACTACCACACCACTACTACCACACCACTACTACCACAAACACCACTACTACCACCCACTACTACCCACACCACTACTACCAGGCCACTACACCACGCTACTACACCAGGCTACTACACCAGGCTACTACACTACGCTACTACACCACGCCACTTACACCACGCTACTACACCACACTCCTACACTACGCTACTACACCATGGCCCACATCACACCAGGTACTACATCCAGCCGGCTACTACACTACGCGACTACACCACGCTACTACACTACGCTACTACACACACATACCAGCTACACAGTGACACCACGCCACTACCACACGCTACTCCAGGCACTACGACCTAGGGCTACTACGCTACTACACACTACCTACTACACCACGGCTACTACACTATCGCTACTACACCAGCCATACACACACACATACCGACCTACTCACCACGTACTACACCACGCTAACTACACACAGCTACTACACTACGCACTACACTCACGCTCACTACACTACGCTACTCACACGCACTACACCCATGTTACTAAACCAGCACTACATCCATACTACCGCCACATACACCAGACTACCACGCTACTACACCACGCCACTAACACCACGCTACTACACCACGCCACTACACCACGCTACTACACCACGCTACACAACACTACACAGCCTAACTCAACACTAACACGTCTACTACACCCACGCCACTACACTAGCTACTACTACTCCGCTACTACACGCCGGGCCACTACACTACGCTACCTACCCACTACACTCACGCACTACCCACCTACCACGAACCCGCTACTAAACCCACGCTACTACACCACGCCACGTACACTACGCTACTACACCGCACTACATCCACGCCACTACACTACGCACTACACCACGCTACTACCCCACTGCCACTACACCACGCTACTACACATGCGCACTACAACCTACGCTACTACCACGCCACTACACAACACCTACTACACCACGCTACTACACTCGCAGCACACGCCACACAGGTACACACAGCTAATCACCACGACTCCCCGATCTCACCCTACTACCTACGCTACTACCACCTACTACATCGCTACGACAAAGTACACCTACGCTACTAAACTACGCTATTCACAGCCTCAGCTACTACACTACGCTACTACACCACGCACTACACCACCTCCCACTACCACCCACCCATGCTACACCACCAGCTGACTACACCACACTACTGCTAACTACACCACGCCACTACTACCACGCACTACACCTACGCTACTATACTACGCTACTACACCTACGCTCCTACACTACGCTACTACACCACGCTACTACACCACGCCACTACACCTCACATCTACTACACTACGCTACTACACCACACCTACACCACGACTACTACCACGTCCACTACACACAGCTACTACACCACGCTACTACACCACGTACTACACTAAGCTACACACCACTGCCCTACACCACAGCTACTACACCCGCTACTACACACGCTACTACACCAGCCCACTACACTACGTCTACTACACCATACGCCACTACACCACGCTACTACACCACGCTACTACACCACGCCACTACACCACGCCACTACACCACGCCACTACACCACGCCACTACACCACGCTACTACACCACGCTACTACACCACGCCACTACACCACGCCACTACACCATGCTACTACACCACGCTACTACACCAGGCCACTACACTACGCTACTACACACGCCACTACACCACGCCACTACACCACGCTACTACACCACGCTACTACACCAGGCCACTACACCACGCCACTACACCATGCTACTACACTATGCTACTACACCACGCTACTACACCACGCCACTACACCACGCCACTACACCATGCTACTACACCACGCTACTACACCAGGCCACTACACTACGCTACTACACCACGACCTCGACCTCATCCTCTTACCTGTAATTCTTCCTCCTCGACCTCTTCTTAGAATATGAGTAAAAATGATGAATTAACCTTTATTACGACCCTGTTTCATTTTACTAAATGTAGAAATATACTTTTGTATTTCTACATTTATATAAATAACATCAATAAAAAACTACGATTATGAAACATTTAAGGTTGCCACAAGGTTTCAAATTTTTTTTAGCCAACGTTTCGTGCAATACGTTTCAGAAACTTATTTACATCCACACAAAATTATGCTTCTAATGCGTGCAAACAAACGTTGCCAATACTTTCCAACACTTTCCAGATACGTTGTGGCAACCTAAAATTGTTTGGTGGGTGGTAAGCCATTTGGAGAGCTTGTAAGAAATGGATCCCACAGAACTGATGATAGGTCTCATGGGATTGTTAGGTTTGTGCGTCTTAACAAGTCCATATAGATATAGTAATGAAGGTGATGAGGTAGTAAATTGATTGAGAAGATCTTTATGTTTACTTAACAACTTCCTCAAGCTGCTATTGAAGAACTTGATGATGTCCTCAAGAGGATTTTTCCTGAGCTTAGTGTACGTTGAAGAATCTAGGAGGAGATCATTCATTTTCGAAATATATTCCTCCTTGTTTAAAATAACAATTATGCTGGATTTATCAGCCTTTGTTATATAAATGGAGGGGTCGGCTCTTAACTCCTGTAAGCTCCGTCTGAACCTTTTGGGAAAATTGTTTGTTTGGGGCGTCAACATTGAACCATAAACAATACCTTTAACCAGGTTTAGGTTTGTGAAGAAAAAAAGTTTTGTTTTTCAAGCTGCAACAATGAACTAGCAATCTTAACTGTAGAAGGTTGATTTGAAATGGCAGATGACATACCATAACCCAAAGCAGTAACCACATTTTCACCTATCGTCTTGGAAGACAAATTCAACACGTTGTTTGGATTGGATTTCTTTGTCCAATCACTATTTTTAATCAAGCTTTTTACTTGCGCTTAAGAATTTTCTGTAACTGATTAATTTTTCTGCGTAAGTCACTACATAATTCATCCATCAGAAGATTTTTCGATGAGAAGATGAGCGAAGAGACATGGGAGATTTTACATAAGTACAGTACATGGTAGTTTAAGTAGCGAACGTATGTCAACGAATAACGAGTATATATAACAAACTATTGTCCTATGAAGTCGATTTAACTTCCAAACATATATTTTTAATAAATGTTAAATGTTTTCTGGCTAGTTATGTTAGATTTTATTAAAAATACGTATTCTACTTGTTAACATTATAATTTAAATTTGTGATAATTTGTGCAGAGAAGTGCGACAACTGGATATGCCAACAAACACTTTCCAAACAACGATATGTCTTGGATAAGTCGCTCCACAACATTGATGCTTGGACTGTCGACTTCCTTTGATGCTACTTATTTACTTATTTCATAATGAAATTATATTAGTTTGGAGTAAATATATGTTTCTCATGTTCTGCATTCAGCACCCACATTATAGTGAGTAAATATACCATATTACTTCATTACTTAAATAATGCTAGGAGGGTTTGAGTAGCTTTGGGTCTTTAGTGGACAGAATCTCCAATAGATGGGGCGAGAGTCGCCCCATCTCTCTCGCCCGAGCAAGAGTCGAAACTTAATTTAAAATTGATATATATCTTTGTCCTCGAACATGATTTATTTTATTTGGTGCAATCATAATAATGTTCATATCTCGGTCTTTCTGGAGGCATATAAGACTTTAGGCTTATTAGCGTATCTTTGTTAATTATACAATATATCGGCAAGTGGGTAGGCGTCTGCACTACATGCCCGAGAAGCTACTGAGCGCTACTATAAAAACATATGTATCTTCACTTGAGCTATAAATATGTCTATTGTAATGTATTTAAAATGAAGCTCATATTTCTATCTTGCTTAAGAGGGGGCGTTCAATGGGTGCAGAAAAGTTGTTCAATGTCAACCAATATTTTTTGACTAGTTGTATATGAAAAGGGCTGCAATTGTCCCATGTTTCAGTACTTCAGCGTAAATAGAAAGAGAGTTTTTTTTTTTTTTTTTTTCAACGTTTTTTTCACATTTTCAATTCGACACTTCTTCACACACGTTTCAGATATAATTATTCTGTGACCCTTTCTGACACATTGGCATATAATAAAGGATTGCATGTAAAAGAATTTCCAAAACATCTTTAGTTTTCCTAATACAAATGTTCAAAGTTCCCCCCAAAATTATGCAAATATGGCATGTTTATTGCTATTATAAAATCAATAAATGAACTTAGAGAAACATGGATACGTGCACATGTAGAGAGAAGCCATACATTATATACGGTGTAAGTTTCATGTAAATTGAATAAAAAATTAAAAAGTTTTGTCAACGTTTGTGTCAATTGAAAAAAAAACAGAAATTAATAAAGTCTAAGGTTCTAAAATCTGTGGCTGAGGTTGACATCAACCAATTTTCTCCAAAATTGGCATCCTTACAGATAGGCTTACGTACAGTAAGGTCTGTAAGTTTGATGCAAATCGCCCCAAAAAAAATGAAAAAAAAAAATTTTTGAAAAAAAAAAAAAAAAAATTCCTTTTTTTTTTTTTTCTCTTAAATTTTTTTCCAATTAAACTAATTATAATATTTGTTTAATATATGCTATTGTGATAGCAAAGAGTCATAGCTATGATTTCAGTTGACACTTTTATTCATAATCGATTTTGACCATTTTGGCATAATTTTCACAACTACTTCATTATTTTTTTTCTCCCTTCCTATTTATGCTACGATGCTGAAACTTGGACCAGATGAAACACTTTTCATATAGAACTTGTCAAAAAAGTTTGATTGAAATCGAACGAGTTTTCATTTTTGCATTTTTGAGCCAAACAGGATTCAGACGCCCCCTTAAGACATGTATAACATTTGTGTTTATTAACGAATTTACGTGAAATAAACATTGTTCTGATAGAGAGTTGCTCTGTCGTTCAGTCTGTACGGGGTCGGAGCTCCGTAATTTTTAAAATACATGTGTCTTCATTAGAACTTTAAATATGTCTATGGTAAAGTGTTAAAGTGAAGCTTATATGTCTGCCTTTCTTGAGACATATAAAACATATATGTTTATTAACGAATTCACGTGAAATATACATTGTTCTGAGAGAGAGTTGCTCGGTCGATCGATCTGTCCGGGGTCGGAGCTCGGCTATTATCAGTTGTGTCCGGACCACGGTCACAGGCGGTCACGGGGTTGGCGCTCTTGGTGGGAGGTGGAGTCTTGCCCCACACTCTTCGTTTTTGCACGTGGTGATACAGGATATTGTGAATTTGTTCTCGATTGTTGACAGTGTCGAAGAAATGGCTGAGGCGGTATGCCTAAGTGGTAGTGAGGAGGACAGACAAGATGATAACAGACCGTTTGAAGTAGCAATTAACAGAAAGAAACGGAGAAATATGAACAGACAGCGAGACAGTGAGAGTGACGATGAAATTACAAAGAGACCGAAGAATGAGACCCTACTCAGCAGGACTCAAGACAAGCCAGTTAATAGAAGGAAGAGGCTGTTGTTCCCTACAACATGCCAATTGAATTTCCACCAAAAGCTGGCGTGGACGGTACGTCTGGCTAAAGAATGTTTGGATTACGAACCACTCTTCAAGGAGGGTCTTCACCGGCCATACATAACAGTTGGGACTGAACAGGCCGTGGAACGCCTCACGACGGTTGGTTTTGAAAATGTAGTGATGGTTCCCCCAGAAGAAGGTATGTGCACACAAAGATCATAGTTTTCAAGTTTCCAACTGTTGGGATTGAGTACTACAGATGTTGGAGGTAGAATGTTTGGAGTAGATGCTCTTTTGTTTATGATCTTGTTAACAATATTTCATGTACCTGATATTTGTTTTGTTGTTGTTACTGGCGGAGAATAAAACCATGAGGACGAAGATTGTTTCTCTGACCACAACCATAACAGTGGCGACGAGGATTAAACATCTCAGGCAGAGAGCCTGGGTACGAGACGTGGTGTGAGGATCAAGAGAGAGCAGGGTACGTGGTGTGGACGAGTGGACGCTTCGCATACGAGTACAGTGTGCTACCACCGTGACAATGACTACGCCGCTCATGTCAATGGAGCCGTTAAACACTGCCAAGATCTCGTTGGACCTGTGGCTCAGCCTGCTGGAAGCACACTTTCAGTGCCGGGAGATTAAGGAGGACGCCAACAAGAAAGCGGTACTCTTAGTTTCACTGGGCTCGGAAGCATATAGTGTTCTCGGAAATTTGTGTGCACCGGAGCTACCGCACACGAAGACCTATGTAGACCTGATTGCTCTGCTTAAACGTCAGTATGTGGTGAAACCATCATATCACAGGAGTTTGATGGATTTCCAGAAGAGGACGAAAAAGCAGCACGAATCAGTACAGGATTTATTTGCGGAGTTGAAGGCTGTGGCTAACCTCTGCAACTTCGGAGCACAGTTGGACGGTAGGGTTAGGAACCAGTTGTTCATGGCAGTGGTAAATGAGAATTATTTCCCTAACCTGGTGGCAGAAAATTTGGATTTACAATCGATGACTTCATGGACAGTGCTCGAGAAGATATTGAACCTGGAAAGGGCTTTTGGAAGTAAGACTTCTACTCAGGAAATTATGGTCGTACAGGGCCAGACCAGATGCAAACACTGTGGATACAGGCACATAAGTAGCAAGTGCAAGTTTCGTGCCTATATATGCAACTTTTGTAACAAGGAGGGACACTTGCAGAGAGTGTGTAGGGAATTTCTGAACAGGAACAACAAGGCCTGGGAGAGGAGACGACCAGGTAATGCAGGAAGAAGAGGTAGTGGTACTGTAGTCAAGGCGGTAGAGGAAGGTAAACCGTCTGAAGAAGCTGCAGGTGAGGAAAACCGACTATATTCGGTGAAAGAAAAGGTATGTTCAGTGAAGTCACAAGTGGTGAATTTTGTAATTAATGGGAAGTTAGTTCCCTTGGAACTGGACACTGGTGCGGCAGTGTCAACATTGTCTAGAGATTGGGCAGATACCTTGCAATTGAATGTAAAACCAGGTAAAAAATCTTTAAGTGCTTATGATAATGTACCGATTAAGGTCTATGGTAAGGTGTCGGCAAAAGTAGGTTATAATGGAAAAGAAATTGTTCAAGATTTTTATGTAGTGGATTCACATAATCCTAGCCTATGTGGTAAGGATCTCATGGAAAAAGTGGGAATTTTCCTGGCGGGCCTAGATGAATTGTCGATAGTTAAAACAATTAAAAGTTCCGAACAAATGTTAGATAAATATTCAGTGGAGGCAGATAAGCCAATTAATAGCATGGTTGCAAAAATTCACCTGAAAAGTGGGGCTTCACCTAAATTTTCAAGGCAAGAACAGTGCCGTTTCATTACAAGCAATTGGTAGAATCAGCCCTGGAAAAGCATGTGGCAGAAGGCATCTTAGAGCCAATTACACATAGTGAGTGGGCAGCCCCAATTGTACCAGTGTTGAAGGCAGACCGGAAATCCTTGAGAATCTGTGCAGACTTCAAGGAACTGAACAACCGCATACACTGTGAGAAGTACCCTTTACCTAAAATAGATGAGTTATTGTCAGTGGTCTGCAAGGGAGCAATTTTTTCTAAGATGACCTGAAGGATGCTTACTTGCAAATTCCTGTAGAGGAGGAGAGCCAGAAATTGTTAGTGATTAATACCCACAAGGGGTTATTTAAGTATAAAAG
>WNGS01113141.1:0-11930 GCA_020271785.1 Procambarus virginalis | reverse complement strand
AGCGTCATTTAAACAAAAACAGACAAGTGGTTGCAATAGAGGGGTAAGGCAGTTTACAGGGAATTTATTAGGTATAGTTTCGTTTTTCTCTTAAACTGGTTGAGAGAGGTACAGTCTTTACATGGTTGGGAAGGTCATTCCCACATTCTGGGTCCCTTGATTTGTAAAGCATTTCTAGTTTGATTAAGTCGTACTCTAGGAATATCAAAACTGTATTTATTTCTGGTGTGGTGCTTATGGGTTCTGTTACAACCTTCTATGAAGCTTTTGAGGTCAGGATTGGCATTACAGTTCAGCGTTTTATATATTATAATACACATGAGAGAATGTGCAGTGACTTAATATCTAACATATTCAGAGATTTGAGTAGGGGTACCGAGTGATGTCTGGGCCAGAGTTTGGATATTGTCCTAATAGCAGCTTTGTGTTGAGTGATTAGAGGACGTAAATGATTTTGGGTAGTAGAACCCCAAGCACAAATACCATAGTTGAGATATGGATAGATGAGGGTAATAGAGAGTCACCAGGCAGGGCGGGGTACATATATCTGATCTTAGAAAGAATGCCAACAGTTTTTGAAACTTTTTAGATATATTTAGAATGTGTCCCCGGAAATTCAGCTTGTGGTCAATGAGAATGCCAAGGAATTGCCATCTAATCTGTTACAAATTTGGGTATTGTTTATTTTGAGATTTATTGATTAGAGGATTTATTGCCAAACAGAATATAAAAGTTTTGTCAATGTTAGGGTGAGTTTGTTAGCAGTTAGCCAAAGATGGACTTTCTCTAGCTCAGTATTCACTGTGGCATTTAGAGCAAGGGGGTCAGGACTGGAGTAAATGAAGGTTGTGTCGTCAGCAAACAGAATTGGTTTGAGGTGTTGGAGGCATTAGGAAGGTCATTAATGTAGATGAGAAAGAGGAGAGGGCCAAGTATGCTGCCCTGAGGAACACCAATGTTGATGGGTAGGGTGGGAGAAATTGAATTATTCACAGAAACATACTGGAGCCTGTCAGTAAGGTAGGATTTGAGGTATTGCAGGGAGTGTCCTCTGACTCCATAATGATGTAATTTAAGAAGAAGGTTTTGGTGGTTGACAGTGTCAAAAGCCTTTCGCAGGTCCACAAATAACCCACAGGGAACTCTTTTTATCAAGAGCTGTATGAATCAAGTTAATCACACTAATAAGTGCATCGTTAGTGCTTTTTTTGGGTCTGAAGCCATATTGGCAAGAGCTAAGTATATTGTGTTTGGCTAGATAAGAGTAAAGCTGCTTGTAGATTAATTTCTCAAATATTTTTGACAGGTTAGGCAGGATTGATATAGGTCTGTAGTTGTTAACATCTGTGAGATCACCACATTTGTGTACCGGGGTTACTCTCGCTTTTTTTTTAGAATATCTGGAAAGGTTTGGAGTTCAAGTGACTTGTTGAAGAGCAATGCAATTGCAGGGGCTAAAGTTCTGGAGGCTTTTTTGTAAATTAAAGTTGGTATTTCCTCAAGGGCACTAGACTTGGTTTTAAGGGAAAGGATTATCTCATTGACGTCAGTGGAATTAATAGGCTTTAAGTACAGAGACTGTGGATAGTTACCTGTAAGATAGTCGTTAACATCAGTACTGGAAGATGGAATATCGTTTGCAAGGGATGACCCAATAGAAGAGAAGAACCTATTGAACTCAATAGCAGAATCAGAGGCTGAAAGCTGACCATCGTTATTGGACAGGAGTGTATGTTTGTTATTTAGAATCTTCTTTGATCCCAATATTTGTGAAATTGTGCTCCAAGTTTTTTTACTGTTGCTCCTTATTTGGGTAAATTTATCCTCGAAGTATTTAGTTTTAGCTCGTCTAATTATCTTAGATAGCAATAACGAGTAATTCTTTGAGAATTCTTTGGCAATACCTAATCTATATTTCTTCTCAAGGTCATGTTTTTTATTAATGGATTTAAGTATTCCTTTGTTAGCCAGGGATTGTTTAGCCTTTTGGTTGTGACTTGTTTTGTAAGCATAGGACAGTGGGTGTTAAAAGGCTAAGAGTTTTTGAAGAAAAGATTGCACTGCTAGGTTGATGTCCCCTATGTTACCTAACTCGGACTCCCAGTTGACATTATCAGCAGCAGTTATAAAATGGCTAATGCAGTTTCATTGTGCAGCCTAAAACTTAGCTTCCTTGATTCTAGAGGTGGTTTGCTAATGTTAGTTAAGAGAATGTGGGGTAATGGTCTGTAGTGCTATCGGTGATTATACCTGAAGTAAGTGGAGAGGTTAAGTTTGTCCAGATGTGATCTAGAGACGTGGCAGTACTATCAGTGATTCATTTTAGGTTTAGTGATTAAGGGTATGAGGAAGCATGAATTCATACAGTTAAGGAAGCTAACAGTAGTAGGGTGTTCAGGCTCGTAGAGGTCAATATTAAAGTCCCCTGCGATAATTAGATGGTTTTTTGTTCAGTCTGTTATCGAGTATTAGGTTTCTGAGGTTAGAGTTGAATTCGGACACATCAGTGTTAGGAATTCTATAGACTGCACCCACAGACAGGACAGACTCGGCACCCTTGACTCTGAAGCTAGCGAAGATATACTCCCCACAGGAGTCTCTAGTTCTAATTTCTTTTAAGCATGTAAGTTCATGGTGGTAGTAAAGAGCAATACCACCACCTCTCTGAATTTGACGACAGTTGTGAATTGCCGAGTAGTTAGGCATGTTAAAGAGTTGAGTAGTGTCCTCTTTCAACCAAGTTTCAGTAAGTAAAATAAAAGAGAATTTGTTGTCAACAGTTTCAATCAAGGCACTAACATCATCGAAATGTTTACCTAGGGATCTAACGTTCAGGTTGATTCAGAGATATTGTGATTATGTGTTAATACATTGTTAACATCTTGTGCTGCAAAATAACTGAAATTTAGATCATTAAAATGATGATTGTCATAGATAGTGGACAAGAGGTTTAGTTCAGGGTCTATACTTGACTGCATAAAGAGGCTGGTTGCAGGAAACAAGGCAGAAGTGGCAAATACAAAGTGAAATTAGGCTATAAATGGGGAAAAATATATAAACAAGACTATACAAAACAAACACAAAATGAACAACAAAGAAAAAATGAGGTAGCTTACAATGGGCTTACAAGGGTACAATGGAGTAAGGGAGTATGGTGAGGCTAGGCAACCTAGGTAGTAAATGAACTCAGAGAAAAAAACATATAAACATAGACTATACAATACAAAAGGTATAGATATACAAAATAAAGATATAAACAAAACTATACAATACAAAAACAAAATGAACAAAAAGAAAAATGAGGTAGATTGCTTACAAGTATTCTCAGGTACACTGAAAGTAACAATATGCTATTTGAGACACAGGTAAAGCCAGGGGTACACTGGAGTAAAGGAGTATGGCGAGTATGGCGATGTGAGAGTTTTGGACTGACCTAAGTCAGTGGAATGAATAAATTGGTATAAGGAATTGAGCTCGGAAAATTTCTAAGAATTTTCTTTATTCTTTAACCATTATTCCTGTCGTGATATTCAACTAGGTCGCCTGAGGAAGGACTTGCTTAGCTAACACACCAGTGTAGTAAGCAGCTCATTCCTCACTTTGGGACCATGTATGAACAATTGACTAGGCGCGAGCAAACGCCGAGACCCCAATGAAATTGAAATCCCCTCCACTTGGGTCGTCGACCTTCGTAACTCGCCGAAGCGAATCTAACGAGTAGGTCCTGGGCTCTCACAACAATAATTTATTGTTGTGTAGTGCCGTATATTTGATCCAAAGCTCAGAATAAGTCTCAATTTTATTAGTCGAGTGTGAAGAACATTTGCATAACAATAATAATGTGTGGGGGTGTAACGAAAAGACAGTGTTAACATAACAACTTAGTTTATTCAATAAAGTACTAACTACTACAACAAAACAAAAAGAATGTCAATGACGTTACTCGAAATCCTTCCTGTGACACTATCGATGACAGCTAGACACCAGCCCCTCGGACTGCATAATGAACTAACTCGAACATAAGCGTGACCACAGAGGAATCAAGAAGCAAGCAAGAACTAACAGATCTATAATCACAATTACAACAAATGACACAGTGAGTTCTGAAACACGTCTTCAGTAACCTCCTAACTGTTCTACGCCTCAGTGCAGTCTACACCTGCAATAGCGGCTGCAATGCAATCAAATCAGTAGTCTTTCAATGACATCAATAACTAATGGGTTCACTGGCAACTCCAGCACCCTTCCTCAAATTAATCTTTACGTTAACACTTCGTCCCACGGACGATCAAGAATCAATACCATTGATTTACGTTAATAACAAAACATTTATTAATATAATAACCTTCTCTTACAACTGTCACTAGTAACGCGGAAATTACACAACACTCTACCCGTCGAGCATTCAGTGAGAAAATACCATTAATCCCTGTACTACAAGACAGCTGATTAATCTCTTTACTAGTTACGTTAATTTACGTTAATCGGTTACTAATCACTCAGCGATGGTAAACTCTGATTTACAATGTCCAAAGTGCTAAGAGAACGGTAATCACTCGTGATTACCTTTAGAGTAATTAATTACTATCCTCAAGATCAATAATTAAACAGTTAAATACGCAACCTTTCACACTGGCTCAGCAATTTACATTAAGGTATGAATTCCGTCTGAGTCTTCCATACTCAGACCAATTCAGGTGGCTAATAACAGTAATTAGGCACCACGTTTACGTTATTCTAAAATGACGTTACTCTTCCCACGAGTCAATCAAGTGCCGGTACTTCCGGACATAAATAACGACGTTACGTTAATGGAACAATGAGGCCTTCGTGTGAGTCGATCAAACAAGGATCTAGGTTAATTACTTTGACTTCCTGAAACAGGTCAATTACCCGGCCCACTGACCGTTAATTACGACAGACAATACTCTAATTCTTATCTGGCTGGTGGCTAGGCTCCTTGAGACTACCGTAGCTGCTTGCAGGAAAGTAAATTAACCCAAACGTATTCTACGTTACTCATATTGTCAAAGTACAAATTCTCTTAAAGCAATGGGCGTTCCCTCGGTTACGTTATATTAATTGCCTCGCTGTGGGGAAAACCTGACTCCAATAACTAATAACTTGTTTAAAGACTCTGAGACCCAGTAACTAATAATTAAATGAAATATATATAATATATATATATATATATATATATATATATATATTATATATATATATATATATATATATATATATATATATATATATATATATATATACTTCGATAGCTATGAAGGACCACCACTTTTTGAGAAAAAGTGGAAAACAAAGAGACAATGGAAAAAACTGATCCTAGGAACTAGTGTCCTATGGATCTTGGTAAAACTGTAATGCTTATATGAATGGAGTCAAATTCACTACACAAAATTGGGGGGTTACATGCTAAAAGATTAATACATCCCTAGCATTATTCTGGTGCTGGTTCTTCACCAGAGTAAATTAAATGTGTGAGTAAAAATATAGAATATAATATTGATGGAGGTAAATGCACCTCAATATACTACTGAAATGTTGAACAGCATCAGTAAATCAAAGGGTTAGTATAATTGATCTCTTTAGGAGATCACTACTGTAACTATGGAGTTATTGCTACTGATGGAAAAATGGACAGCTTAGCTGTGGTGCTAGTGAGGTGTAGTCGGTTGCTACACTCCACCGACGACGTGTTGCATAGGGCAAATTGTTGCACAGAACGGTGGGGAAGCCTAGCACCTCGGTTGAAGTCGCCTTGGTACTGAAAGGCAATTACATTGTAGAATCTTCTACACAATAGGTAATTACATTTACATCCTAAATCATGAGGATGACGGTAGTAAATTATCAGCTAATGTCTGAACAATTTGTATCATAGAAATAAACTGATAATCATATAATTAGATGGTAAATTTAATTAAGACACGTACTATATTTTGTTGGTTTGCATTCGGCCTAACGACTGCTAACCTAAATGTTAATAGTGGCCACATAATAACAAAAAGGGTAAACTTAGCAGCCGAGCCTCGTGTCGTTGATGTGAAGACTTGAGCAACTCTTCGTCCTCCAGCTGCTGCTTGAAAGACGTTGACTCTGGAGATGCTCGTATAATAGTCTATGACACGGCTATGTTGTGCCAGATAACGCGGCACCGCTCAACTGATCGTGAGAGCGAAATAAATAGGTCAAGCACAACTCTGCTACACGCTCTTAATGGCGTCCGTGCTCTCGTTCACGTGTCAAGTGACGCTCTCCCTTCTTCCTCCTGCTCCTTATTGCGCATGCGCGGCTTTCGAGCGTAAATGAATATGTATTTATTGCAATTGACTAAGGAAGGAAGAGGTAATAGCAAGTATTAATATCACATTAAATTCTTCTGTGATAAAATAGAAGTTCTAGTAACATAAATTGGCTTACTAAAAGTTGTGCAGCCAATCGAGGAAATTAAAGTAAATCATTTACATCAAAGTAATTTCCTCTAGAATACTTAAATGTTAGTTAAATAAGGGAGCTCCAGTAAGTAATAGTATACTACAAATCAAACTTAACTATTTTTAGTAAATGAAATGATAAACTGGACTCTTGTTATAAATTCAACTAAATGTGGAGAAAATTCATGTTGCTGCCTGTTGTTCCTCACGTACTAGGAAGAATTTGGCAATGAATAAATCATGATAATGATTAAATATATAAGTTAGTAATTTTAGTAACTACTTTGGTTAATTCAAAGGTTATATAAATACAATGATGTATAGAACTGTTGGTTATTTCCAACATAACTCCGGGGAGAGAAAACTCGGGTCGTAGTTCAGGTATTAGTACTAACGTACACCTGTTTCTCTATCCTGAAGTTATATTCATGGGTTAGTAGGTTAGTACGTACCTAACGAATGTCCCGAATCTGTGGTAGATGACTCTAAGTCAACATGGGACGTAAATAAACATTGAAAATTATTGAATAATTCCTTTGTAAGATACAGAAGGATATTAACAAATAAATTATGAATAATTGGATCATTTAAGATTAAGGAGACCTCATCAATACAGTGAGGCTACTGTCCAAGGTCGCTATGACTCGTAACTAATTACTGGACATCAACTCATCACTGCATCAGTATGGTCACCTCAAGTTTAAATGATAAGTTATCTACTCCTGAATAGAATCAAAATATTGTTTAAGTTTCTGTTTGCAGTTCTGAGCAGCGACTCTTGATGGTCTTGTGCTCGGTTGAGTAGAATCATTGTTCTCTGAAACTTGGGTTACAGGTATATCAGTAGAACACTCATGTTCTGCTAACTCTAAAGGTACTAATTTCTCTAGTGTTTTCAAGGTAGTAGTACCTCGACACTGAACTTTAACAATTCGTAATACACCATGGCGGTTGTGGTGTCTGTGTATAGCTGAGATAGTCTTGGTAGTAAGGTTGATGTAAAGTCATTCCTGGTTACTGACTTTAATACTAAAAACGATTACATGACTATGGCTCCCAAGCTTGGCAGGCGTCCTGTGTGCTCTGTTTACCTCTCTCTAGTGGCGTCCAGCCGCCGCACATAGAAAACGGATGGTACCATTTTCTGTGAACATGACATCCCTCCTTTTCTTTAAAAAGAATGAATACAGGATGTCTACCATGCTTGTAGCACAAAGCAAAGTTATTGACACAAAGTAAGTTATTAACATATCAAGAGATATTGCATACATTTAACATTAATTAAACACACAAAGAATTTAAACAATCTTTACCACAAAGGATTTCAATGTTAAAAATACATATGCAATGTTAAACAAACATGAAAGAAACTGTAATACAAAGTTACAAAATATTGAATGAGAGATCTGCATTATTCAAACAATATAAATTTAGTTTAGCATAACAAGTAAATACTTTGCATTACATAGGAACACAATTAATCATCATATCGTGTAGGGCGTTTAACATGACGTTTTGGACGAGAGTCCTTAATACAAAAATATCCCTCGATGAATTGTTTATCGAGTTATAACTCATTTTTTCTTTTTCTTTTGCACGACTTTGCACTTCATCATTTTCTACACTAGTTGGAATCACTTTGAAATAAGCCATATTACGTGTTATACTATGATCTCTATTACTCGCTGTTACCATAGTTCCTTTTACACTAATCACTTTATATGGTTTTGTATCATACGGCATATCTAGCTTTCCCTCTTTTTTCTTTTTAACGAGAACAGTATCTCCAACCTTTATGAATTGTTCCTTTGCACGTTGATCATGAGCAATTTTCATTTTGCCCTTGGCTAGTGCATCCTTCTGAGCGAGACGTTTATCCGTTACCTTGGCTGGCATGACAGGTAGTGCGATTCTCATAGGACGTCCAAATAAAAGTTCGCCAGGCGACTTGCCCAGTGTTCCATGCGGTGTTGCACGGTAGTTCCTGAGAAAAGCATACATAGCTTGTTTCCAGGATCGTCCTTCGGCATGAGCACAGCGTACAGCTTTCATGAGAGGTTGCATGAATCTCTCGACTTCTCCATTTGCTTGAGGATGTAGTGGCATCACACGGCGGTGTTTGAATCCAATATGCTCAGCAAAGTTGACAAAGTCTTGTCCATTAAATGGCGGTCCATTGTCCGTCTTGACAACTTCAGGAATGCCAAAGTTTGAAAAGATCTTGTCGAGTTTCGGGATGACAGCCTTTGCAGATGTGGAAGTGATGATTTCTACTTCTGGATAACGTGAGTGATCATCAATGACTACCATCAAGTACTCTCCAGTTGGTAGCGGTCCACAGAAATCCATCGATACTTCCATCCATGGTGCAGCAGGTAGTGGTGAAGGTTGTAGAGGTGTTGGTCTTGAAGTATCCACTGCAGCTTGGCAAGGGACACAGGCATCATGCATGTCCTTAGCTTGACGATCAATGCCAGGAAACCACACCTTTTCTCGTAGCAGCTGTTTGGTCCTTACAAGACCTTGGTGTCCTTGATGTGCAAGCTTCAGAGCACGTTGCTGGAGAACAGCTGGAATGACGATACGAGTACCTCGCAGCACGGTGTCGCGTTGTTGCGTAACACTTAATTCTGTCTGGATGCGTTCAAGTGCTTTGAATGCATCTTGGTCAACTCCTGAGGGTGGGATGCGTGGAAACTTTTTCTTAGTCAATGCATCCACTGTTGCTTGCAGAGTTGGGTCCTCTAGGGTTGCAGTACGGATTTCATCAAGAGTGAGAGCCTTAGGGACTGCATCACAGGTTACAGAGTGTACATATTCCTCGGCAACTTGCTGATGCTTGGTGATGGTGAAACTGTTGGCAGGATGTCGACTGATGTAATCAGCGGGATTGCCTGCACCTGGCTTGTATTTCACCGTAAAGTTGTATGGTTGCAGACGAAGAGCCCATCTCTCAATGCGAGCTGGTGGTTTGGACTTTGGATTATTGAAGATGGTCTCCAACGGTTTGTGGTCAGTGACTATCGTGGTAAAGGGTGCACCAAGCAGATACACATTGAAGTGTTCACAGCCCCATACAAGAGCAAGAGCTTCCTTCTCTGTCTGACTGTATCGTTGCTCAACATCTGTGAGAGAACGGCTGGCGTAGGCAATTACTACTCTTGAATCTGGTTGACCAGGTTTGTGTTGGGCTAACACAGCACCTAAACCAACAGGACTAGCATCCACCGTTAACTCAGTGTCCATTGATGGATCAAAGTATGCAGCAGTCGCATTTTCTACTAGTGCATCTTTCACAGCATCAAATGCATTTTGCTCGACATCGCTCCAGTACCATGATGCATTTTTCTTCAGGAGCTCACGTAGAGGCTTCGTAATGGTAGCAAAATCTGGAATGAAGCGAGAACAGTAGTTTGCCATTCCCAGAAAACTATGTACTTCAGTGGATGTTGAAGGAGGTGCAGCATTCTTGATATCTGCAACTTTCTTAGGATCTGGAGACAGACCTTTGTCACTAAGTACATGTCCAAAGAATTCAATTTTATGTTGATTGAACTCACACTTTGCTCGGCTTAGCGTCAAATTCTTTTCTCGTAAGCGTTGCAATGTTGCACGAAGAGCTTTGTCGTGTTCAGCTTGGGTACGGCCATAAACAATGATGTCATCAGACATGTTGTCAGCATTAGGTATATCTTGCAATACCTGGCTGATGATGTGCTGGAATACTTCAGCAGCACTGTTAATACCAAAACTCAGGCGCTTGTACCTATACAGACCTCGATGTGTCGTAAACGTTGTGATGAATCGACTCTCATCATCAAGTTCAAGCTGATGATAGCCCTTGTTTAAATCTAACTTGCTGAATACAGTTGCACCATTCAAGCGGTAAATCATATCATCTACAGTGGGTGTAGGATGGCGTTCACGCATTATTGCCTTGTTGGGAACACGCATGTCTACACAAATGCGTATCTCATCTGGATTCTTCGGCTTTGGTGGAGTGACAATTGGGCTTACCCATGGTGTTGGGCCTGTTACCGGTTCAATGATATCTAGTTCTATCAGCCTATCCAGTTCGGCATCGACTTTCTTGCGAGTATGGAATGGTTGTCGGCGATGTGGTTGGGCAACTGGAATTACATCTGGGTTGATATGCAGATGTACCTTGCTATCAGTATAACAACCTATGGATTTAAACCGATCAGAAAATTCAGCAACAATAGCATCAACATTGTTTGCAGATTCCACTGCTACAGCATTAGAAAGCTGAAGTAGCCCCAATTTGGTTGAAGTCTTGTAACTGAGTAAAGACTCCTTTGCATTCCTAACAACATGGAATGTAGTAATGAGCATTGCATTCTTTGACTTAATCTCTGCAGTGAAAGTTCCAATCACTGGTAAGGCTACCTTTGAAGCATAGGCAGTGGCTTTGCCATTATAGTTTTCAAGCTTTGGAACTGTTTTTTAAATTTTTCATAGTGGCACTCAGCAATGGTGTCAATGTTTGATCCAGTGTCAATAAGAATTTGAGACAAATGCCAGCAATGTATACTATAGTCTCTGGGTTGTTTGGAAGATCATTCCATTCTGTGATTGATTGTACTCCATAAATATAATCACATTCACTGTCATCTGAGACTGGTTGTAATGAAATGTTGTCTTGTATATTATTAACATTCTTGATTTGAGGTGCAATATTGTGTTTGCCACCTCGACTCCTATGACTTGATCCTCGTACATTGCTTTTATTTATTGATTGTGGTTTCTTTAGTGCGGAACGACACATAGCACCAAAATGACCTAGTTTTCTACACTCATAGCACTTCTTACCTTGTGCAGGACAAACATTATCTTGGTGTGGGTAGTCTCCTCCACAATTGTAACATTTATTATTGACAACCTCTGATGTGAGTCGTTGTGACTGCTTGAGTCTTGTTCCATGACTCCAGTTGTGATGTGGTTCTCGGCTCAATTTAATGTTAGGTTTGGCATGATATCTTCTACGATCATGGTGTACTCCCTGAACCTTACATACTTCTTGACTGTTAGTAACAGTGGCAGAACCGTTGTTGCACTGCACTCCATGGCACGAGCATCACGTGCAGCATCTTCCATTCGACGAGCCATATCCAGTATCTTGGTAAGAGAACTTTCATCATCAACAAGTTCTAGAGCTCTTCGACGAAGACGTGTAGATGTGCATGTTCAATTATGTGCTGTTTGATTTCTTTGTCAACATCAGCAAACTCACAAGGGTTGCTAAACCCTGCAGACGTGTATGGTATTGATCAACAGTTTCATTTAGAGAGTGGTTTGCTCTCCTGAAATTGCATAATTTCCATAGCAGTATTTTGCCTTGGTTTGAAATGCTCAGTTAATTTGGCCTTGGCAGTGTCATAATACTTTGGCACCACCAGTATCTTTCAGTGTATCAAAGATGTCACAAACTCTATCACCTGCATAGTGAAGTAGAAAGGCACG
>WNGS01113140.1:0-33248 GCA_020271785.1 Procambarus virginalis | reverse complement strand
ACATGACTCTTAATGCAGGCGTGGGAGAATTAGAAGGGGGGGAAACACCGTCACAATATATATATATATATATATATATATATATATATATATATATATATATATATATATATATATATATATATATATATACACAGAAATCATTGATAGATACAGCGACAACAGGCGGCACTACACATCAAGAACTGCGAGGCACTACACATCAAGAAGTCAACACCAGCAATCAACAGCCAATTAACGCACTACTATATTCTACCCACTTCAAGACTCCGCTCCAATATAGAAACATCAAGAAATACGGGCCAATAGGCCTTCTGCAGTTACAGATCTATTCTTCCCTTAT
The DNA here is from genome assembly GCA_020271785.1 of Procambarus virginalis. NCBI lineage: Eukaryota > Metazoa > Arthropoda > Malacostraca > Decapoda > Cambaridae > Procambarus > Procambarus virginalis. Next base: position 32,905 of record WNGS01113140.1, on the reverse strand, counting down.
ACCCATTGTTTCGTGTTCTGTGTTTGTTCTCACCTCACCCCAAACCATTGTAACATGTCACCTCACCCAAATGCAGGTATATATATATATATATATATATATATATATATATAATATATATATATATATATATATATATATATATATATATATTAGGGGTACCACCTCTGGTGCAATTGCACCTCTGGTGCAATAATATATATATATATATATATATATATATATATATATATATATATATATATATATATATATATTATATATATATATCGTACCTAGTAGCCAGAATGCACTTCTCAGCCTACTATGCAAGGGCCGATTTGCCTAATAGCCAAGTTTTCCTGAATTAATATATTTTCTCTAATTTTTTTCTTATGAAATGATAAACGTACCCCCACTATTTCGAGCGTTCTCTACATTGCAGGCATCAATTGAACATATGTGGGAGAGAACAGTATTCTCGAAGAGCCGAGAAATTTGCGTAAATGTAGTATTTGTCTGTGGGATAGGCCCTTTAGGGAGCCAATATGGCGCTGGCAAGTCTGTTCTCCCGCCAAAACTGTGTGACGTCAGTGGCGCCAGATTGGTCACCGTCGCGACATGGCACTGGGAGCCAATGAAAACAAGTTGGGAAAAGTGACGTCACATAGGCATAGGGGGTCAGCCCGTGTTGGCGCCAGGCGACATCAGTCTTTCACGACACGTCCGAGAGGTAGGACGCGCGATCGGTCATCCTGTCAGAGTGACGGATTTACCGAACTCCGGTGGATTTAAGCGTCTCCAGTTGTTGGCACGCCACTCTGTGAGGTCTTCCTTCAACCCAGAAGTGGCTCAGATAAGGAATTGACAGAATATTGAGCAACAAGTGCTCAGGGACAGGTGCGTTGCAAGAAGTGGGCCGGGCATCGACGTGTGTCGTCGTTGGCAGTTCACCAGTATAAGAGGCAGCTTAGTGGCCGGGCCACCCACCGTGAGGGAACCAGGTTGACAGCCTTGTCAACCAGGTTGACGTGTGATCGACGATCCTGTCAAGTTTGACAGTAACCCCACCTTCGTGGAACCTACGAGTCAACAGTTGGAAGGCAAGCACGTCGAGAAGTCTTCCCAAATACCTAGCATATATCTAGACGACGAGGGAATTGACGGTGTTGTGAGCTTCAAGTGCTCTGAAGTCGGGTGCTGTGCGTGTGGTCGTCCGGGACGGCTGATACTTCAGTGACTTCGTAGTGGTGAGAGGACAGCTACTCTGGGAGTACAGTGACAAGAACATTGGGAAACGTACGACGACCGCCGAGACGTAGGCTGGCTGCCGTAGTTGGGAGGAAAGTTGGCGGCCAGGAGACCGACTTCGACCCTGCGACGTACTGTAGAGGAAGAAGCACGGACCTGCTGTGTACAGAAGCGGCGAGACGCGACATCCTAAGGCGTGGGGCTGGGTTTCTGGATGAACGAGGCGAGAGCCTGGACAGGAGCTACAACCCAACTGTTATCCTAGGATAGGTGAAGTAGGTGTTTACAGTTCCCTCCCATTTCCCCTTTAGTTAGCTATATAATATATTCTTGTTAGGATATTTTATATGTCGTGAGCAAGTCTCACTTGAGTTTAAGTCACAGAGGCACAGTATGTGGTGAGGCTGCCCAGAGCGCTCACATATCAGTTTACATATATCTATGTGTGGGTGTGTGCAAGCACCAAGATCATCAGAGAATTTACTGTGATATTATTAATCTACAATGAGATTATTATTATATATATATTGGTAGTAAACCAGATATTGGTGTATTGATCTCTATAATCTATGATATAAGTGCCGTGGATTGATCTCTATAATCTATCGATATAAATGCCTGTGTATTGATCTTACAATCTATTATATAAATGCCTGTGTATTGATCTTCATGATGTATATATATATATGCCGGAAATTTGATTACTGATTTATATATGACATGATTGTGTGCTGAATAATATCATATACGTGAAGTGTTGCCAGTGATATCTCGTGAGAGGAAAGTATAGATATAAAGAAAAGTTCAGTGATCAAGTGAGTGCATTCACAGTAAATTATTAAGAATAGAATAATCTTTTGGTACGGTGAAAAGTCACTGTGAGAGTATTGTGAATATAGATGTGATCGTGAGGCCAGTGAAATCATAAGTAAACCATGTGAACGTTGGATAGTGTTTTGGAAAAGTTAAATAAACGGAGATCGTGACAATTAGAAAACAAGTACTAGTCTGTTCCCACGATCGCGAGGGTCCCGGTCAGCTGAGTCTGACAGGTGACACGTGCCGATGTTACCATATCGGTTGCTTCAGATTATTACGCTATGAATGGAGCAATTGTCATATATTAATCCTGATACATTGATGCATATATATTTCTCGTTGTCTTTTAAGTAAAATACCAAACTCTTTGGTGTTTTATATCATCCCCTCCATTATCTTGTGACCGTGTAATGAATAAAGTAGAGTGACCTGCCTGATACCACATTATTGGAATTTGCTCTTGCCACAATTACACCTGACCACTGCAGTGTTACTGGACACAAGAAAACCAGTTGGCGACCTTGAAGGCTGTATAGAGTTCGGTGTCGGGGTGGGCCAAGGATTGAGGAACGATCTGTGCTCTCACTCATCTTATAATCTAAAGGCCGGTTGTGAGATCGACTGGGATACTCTCCGAGGCCAGCAGTGGAGCCTAGAGGATTGAGGGAAGACCCGCCGAACGACGGTGAGTAAGGGTTATGTTGGAGCAAACCCTGGGAAGGAGATCCAGTCTATTGTTGCTTTAACCCTTGTATTACGAGAACACGTGAAACCCCGACAATATATATATATATATATACATATATATGTCATACCTAATAGCCAGAACGCACTTCTCGGCCTACTATGCAAGGCCCGATTTGCCTAATAAGCCAAGTTTTCATGAATTAATTGTTTTTCGACTACTAACCTAACCAAGCTTTTCTGCTACCTAACCTAACATTAAAGATAGGTTAGGTTAGGTTAGGTAGGGTTGGTTAGGTTCGGTCATATATCTTCGTTAATTTTAACTCCAATAAAAAAAATTGACCTCATAAATAATGAAATGGATAGGGTTATCATTTCATAAGAAAAAAAATTGAGAAAAATATATTTCAGAAAACTTGGCTTATTAGGCAAATCGGGCCTTGCATAGTAGGCTGAGAAGTGGTTCTGTTACTAGGTACGACATATCTATATATATATATTATATATATATATATATATATATATATCTATATATATATATATATATATATATATATATGTATATATATATTATATATGATATTATATATATATATATATATATTATATATATAATATATATATATATGCGGAAAAACCACAAAAAATTGGGAAGAGAGATGAACGTTTCGGCTTGTTAAGGCCGGGTTCAACATCAGACTGACTGAGACAAGAGGAGAGAGAATACAGGCAGCACCTAGACCTGACCAACCCATCCTAGGAAAGAATTACCAGAAAACAGGAAAGGTCTAAGAGGATTAAGCGGTCAGAGAATAAGGATGAAAGATAAGGAGAAGCCTCAATACACACAAAAATGAATATACAATTGTAATGAGAACATTGTATGCCTCTATTTCAGAGTTTTTTCTTAAATGTTGTGTAATATTGTAACTTAAAACTGGGTCAAGTTTGTACATACCAGTACTAACATGAGAAGATTTGGACATTGACTAATTAGCGCAGACTCGATTAAATTCCATTCCACAAAGCCATTGCAATGGCAATGCTTTTCGCCCCATCCCAATTAATAGTGTATGTAGATACAAAGCATTTGACGTTTGGGCAGTTCGTATACTATAAGCATGTTGGGACATACACAATTGTAGGATTTTCTGTTTGTCCAAGGTACACAGACCACAATCATTGCAGGAATCGAATACACACAACCTGCTGTACCAGGGAGTTTTTTTTTGATTATAAATTAGATTGATCGATTATTAGTGAACACCAAATTGATATTAAGGTTCTTAAAAACAGGGAAAGTTTCTCAAATCCATCGCATAAGGTACCACCAATGAGTTTCTATTTTCTGGTTTCGCTTTGGAGACATTATAAAACGTACGTTTAGCATTCCCAAACGAACAATCCAAAAACATCTTAGGGTACTGTAAACTTTTCCCAATTTCATATATTTTAGTTATCTCTTCATCAAAAAACTCAGGCCTGCATACCCTCAAAGTTCGAAGAAACATTCCTGAAGATACTGCNTTCAGAGTTTTTTCTTAAATTGTTGTGTAATATTGTAACTTAAAAACTGGGTCAAGTTTGTACATACCAGTACTAACATTGAGAAGATTTGGACATTGACTAATTAGCGCAGACTCGATTAAATTCCATTCCACAAAGCCATTGCAATTGGCAATGCTTTTCGCCCCATCCCAATTAATAGTGTGATCACACAAACTTGTATGTAGATACAAAGCATTAGACGTTTGGGCAGTTCGTATACTATAAGCATGTTGGGACATACACAATTGTAAGGATTTTCCTGTTTGTCCAAGGTACACAGACTCACAATCATTGCAGGGAATCGAATACACACAACCTGCTGTACCAGGGGAGTTTTTGATTAAATTAGACTTGATCGTATTATTAGTGAACACCAAATTGATATTAAGGTTCTTAAAAACAGGGGAAAGTTTCTCAAATCCCATCGCATAAGGTACCACCAATGAGTTTCTATTTTCTGGTTTCGCTTTGGAGACATTATAAAACGTACGTTAGCATTCCCAAACGAACAATCCAAAAACATCTTAGGGTACTGTAAACTTTTCCCAATTTCATATATTTTAGTTATCTCTTCATCAAAAAACTCAGGGCTGCATACCCTCAAAGCTCGAAGAAACATTCCTGAAGATACTGCCTGTTTAACTTTATTATGATGATTTGAATAATAATGAACAACCGACCCCACGTTGGTAGGTTTTCTATACACATTAAATTTGAACCTTCTATTGACTCTATGAATCATAATGTCCAAAAATGGAGAAGTACCATTCTCCTCATTTTCACATGTGAATTTTATTGAAGGTACCAAAGAATTAAGTTCATTAAGAAAAACAATTTGGTCTTGGTCACTCGGCCATATGCACAAAATATTGTCGACATACCTAACCAGACTACATTAGAGGGGATAATCCTGGATAAGATCTTTGTTTCGAAGAACTCCATGTACAAATTGCTCAAAACTGGGGAAAGGGGATTGCCCATAGCCATTCCAAATGTTTGTTTGAAAATTTTCCATTGAAACTGAAATAATAGTCTTTTATACATAATTTGATAAGTTCCAACACATTATTGGTCTCCAAACTCAAATTATATTTAGGCAGTTCCTCACGTAGGTATTCTAACAAATCATCAACAGGTGCTTTAGTGAATAAAGCAGTCACGTCAAAACTTACTAGTTTAAAATCAAAATTCAAATTTAGTGTGGATAGCTTATTAATTAAGTCTACATTGTTAGTTAAGTGCGAGTTAGAAATAGTACCAACGATAGGGGACAAAACTTTAATCAACCACTTAGAAAGTTTATAAGCCGCCGAACCAACTGAACTAATAATCGGTCTAACTGGATTATGAGGTTTATGGTTTTTTTTTATAAGACCATACATATAAGGTAGAGAGGGAGATCGACTTGTTAGCCTAGAAATCAATTCTTTATCGCCTTTGCACAAAGTTTTGAGAGTTTTGTTAAAATGTGCGATCACTTTTTCAGTAGGATCTCTGTTATCCAATAGGTAAGTATCCCTATCTTCCAAAAGTAACTCCATTTTTCGAACATAGTCATCCTTATTCATAATAACTACTGCATTTGACTTATCAGCCTTGGTAATATGTAATGAATTATCTTTTTTGAGGTTTTTGAACGCATGAATAAATCGACTTGGACAATTAGGTACAGAATTGTTAAGTAAAACACCATACATCATATTTTAAATAAAAAACTCCCCTGGTACAGCAGGTTGTGTGTATTCGAATACCTGCAATGATTGTGAGTCTGTGTACCTTGGACAAACAGGAAAATCCTTACAATTGCGTATGTCCCAACATGCTTATAGTATATGAACTGCCCAAACGTCTAATGCTTTGTATCTACATACAAGTTTGTGTGATCACACTATTAATTGGGATGGGGCGAAAAGCATTGACAATTGCAATGGCTTTGTGGAACAGAATTTAATCGAGTCTGTGCTAATTAGTCAATGTCCAAATCTTCTCAATGTTAGTACTGGTATGTACAAACTTGACCCAGTTTTAAGTTACAATACTACACAACAGTTTAAGAAAAAACTCTGAAATTGAGGCATACAATGTCTCATTACAATTGTATATTCATTTATTGTGTGTTCATGAGGCTTTTCCTTAATCTTTCATCCTTATTCTCTGACCGCTTAATCCTCTTTGATCTTTCCTGTTTCTGGTAATCCTTTCCTAGGGATGGGTTGGTCAGGTCTAGGTGCTGGCCTGTATCCTCTCTCTCTTGTCCTCAGTCAGTCTGATGTTGACAACGGCCTTAACAAGCCGAAACGTTCATCTCTCTTCTCCAATTCTTTGTGGTTTTTCCGCATACAAATGATCAGTGTTTAGTGATCGTCAATTGCATATCTGTATATATATATATATATATATATATATATATATATATATATATATATATATATTTTACAGAAAACACACACTTATATAACAATATACCAATCAGTGTTCGAAGACCTCGTCCAGCTCTTCGGGGGTCGGGTGCGTACCCAAGATACAGCACGCATTTCCCCTCTGAACAGCAACACTCAGGCACTGGAACATGAAATTGGCCGCTCTTAGGTCTCTTGTTTTCCTAATGAGTTCCTCGCCCAACTCCTTCAGGAACTTATGTGCACATTTACCCTAGGCGCCCTGAGTCTCAGAGCCTATCGGCACGAACCTGTAACAACGTTCTAGGTCCCTGTACTTGTTAGTTTTCTGGGTCTCCCTGAAGGTGGCCGTCCCGCCCTCCCTCAGCTGTGCTGTAAGTTAGATAGGTATCAGCCAATGTAGATGAACACGTTTAGTCCCATACGACCTGTTTACCTTCTCTCCATGGCTGCTGGGTGACTCCATTTGGGCGTTTTTGGCTGTTGTCAGGCCTGAACAACTGAGGTTCCCTTTGTGCTTGGCACCCAGCTGTAGCCAAACTTCTCTTGATGATGTCATTGACTGCTTCATGTCTGGCAATCTTTCCCTGTGTCTTACGACAGATGAGACCATGGCTGCCGTATTGATCTGCCCGTGCATGGCCGCAAATACACCTGTGCTCGGTGGAGATAGGAGCGGCAAGGCGCAGGGCAACACTAATACTTAGGGTCCGATGGTCCAGGCAGGTGCCGAAGGCAGAATTAGGGACTGCCAACAGGAAGTCCCCGGCATGGGGCGCTTGCACAGCTAGAAGACGCACTCTGTCCTTCCTGGAAGCTGAATCCAGCAATGATGTGGCGATGTTTTCCACTATGGGGCTATCCGATTTGGACTGTTTGCAGTCATTTGGAAAAGTCGGTCAAGGGTGAGAGTTGACAAGTGTGTCCCACTGATCGGCTCCTTCCGCGAATTTGGGATCATGAATCCCAATGGAGTCTCTTAGGTATTCCGGTAGTATTTCATTAACTAATTCACCTGTAGCACTGGTCGAGGATAAGAATGCCAGCAATGCTAACTGTGTCACCTTGCGAATACCTGTTTCACCGAGTCTAACTGGGAGCTTTGCTTGGTCCCATTGGTCATCTTGCAGGGAGAGGTTTAACACTTTCACGGTTATTGACCTTAGAAGTGAGTAATATTCTGTTAATTTTGGGCTGTCGAAGGAGGGAGCACATCTTAGGAAATAGGTCAGTCTGGGCAAAGCCAAGCTCCTTGTGAGAAGGTACAAAGCATCGTGGGCGTCCAAAGCCCCTATTCTTTTCTCCATCCTCTTCAGGTCGTTCAGCTTTTCTTCGAGGACTACCTCAATGGCGCTCGAGCCCAGAGGTGCCCCTAGCAGCACACTGTCGGTGGGAGCGATCACTTGGGCTCCTGGCAATATGATTCGCACTGCGTCTATGGTTGGTTGGCTAGATGAGATGATTTCACACTTTGATGGGTTTAGGGTGAGTCCTAACTCCTCTATCCCCTCTAATGTAGTCTGGTTAGGTATGTCGACGATATTTTGTGCTTATGGCCGAGTGACCAAGACCAAATTGTTTTTCTTAATGAACTTAATTCTTTGGTACCTTCAATAAAATTCACATGTGAAAATGAGGAGAATGGTACTCCTCCATTTTTGGACATTATGATTCATAGAGTCAATAGAAGGTTCAAATTTAATGTGTATAGAAAACCTACCAACGTGGGGTCGGTTGTTCATTATTATTCGAATCATCATAATAAAGTTAAACAGGCAGTATCTTCAGGAATGTTTCTTCGAGCTTTGAGGGTATGCAGCCCTGAGTTTTTTGATGAAGAGATAACTAAAATATATGAAATTGGGAAAAGTTTACAGTACCCTAAGATGTTTTTGGATTGTTCGTTTGGGAATGCTAAACGTACGTTTTATAATGTCTCCAAAGCGAAACCAGAAAATAGAAACTCATTGGTGGTACCTTATGCGATGGGATTTGAGAAACTTTCCCCTGTTTTTAAGAACCTTAATATCAATTTGGTGTTCACTAATAATACGATCAAGTCTAATTTAATAAAAAACTCCCCTGGTACAGCAGGTTGTGTGTATTCGAATACCTGCAATGATTGGGAGTCTGTGTACCTTGGACAAACAGGAAAATCCTTACAATTGTGTATGTCCCAACATGCTTATAGTATATGAACTGCCCAAACGTCTAATGCTTTGTATCTACATACAAGTTTGTGTGATCACACTATTAATTGGGATGGGGCGAAAAGCATTGCCAATTGCAATGGCTTTGTGGAACGGAATTTAATCGAGTCTGCGCTAATTAGTCAATGTCCAAATCTTCTCAATGTTAGTACTGGTATGTACAAACTTGACCCAGTTTTAAGTTACAATATTACACAACAATTTAAGAAAAAACTCTGAAATTGAGGCATACAATGTCTCATTACAATTGTATATTCATTTATTGTGTGTTCATGAGGCTTTTCCTTAATCTTTCATCCTTGTTCTCTGACCGCTTAATCCTCTTTGACCTTTCCTGTTTCTGGTAATCCTTTCCTAGGGATGGGTTGGTCAGGTCTAGGTGCTGGCCTGTATCCTCTCTCTCTTGTCCTCAGTCAGTCTGATGTTGACAATGGCCTTAACAAGCCGAAACGTTCATCTCTCTTCAATTCTTTGTGGTTTTTCCGCATATATATATATATATATATATATATATATATATATATATATATATATATATATATATATATATATATATATATATATATATATATATATTGTGACGGTGTTCCCCCCCTTCTAATTCTCCCACGCCTGCTGTAAGAGTCATGTCCACTATTCCCGAGTGTTCTCTACGTTGCAGGCACCAATTGAACATATGCGGGAGAGAACAGTATTCTCGATGAGCCGAGAAATTCGTGAAAGAAGAATATTTTGGCCTGTGGGATAGGCCCTTTAGGGAGCCAAAATGGCGCTGGCGAGTCTGTTCTCCCGCCAAAACTGTGTGACGTCAGTGTCGCCAGATTGGTCACCGTCAGCGACGTGGCACTGGGAGCCAATGAAAACCTACTTTGGAAAATGTGACGTCACATAGGCAAGGGGGTCCAGCCATGGTGGCGCCTTCGCGCGATCAGTCTTTCACGACACGTCCGAGAGGCAGGACGTGCGATCGGTCATCCTGTCAGAGTGACGGATTTACCGAGCTCCGGTGGATATAAGCGTCTCCAGTTGTTAGCGCGCACTCTGTGAGGTCTTCCTGCAACCCAGATGTGGCTCAGATAAGGAATTGACAGAATATTGAGCAACAAGTGCTCCGGAACAGGTGCGTTGCAAGAAGTGGGCCAGGCATCGTCGCGTGTGACGTCCTTGGCAGTCCACCAGTATAAGAGACAGCTTAGTGGCCGGGCCAATCCACCGTGAGTGAATCGAGTTGACCACCTTGTCAACTTGATTGAACGTGTGATCGACGATCCTGTCAAGTTTGACAGTAACCCCACCTTCGTGGAACCCTACGAGTCAACAGTTGGATGCAAGCACGTCGAGAAGTCTTCCCAAATACCTAGTGACATATCTAGACGACGAGGGAATTGACAGTGAAGTGAGCTTCAAGTGCTCTGAAGTCGGGTGCTGTGCGTGTGGAGCTTAAGCAGTATCGTCTGGGACGGCTGATAACTTCACAGTGACTTCGTAGTGGTGAGAGGCAGTTCCTCTGGGAGTACAGTGACAAGGGACTATTGGGAAACGTACGACGACCGCCGAGACGTAGGCTGGCTGCCGTAGTTGGGAGGAAAGTTGACGGCCAGGAGACCGACTTCAACCCGGCGACATACTGTAGGGGAAGCACGGACCTGCTGTGTACAGAAAGCGGCGAGACGCGAAAATCCTATGACGTTGGCTTGTGTTTCTGGAGGGTGTACGAGGCGAGAGCCTGGACCAGGAGCTACAACCCAACTGTCATCCTAGGATAGGTGAAGTAGGTGTTTACAGTTACCCTCCCATTTCCCCTTTAGTTAGCTATAGATACTTGTCAGAATATTTTATATGTCGTGAGCAAGTCTCACCTGAGTTTAAGTCACAGAGAGCACAGTGTGTGGTGAGGCTACCCAGAGCGCTCACAGTATCAGTTTACATATATATCTATGTGTGGGTGTGTGCAAGCACCAGGATTCATTAAGGAATTTACTGTGACTATTATTAATTTCCTGTGATTATTATTATTATATATATTAGTAGTAAACCAGATTTGGTGTTAGGCTATGTCGGGGTTTCACGGTGTACTCGTTAGAGAAGGGTTAAAGCAACAATAGACTGGATCTCCTTCCCAGGTGGTTGCTCCAACAATAACCCTTACTCACCGTCGTTCGGCGGTTCTTCCCTCAATCCTCTAGGCTCCACTGCTGGCCTCGGAGAGTATCCCAGTCGATCTCACAACCGGCCTTTAGATTATAAGATGAGTGAGAGCACAGATCGTTCCTTCAATCTGTGGCCCACCCCGACACCGAACTCTTATACAGCCTTCAAGGTCGCCAACTGGTTTTCTTGTGTCCAGTAACACTGCAGTGGTCAGGTGTAATTGTGGCAAGAGCAAAATCCAGTAATATAGTATCAGGCAGGTCACTCTACTTTATATCATACACGGTCACAAGATAAATGGATGGGATGATATCAAACACCAAAGAGTTTTGGTATTTTACTTAAAAGACAACGAGAAATATATATGCATCAATGTATCAGGATTAATATATGACTGTTGCTCCATTCATAGCATAATATTCTAGAGCGCACCGATATGGTAACATCGGCACGTGTCACCTGTCAGACTCAGCTGTCCGGAACCCTCGCGATCGTGGGAACAGACTAGTACTTGTTTTCTAATTGTCACGATCCCCGTTTATTTAACTTTTTCCAAAACACTATTCAACGTTCACATGGTTTACTTATGGTTTCACTGGCCTCACGATCAACATCTTATTCACAATACTCTCACAGTGACTTTTCACCGTACCAAGAGATTACTCTATTCTTAATATTATTTACTGTGAATGCACTCACTTGATCACTGAACTTTTCTTTATATTTATACTTCCTCTCACAGAGATATCACTGGCAATCACTTCACGTATATGATATTATTCAGTACACAGTCATGTCATATATAAATCAGTAATCAAATTTCAGGCATATATATATATATACATCATGAAGATCAATACACAGGCATTTATATTAATAGATTATAGAGATCAACACACAGGCATTTATATCGATAGATTATAGAGATCAACACACGGGCACTTATATCAATAGATTATAGAGATCAATCCACAGGCATTTATATCAATAGATTATAGAGATCAATCCACACCAATATCAATGGATTTACAATACACAATATATATAATAATAATAATACTCACTGTAGATTAATAATAGTCACAGTAAATTCTCTGATGAATCTTGGTGCTTGCACACACCCACACATAGATATATATGTAAACTGATACTGTGAGCGCTCTGGGCAGCCTCACCACATACTGTGCTCTCTGTGACTTAAACTCAAGTGAGACTTGCTCACGACATATAAAATATCCTGACAAGAATATATATAGCTAACTAAAGGGGAAATGGGAGGGTAACTGTAAACACCTACTTCACCTATCCTAGGATGACAGTTGGGTTGTAGCTCCTGGTCCAGGCTCTCGCCTCGTTCATCCAGAAACACAAGCCCACGCCTTAGGATGTCGCGTCTCGCCGCTTCTGTACACAGCAGGTCCGTGCTTCTTCCTCTACAGTACGTCGCAGGGTTGAAGTCGGTCTCCTGGCCGTCAACTTTCCTCCCAACTACGGCAGCCAGCCTACGTCTCGGCGGTCGTCGTACGTTTCCCAATTAGTTCTTGTCACTGTACTCCCAGAGTAACTGCCTCTCACCACTACGAAGTCACTGTGAAGTTACCAGCCGTACCAGACGACTGCTTAAGCTTCACACGCACAGCACCCGACTTCAGAGCACTTGAAGCTCACAACACTGTCAATTCCCTCGTCGTCTAGATATATCGCTAGGTATTTGGGAAGACTTCTCGACGTGCTTGCATCCAACTGTTGACTCGTAGGGTTCCACGAAGGTGGGGTTACTGTCAAACTTGACAGGATCGTCGATCACACGTTCAACCTGGTTGACAAGGCTGTCAACCCGGTTCACTCACGGTGGGTGGCCCGGCCACTAAGCTGTCTCTTATACTGGTGAACTGCCAACGACGACACACGTCGATGCCCGGCCCACTTCTTGCAACACACCTGTCCCTGAGCACTTGTTGCTCAATATTCTGTCAATTCCTTATCTGAGCCACTTCTGGGTTGCAGGAAGACCTCACAGAGTGCGTGCCAACAACTGGAGACGCTTAAATCCACCGGAGTTCGGTAAATCCGTCACTCTGACAGGATGACCGATCGCGCGTCCTACCTCTCGGACGTGTCGTGAAAGACTGATGTCGCCTGGCGCCAACACGGCGGACCCCCTATGCCTATGTGACGTCACTTTTCCCAAAGTTGGTTTTCATTGGCTCCCAGTGCCATGTCGCTGACGGTGACCAATCTGGCGCCACTGACGTCACACAGTTTTGGCGGGAGAACAGACTTGCCAGCGCCATATTGGCTCCCTAAAGGGCCTATCCCACAGGCCAAAATACTACATTTTCGCAAATTTCTCGGCTCTTCGAGAATACTGTTCTCTCCCACATATGTTCAATTGATGCCTGCAATGTAGAGAACGCTCGAGAATAGTGGACATGACTCTTACAGCAGGCGTGGGAGAATTAGAAGGGGGGGAACACCGTCACAGCTATTAACCCAGAATTTATATAAATGCCTGTGTATTGATCTCCATGATTTATTGATATAAATGCCTGTGTATTGATCTCCATGATTATATATATATATGCCTGTAATTTGATTACTGATTTATCTATGTACATGCCTGTGTACTGGATAATATCATATGCGTGAAGTGATTGCCAGTGATAAATCTTTAAGAGAAAGTATAGATTTAAAGATAAGTTCAGTGATCAAGCGAGTGCATTCACAGTAAATATTATTAAGAATAGAGTAATCTTTTGGTACGGTGAAAAGTCACTGTGAGTGCATTGTGAATAAGATATTGATCGTGAGGCCAGTGAAATCATAAGTATGCCATGTGAGTGTTAAATACAGTGTTTTGCGAAAAGTTAAATAAACGGGGATTGTGATAGAATTAGAAAACAAGTACTAGTCTTTTCTCACGGTCGCGAGGGCCCCGGTCAGCTGATATCTGACAGGTGACGCAGGGGCTGCCGGATGTTGCCATATCGGTGCGCCCAGATTATTTTGCTGCGGATTGAGCAGCTATTATACAATGTTCCTGATACATTGATGCATATATAATTCTCGTTGTCTTTTAAGTAAAATACCAAAACTCTTTGGTGTTTGATATCATCCCCTCCATTGATCTTGTGACCGTGTAATGAAGTAAAACAGAGTGACTTGCCTGAAACCACGCTATTTGAAATTGCTCTTACTACAATTACCACAATTACACCTCACCACTGCAGTGTTACTGGACACCTAAAAACCAGTTGGCGACCTTGAAGGCTGTGTGAGAGTTCTGTGTCGGGGCAGGCCACAGATTGAGGGAACGATCTGTGTCTCCACTCATCTTACAACTTAAGGCCGGTTGTGAGATCGACTGGGGTACTCTCCGGGGCTTGCAGTGGAGCCTAGAGGATCGAGGGAAGACCCGTAGAACGACGGTGAGTAAGGGTTATTGTCGGAGCAACCACCACGAGAGGAGATCCAGTCTACCGTTGCTTTAACCCTTCACTAACGAGAACCGTGACACCCCGACATTGGCGACCTTGCCAGGATTACGAGCAAGATCAAGGTTGTAATTGTGGTATTAGATATCAGGAGTAAGTTTTCACTCATTGTCACAAGATGGAGGATGATAAAGTAGCCAGTTTTATCGACACGAGAGACGAACAAGTACTGGAGGAGTGCACCAAGGCACAGCTGCAAACGATCGCCGACCACTTTGGGATCAAGTTGAGAGCTTCCAAAGTGGGAGAAAGAAGACTCGAGATCATGGCACAGCTCAAGGCACGTGATGAAGCCTTCGGAGAGGAACGGCCACAGACACCTGCCAGTGTGGGAGAGAATTTGAGTATCGGTAGCAGCAGCCGGGGATCCAGTGGCAGCAGGCGCAGTGTCAAGCTGGAAATAATGAAGATGCAGATAGAAGCACAGCTGCGCAAGGAAGAGCGCGAACAAGAAGCACAGCTGAAGCGCGAGGAAGCAGAGCGAGAAGCACAGCTGCGCAGAGAAAAACGAGAAGCAGAAGCACAGATGCGCAGGGAGGAGCGTGAAAAAGAAGCACAGCTGCGCGAGGAAGAGCGTGAACGAGAGGCACAGCTGCGCAGGGAAGAAAGAGAAGCACAGCTGCAACGTGAAGAAAGAGAAGCACAGCTGCGCAGGGAAGAGCGTGAACAAGAAGCCCAGCTGCGTAGGGAAGAGAACGAGGCACAGCTGAGACGAGTAGAGCGCGAGCACGAAGCTAGGATGAAGCAGCTGGAGGTTGAGCTGAGGCGAGCTGGGCCAGGGCTAGCTCCACCTGCCCCATCACACCAAGAGGACCACCGAGTGAGAGAGAGGGATTTGCCAGTCTTCGTGCCTGACGAGGCTGAGGGATTCTTCGATCACTTTGAGAAGGTCGCTACGTTGAAGAAGTGGCCGAGGGCAGAGTGGGCGGAGCTAGTTCAAGGAAGGCTCACTGGTGAAGCTCGTGAAGCTTACAATATGCTCGACCTCCAGGAATGTACCAACTACGATGCAGTAAAAAGGGCCGTGCTCCATTCGTTCAAGCTGACGCCGGAGTGCTATAGAAAGAGGTTTAGAGAATGTACCCGATCGCCAGAAAAGTCGTATGGGGAGACGGCGAGGGACATGGAAAGGAAATTCTTGAAATGGCTGGAGTCAGAAGGAGCAAGATCGGCTGAAGACATCAAGGGGCTGATGGTCATGGAAAAGTTCCTGTCCGTTCTCTCTCCCGAGATTAGGTTGAGAGTAAAGGAAGCGGACATCAAGGACCTGAGAGCCGCAGCCGATCGAGCGGACATGCTAGAAGAAGCGTTACGTCCACATCGAGAGGGACAGCACCGACCGCCCGTATTCTCTAGCTATGGGAGGAATAATAGAAGGTCGGACGGATGGAGGATAGGACCGAGTTATCCCAAGTCCTACCCCTCAAATGGAGACAGCAGAGGACAGGAGAGTGCTGTGGAACCGCCGAAGAAGTCACCGAGGGAGAGCTCAAGAGATCTTGTTATCGTTACAGCCGGAGATGCTGAGCATGAGTCTTTGGAAGGCGCAAGAGAAGTCCGCGGAAGGAGAAGGATCCGCTGTTTCAACTGCGGGTTAATAGGACACATGGCGCGCGAATGCAGACGTCCTAAACACCGGGGGAATGTAGCCTTCGTGAAGACAGAGGACCAGATGGCTGATTGGGTGCGGGACGGACCCGTACTTGATGGGGAGAAGAGGATTCACCCGTTTGTGTGTGAAGGAACCGTAAGGATGGGGGACGCAGACCCCATCCCAGTGAAGATGTTGAGAGACACTGGGGCAGACTTTACCCTAGTGAGCGAAGCCCTGTTCCCTGAGAACTACGGGGATACCAGTGAGGGAGTGGCGAGTGTGACCACTGTGGGAGGCCCAGTGCAGATGCCCCTACACTGGGTAACCCTGAGTTCGGATTATGGATGCCAAACCCTAGTAGTGGGAGTCTGTGCATCGATGCCCAAGATGGAGGCACAGGTCATCTTGGGAAATGACGCATGTGGAGGACGTGTCCTCCCGAACCTCTTGAAGGACGAGGAGTGCTTGGAGCAATACAGAAAGAAAGGCGGAGTGCTCGACGCCTATGGGGACGAGAAAGGAATCGCCATGGAGGCGTTCCCTGTATGTGCTGTAATTCCGAGGCAGTGTGACGGACGAGGAGGGCGTGGATCTGATAAGGCCGACGAGGAGACGTCCGCCGGCCTGGGAATTGATCACCTCGTTATGGAACCCGGAGAGCGAGTGGAGGGCGAAGGCAGCCCAGAAGGTGAGGTACAGGTGACCCTCACCAGTTCTCTCGGGGTGGACCGCACTAGGCTCGAGGAGCTGCAACAGGCAGAATTCCCCAATTTGATTTGTAAGGTCAAAGGAGGACGTGTTGGTCCCGAGAAAGATACTCACTTTAACAGGCAAGAAGGCATATTAGTAAGACAGTGTAAACCTGTAAGGATGGAGGTCGGAAAAGCCTCTCCAGGTATGAGAGACCAGGTAGCATTGCCAGCCAGGTGCAGAGCGGCAGTGTTGAGTCCGTCACACGCTGTTGACTCTGCGGGTCGCCTAAGGGGGACCACGATGCGACGTTCAACGTCGAGAGAAGTGGCTGGGCAACTACAACATCTTTTCTCTTGGGTGAGAGGGCCCAGGGAAAATCAGGCTGACAGTGGAAATATATTCCGGTCTGAGTGTTTCAGACGAACAGCGACAAGTTGGGGAGTGATGCAGATTCGGTCGTCTCCCTACCGATCGCAGTCGAAGGGGGCGGTCGGAAGACTCCACTCCACCTCGGAGACAGCTCTGAGAATGTTCTGCACAGGGCAGGAAGACGAATGGGAAGAGACGGTAGACCCCGTTTTGTTGGCCATTCGCAAAGCAGTGGCAGAACCGTTAAACTTCTCACAGTTCCAGCTGGTGAACGGACGTGAGGTGTGGAGCCCTCGGTCCGTAATAGGTAAGCAGTGGACGCCAAGGATGACCTTGAAGACGGTCTGCAGACACATGAGGAGTGTCACACATTGGCGGCTGCAATACTGGCTGGAAGCCAAGATTTTCAGTGATAAGGATCAAGTAGTCGCAGATGCTTAGTCCCGCTTACACTGACCAGACATGACTCTTATTTTAAGGGGAGGGGTATGTGACGGTGTTCCCCCCCTTCTAATTCTCCCACGCCTGCTGTAAGAGTCATGTCCACTATTCCCGAGTGTTCTCTACGTTGCAGGCACCAATTGAACATATGCGGGAGAGAACAGTATTCTCGATGAGCCGAGAAATTCGTGAAAGAAGAATATTTTGGCCTGTGGGATAGGCCCTTTAGGGAGCCAAAATGGCGCTGGCGAGTCTGTTCTCCCGCCAAAACTGTGTGACGTCAGTGTCGCCAGATTGGTCACCATCAGCGACGTGGCACTGGGAGCCAATGAAAACCTACTTTGGAAAATGTGACGTCACATAGGCAAGGGGGTCCAGCCATGGTGGCACCTTCGCGCGATCAGTCTTTCACGACACGTCCGAGAGGCAGGACGTGCGATCGGTCATCCTGTCAGAGTGACGGATTTACCGAGCTCCGGTGGATATAAGCGTCTCCAGTTGTTAGTGCGCACTCTGTGAGGTCTTCCTGCAACCCAGATGTGGCTCAGATAAGGAATTGACAGAATATTGAGCAACAAGTGCTCAGGGACAGGTGCGTTGCAAGAAGTGGGCCGGGCATCGACGTGTGACGTCCTTGGCAGTTCACCAGTATAAGAGACAGCTTAGTGGCCGGGCCAATCCACCGTGAGTGAACCGGGTTGACCACCTTGTCAACCAGGTTGAACGTGTGATCGACGATCCTGTCAAGTTTGACAGTAACCCCACCTTCGTGGAACCCTACGAGTCAACAGTTGGATGCAAGCACGTCGAGAAGTCTTCCCAAATACCTAGCGATATATCTAGACGACGAGGGAATTGACAGTGAAGTGAGCTTCAAGTGCTCTGAAGTCGGGTGCTGTGCGTGTGGAGCTTAAGCAGTATCGTCTGGGACGGCTGATAACTTCACAGTGACTTCGTAGTGGTGAGAGGCAGTTCCTCTGGGAGTACAGTGACAAGAACTAATTGGGAAACGTACGACGACCGCCGAGACGTAGGCTGGCTGCCGTAGTTGGGAGGAAAGTTGACGGCCAGGAGACCGACTTCAACCCTGCGACGTACTGTAGGGGAAGCACGGACCTGCAGTGTACAGAAAGCGGCGAGACGCGAAATCCTAAGACGTTGGCTTGTGTTTCTGGAGGGTGTACGAGGCGAGAGCCTGGACCAGGAGCTACAACCCAACTGTCATCCTAGGATAGGTGAAGTAGGTGTTTACAGTTACCCTCCCATTTCCCCTTTAGTTAGCTATATATTTTCTTGTCAGGATATTTTATATGTCGTGAGCAAGTCTCACTTGAGTCTAAGTCACAGAGAGCACAGTGTGTGGTGAGGCTACCCAGAGCGCTCACAGTATCAGTTTACATATATATCTATGTGTGGGTGTGTGCAAGCACCAGGATTCATCAAAGAATTTACTGTGACTATTATTAATTTCCTGTGATTATTATTATTATATATATTGGTAGTAAACCAGATATTGGTGTTAGGCTATGAGCCTAGAATTTATTGATATAAATGCCTGTGTATTGATCTCCATGATTTATTGATATACATGCCTGTGTGTTGATCTCCTGTGTGTGATTTCCATGATTTATTGATATAAATGCCTGTGTATTAATCTTCATGATTTATATATATATGCCTGTAATTTGATTACTGATTTATATATGACATGCCTGTGTACTGAATAATATCATATACGTGAAGTGATTGCCAGTGATATCTCTTTGAGAGAAAGTATAGATATAAAGAAAAGTTCAGTGATCAAGCGAATGCATTCACAGTAAATATTATTAAGAATAGAGTAATCTTTTGGTACGGTGAAAAGTCACTGTGAGTGCAGTGTGAATAAGATATTGATCGTGAGGCCAGTGAATCATAAGTATGCCATGTGAATGTTGAATACAGTGTTTTGCGGAAAAGTTAAATAAACGGGGATCGTGATAGAATTAGAAAACAAGTACTAGTCTGTTCTCACGATCGCGAGGGTCCCGGTCAGCTGACATCTGACAGGTGACGCTGCGGTGTTACATATCGGTGCGCTCCAGATTATTCTGCTATGAATTGAGCAGTTGTCATATATTATTCCTGATACATTGATGCATATATATTCTCGTTGTCTTTTAAGTAAAATACCAAAACTCTTTGGTGTTTGATATCATCCCTCCATTATCTTGTGACCGTGTATGAAGTAAAGCAGAGTGACCTGCCTGATACCATATTACTGGAATTTGCTCTTACCACAATTACCACAATTACTCCTCACCACTGCAGTGTTACTGGACACCTAAAAACCAGTTGGCGACCTTAAAGGCTGTGTAAGAGTTCGTGTCGGGGCGGGCCACAGATTGAGGGAACGATCTGTGCCCCACTCATCTTGCAATTAAGGCCGGTTGTGAGATCGACTGGGGTACTCTCCGGGGCAGCAGTGGAGCCTAGAGGATCGATTGGGAAGAAGACCCGCAGAACGACGGTGAGTAAGGGTTATTGTCGGAGCAACCACCTGGAAGGAGATCCAGTCTACCTTTGCTTTAACCCTTCACTAACGAACACCGTGACATCCGACAATATATATATATATATATATATATATATATATTATATATTATATATATATATATATAATATATATTATATATACGAGGTGTCGGGGCGGGCGGACGCGTGGAGGGAGGCTCTGTTGTTTACTGAGCCATACCTAGTGACATCCTGGCGCCACCGAGCCTAGCCTTCACAAGGTGCTGTGTGAATATCCTGGGAAGGTGTAGGAGTGGACGGAAGTGCCCAGAGTGGACCATCTCAACAAAAATGGATCAAAACAGGTGAATTTACAGTGTGGAATATAAGGGCAGTGAGGGCCACGCCGGCGCCCAGTAGG
Organism: Procambarus virginalis; assembly: GCA_020271785.1. NCBI lineage: Eukaryota > Metazoa > Arthropoda > Malacostraca > Decapoda > Cambaridae > Procambarus > Procambarus virginalis. Next base: position 12,356 of record WNGS01113140.1, on the reverse strand, counting down.
CCTCCCACAGTGAAGGTGTGGGGGGAGGGGGTGTTGTTGTGCGGTGCGGCGAGGGGGGGTCATCCATGTGCCACCCAGTGATTATATAAATATGTTTGGAAAAGAAAAACAGAAATTAGCAATCATGTTTAGTGTTAATGGAGCTCACAGTGTGTCAGTCTACAAGTGTATGATTCATTCACCATTGTGCAGTGATATACAAGTAAATTGTACCAGTGTTTAAGTGTCACCCAGACCCCCCCTCTCCCCTCAAGGCGAGCGGTGTCCGGTCAACCCCCACCCCTCCCCGCGAGCCGGCCTCACCGCACACTGTACCTCCTGCCATCCCACCCCACCCACCCTGCGGCTGGGCGTCTCCCACCCACCTATTCACCGCCCACACAGTGCCTGTTGCAGAGATGTGTCACCCTCCATGCACCCAGATATGGCACAGGTCACAGCAAGCATTCAGGTTCTTCCCAAAAGGGAGGGAGACACAAGTACCCACATGAGTGGTGAGTGCGAGGGACAGCTAACTACCCCTGCCGCCACCACCTGTGTCCACCCTCCCTCGCCGCGCCTATGTCACAGCCCGCCCGGGGACGGAGGGGACTCCCCCAACTAACCAGGAACCCCTCAGCCAAGAACACGGTCCTGGGAACAATGTACCCAGAGGCGCACCCAGAGGGGGACCCAGACTCAGAGGAACGTGTCGGGTTTGTGAGGAAGCTCACAGCCTTAGAAACGATGGAACCCTACGTCAGCACAACGGCTGTGAGGGTTCATGGACGTTACCTGTAGAGAGGGAAGGCCCACAGGCCCCCCCGGCACCCCCACACATCCCAGCAAACTTCATGTCATCAGATGACCTCCTGGGGGCCATCAAAGCATCCACCACCAGAACTCTTCCCCACATTCCTAAAGCTGCGCGCCCATTCGCAGCAGGGAAATATACAGACCTTCTAAGGAAAGTGAATGAACGGTCTGAAAATCTTAATGCTGCAGCCACCATCAAAGCATGGCATAATTTGCTCCTGTTTGGCAATATTTGCTTAGGCGTACCTGCAAGAGGAGGCAAGTCACTAGCCTCATCAGTCACTAGGGCAATAAATAATTTCCCCAGAGCTGACAACTTGATCCCCATCCCTCCTCAACGCAAAAACCGTCGTGGAAGACCCAAGAGTTCCAATGATAATTTTAAGCTTGGAACACAAGTGACCAAGAAAATTGAAGAGGGCAACACAGTAGGGGCAATTAGGTTACTTACCAGTGAAGAAACAATCGCCCCTAGAGATACAGCAACTGCCGACTCACTGAGAGAGAAGCACCCTCCCAGAGTACCATGGGAACCCACTGCTCGGGACACAAATGCCCCAGACATGGGACCTCTATTCCTCCAAGCATCAGAGGTATACAAAGCCATCATGTCATTTCCACCAGGCTCAGCAGGGGGATACACTGGAGTAAGACCTCAGCACCTCAAGGAGATGACAAACCCAGTTCTCGGCGAAGTTGCCGAGACACTACTGTCAGAGATCACGAAGTTTGTCAACGACTGTCTCTCCGGGTTGATCCCAGATACAATTAAACCGTTCTTCTTCGGAGCATCCCTTTGTGCCCTTAAGAAGAAGGATGGTGGAGTCAGACCCATTGCCGTGGGCAACACACTTCGGCGCCTTGTTGCTAGGGCAGCTGTCAGAAAAATCAGCATAGACGCTGCAACGATGCTTCGACCCCATCAACTAGGTTTTGGTGTCCCCCATGGCTGTGAAGCAGCAGCTCATGCAGCACGAGCCTATATCAAGGACCTCCCAGTAAATAAGGCATTAATTAAATTAGACTTTAAAAATGCCTTCAACCAGGTAAAAAGGGATGTGGTACTGGAAGCAGTTCGAACCAGCTTTCCTTGTCTACTTCCTTTCGTTTCAGCAGGGTACAGTAGGGAATCGACACTGTTGTTTGGGGAACATGAAGTTGTTTCCGCAGAAGGTGTCCAGCAGGGAGACCCACTTGCCCCTTTTCTTTTCTGCATGGCAGCTAAGGAGGTCACAAGTAGGTTGTCCAGCGAATTCAACATCTGGTTCCTGGACGATGGCACCCTGGCAGGGACACAGGAATCCCTACTAGGAGATCTTCAGCTAGTGAAATCTAGGGGAGAGGAGTTAGGCCTTACACTAAATCCATCAAAGTGTGAAATCATCTCGTCCAACCAACCAATCATAAATGCAGTACAAATCTTATTGCCAGGAGCCCAAGTGATCGCTCCCACCGACAGTGTGCTGCTAGGGGCACCTCTGGGCTCGAACGCCATTGAGGTAGTCCTCGAAGAAAAGCTTAAAGACCTGAGGAGGATGGAGGCGCGAATAGGGGCTTTGGATGCTCATGATGCGTTGTACCTTCTTACAAGGTGCCTGGCCTTGCCCAGACTTACCTATTTCCTCAGGTGTGCTCCTTCTTTTGACAGCCCAAAATTAACGGAATACGATTCACTCCTAAAGACAATAACTATGAAAGTGTTAAACCTCTCCCTGCAAGATGACCAGTGGGACCAAGCAACGCTCCCAGTTAGACTCGGGGGTATAGGTATTCGCAAGGCGACACAGTTAGCATTGCCGGCATTCTTATCCTCGACCAGTGCTACAAGTGAATTAGTGAAGGAAATACTACCAGAATACCTAAGGAACTCCATTGGGATTCGTGATCCCAAATTTGTGGAAGGAGCTGGTCGGTGGGACACACTCGCCAATTCACACACCCGACCAACTTGTCCAAACGACGGTAAACAGGCCAAATGGGATAGCCCTATAGTGGAGAACATCGCCAAAGCATTGCTGGACGTAGCTTCTCAGAAGGACAGAGCGCGTCTCCTAGCTGTGCAAGCCCCCCATGCTGGGGACTTCCTGTTGGCAGTCCCTAATTCCGCCTTGGGCACCCGCCTGGATCATCGGGCCCTAAGTATTGGTGTTGCTCTGCGCCTTGCCGCCCCTATCTCCACCGAGCACCGGTGTATTTGCGGCCAGGCACGGGCAGACCAATACGGCAGCCATGGTCTCATCTGTCGTAAGACACAGGGAAAGATTGCCAGACACGAGGCAGTCAATGACATCATCAAGAGAAGTTTGGCTACAGCTGGGTGTCCAGCACAAAGGGAACCCCAGCTGTGCAGACCTGACAACAGCCAAAAACGCCCAGATGGAGTCACCCTGCAGCCATGGAGGGAAGGTAAACAGGTCGTATGGGATTACACCTGTGCATCTACATTGGCTGATACCTATTTACGTTACAGCTCAGCGGAGGGAGGTGGGGCAGCCACCTTCAGGGAGACCCAGAAAATCCACAAGTACAGAAACCTAGAACGTTGTTACAGGTTCGTGCCGATAGGCTCAGAGACTCTGGGCGCCTGGGGTAAATGTGCACTCAAGTTTTTAAAGGAGGTTGGTGAGGAACTCATTGGGAAAACTAGAGACCCACGAGCAGCCAGTTTCCTATTCCAGCGCCTCAGTGTCGCAGTGCAGAGGGGAAATGCGTGCTGTATCCTGGGTACGCACCCAACCTCCGAGGAGCTGGACGAGGTCTTCGAACGCTGATTGTTTAATTGTTATATATTGTGTGTGTGTGTGTGTTCTCTGTAAACTGTAGCATTGCAATAAAATAAAACAAAACATACAAAAAATAATAGGGGTGGTAGGAGAAGAAAAGAATTAAGTATTCAGTGAGAATCCACAAGATCTTCTCTGAATGCTCTTTGTTTTCTTCTTCGAGGATGTGGGTCCCTGCAATTGCACCAGAGGTGGTACCCCTAATATATATATATATATATATATATATATATATATATATATATATATATNTTGTATGTAGATACAAAGCATTAGACGTTGGCAGTTCTTATAACTATAAGCATGTTGGGACATACACAAATGTTAAGGATTTTCCTGTTTGTCAAGGTACACAGACTCACAATCATTGCAGGGATCGAAAGTACAACAACTGCTGTACCAGGGGATTTTTGATTAAATTAGACTTGAATCGTATTATTAGTGAACACCAAATTGGATATTAAGGTTCTAAAAACAGGGGAAAGTTTCTCAAATCCCATCGCATAAGGTACCAAACATGATTTCTATTTTCTCTGGTTTCGCTTTGGAGACATTAAAAACGTACGTTTAGCATTCCCAAACGAACAATCCAAAAACATCTTAGGGTACTGTAAACTTTTCCCAGTTTCATATATTTTAGTTATCTCTTCATCAAAAAACTCAGGGCTGCATACCCTCAAAGCTCGAAGAAACATTCCTGAAGATACTGCCTGTTTAACTTTATTATGATGATTTGAATAATAATGAACAACCGACCCCACGTTGGTAGGTTTTCTATACACATTAAATTTGAACCTTCTATTGACTCTATGAATCATAATGTCCAAAAATGGAGAAGTACCATTCTCCTCATTTTCACATGTGAATTTATTGAAGGTACCAAAGAATTAAGTTCATTAAGAAAAACAATTTGGTCTTGGTCACTCGGCCATATGCACAAAATATTGTCGACATACCTAACCAGACTACATTAGAGGGGATAATCCTGGATAAGATCTTTGTTTCGAAGAACTCCATGTACAAATTGCTCAAAACTGGGGAAAGGGGATTGCCCATAGCCATTCCAAATGTTTGTTTGAAAAATTTTCCATTGAAACTGAAATAATAGTCTTTTATACATAATTTGATAAGTTCCAACACATTATTGGTCTCCAAACTCAAATTATATTTAGGCAGTTCCTCACGTAGGTATTCTAACAAATCATCAACAGGTGCTTTAGTGAATAAAACAGTCACGTCAAAACTTACTAGTTTAAAATCAAAATTCAAATTTAGTGTGGATAGCTTATTAATTAAGTCTACATTGTTAGTTAAGTGCGAGTTAGAAATAGTACCACGATAGGGGACAAAACTTTAATCAACCACTTAGAAAGTTTATAAGCCGCCGAACCAACTGAACTAATAATCGGTCTAACTGGATTATGAGGTTTATGGTTTTTTTTTATAAGACCATACATATAAGGTAGAGAGGGAGATCGACTTGTTAGCCTAGAAATCAATTCTTTATCGCCTTTGCACAAAGTTTTGAGAGTTTTGTTAAAATGTGCGATCACTTTTTCAGTAGGATCTCTGTTATCCAATAGGTAAGTATCCCTATCTTCCAAAAGTAACTCCATTTTTCGAACATAGTCATCCTTATTCATAATAACTACTGCATTTGACTTATCAGCCTTGGTAATATGTAATGAATTATCTTTTTTGAGGTTTTTGAACGCATGAATAAATCGACTTGGACAATTAGGTACAGAATTGTTAAGTAAAACACCATACATCATATTTTAAATAAAAAACTCCCCTGGTACAGCAGGTTGCGTGTATTCGAATACCTGCAATGATTGTGAGTCTGTGTACCTTGGACAAACAGGAAAATCCTTACAATTGCGTATGTCCCAACATGCTTATAGTATATGAACTGCCCAAACGTCTAATGCTTTGTATCTACATACAAATTTGTGTGATCACACTATTAATTGGGATGGGGCGAAAAGCATTGACAATTGCAATGGCTTTGTGGAACAGAATTTAATCGAGTCTGTGCTAATTAGTCAATGTCCAAATCTTCTCAATGTTAGTACTGGTATGTACAAACTTGACCCAGTTTTAAGTTACAATACTACACAACAGTTTAAGAAAAAACTCTGAAATTGAGGCATACAATGTCTCATTACAATTGTATATTCATTTATTGTGTGTTCATGAGGCTTTTCCTTAATCTTTCATCCTTATTCTCTGACCACTTAATCCTCTTTGACCTTTCCTGTTTCTGATAATCCTTTCCTAGGGATGGGTTGGTCAGGTCTAGGTGCTGGCCTGTATCCTCTCTCTCTTGTCCTCAGTCAGTCTGATGTTGACAATGGCCTTAACAAGCCGAAACGTTCATCTCTCTTCTCCAATTCTTTGTGGTTTTTCCGCATACAAATGATCAGTGTTTAGTGATCGTCAATTGCATATCTGTATATATATATATATATATATATATATATATATATATATATATATATATATATATATGCGAACAAGCCTGAATGGTCCCCAGGACTATATGCGAATGAAAACTCACACCCCAGAAGTGACTCGAACTCATACTCCCAGGAGCAACGCAACTGGTATGTACAAGACGCCTTAAACCACTTGACCATCACGACCGGACAAAATGAGGTGATAGCCGAAGCTATTTGAACCACCTCACTGCCGGCACTCGGATGGTTATCTTGGGCATAGCATTTTACCAAATCACCTCATCCTTTGGGGCACACGTGAGGAACACAAATGCGAACAAGCCTGAATGGTCCCCAGGACTATATGCGAATGAAAACTCACACCCCAGAAGTGACTCGAACTCATACTCCCAGGAGCAACGCAACTGGTATGTACAAGACGCCTTAAACCACTTGACCATCACGACCGGACAAAATGAGGTGATAGCCGAAGCTATTTGAACCACCTCACCGCCGGCACTCGGATGGTTATCTTGGGCATAGCATTTTACCAAATCACCTCATTCTTTGGGGCACACGTGAGGAACACAAATGCGAACAAGCCTGAATGGTCCCCAGGACTATATGCGAATTTGATGATTTTTTGGTAAAGGTGGTTTGAAAAGAGGTGATTTGGTAAAATGCTATGCCCAAGATAACCATCCGAGTGCCGGCGGTGAGGTGGTTCAAATAGCTTCGGCTATCACCTCATTTTGTCCGGTCGTGATGGTCAAGTGGTTTAAGGCGTCTTGTACATACCAGTTGCGTTGCTCCTGGGAGTATGAGTTCGATTCACTTCTGGGGTGTGAGCTTTCATTCGCATATAGTCCTGGGGACCATTCAGGCTTGTTCGCATTTGTGTTCCTCACGTGTGCCCCAAAGAATGAGGTGATTTGGTAAAATGCTATGCCCAAGATAACCATCCGAGTGCCGGCGGTGAGGTGGTTCAAATAGCTTCGGCTATCACCTCATTTTGTCCGGTCGTGATGGTCAAGTGGTTTAAGGCGTCTTGTACATACCAGTTGCGTTGCTCCTGGGAGTATGAGTTCGAGTCACTTCTGGGGTGTGAGTTTTCATATATATATATATATATATATATATATATATATATATATATATATATATATATATATATATATATATATATAGTTTACAGAAAACACACACTTATATAACAATATACCAATCAGTGTTCGAAGACCTCGTCCAGCTCTTCAGGGGTCGGGTGCGTACCCAAGATACAGCACGCATTTCCCCTCTGAACAGCAACACTCAGGCACTGGAACATGAAATTGGCCGCTCTTAGGTCTCTTGTTTTCCTAATGAGTTCCTCGCCCAACTCCTTCAGGAACTTATGTGCACATTTACCCTAGGCGCCCAGAGTCTCAGAGCCTATCAGCACGAACCTGTAACAACGTTCTAGGTCCCTGTACTTGTTAGTTTTCTGGGTCTCCCTGAAGGTGGCCGTCCCGCCCTCCCTCAGCTGTGCTGTAAGTTAGATAGGTATCAGCCAATGTAGATGAACACGTTTAGTCCCATACGACCTGTTTACCTTCTCTCCATGGCTGCTGGGTGACTCCATTTGGGCGTTTTTGGCTGTTGTCAGGCCTGAACAACTGAGGTTCCCTTTGTGCTTGGCACCCAGCTGTAGCCAAACTTCTCTTGATGATGTCATTGACTGCTTCATGTCTGGCAATCTTTCCCTGTGTCTTACGACAGATGAGACCATGGCTGCCGTATTGATCTGCCCGTGCATGGCCGCAAATACACCTGTGCTCGGTGGAGATAGGAGCGGCAAGGCGCAGGGCAACACTAATACTTAGGGTCCGATGGTCCAGGCAGGTGCCGAAGGCAGAATTAGGGACTGCCAACAGGAAGTCCCCGGCATGGGGCGCTTGCACAGCTAGAAGACGCACTCTGTCCTTCCTGGAAGTTGAATCCAGCAATGATGTGGCGATGTTTTCCACTATGGGGCTATCCAATTTGGACTGTTTGCAGTCATTTGGAAAAGTCGGTCAAGGGTGAGAGTTGACAAGTGTGTCCCACTGATCGGCTCCTTCCGCGAATTTGGGATCATGAATCCCAATGGAGTCTCTTAGGTATTCCGGTAGTATTTCATTAACTAATTCACCTGTAGCACTGGTCGAGGATAAGAATGCCAGCAATGCTAACTGTGTCACCTTGCGAATACCTGTTTCACCGAGTCTAACTGGGAGCTTTGCTTGGTCCCATTGGTCATCTTGCAGGGAGAGGTTTAACACTTTCACGGTTATTGACCTTAGAAGTGAGTAATATTCTGTTAATTTTGGGCTGTCGAAGGAGGGAGCACATCTTAGGAAATAGGTCAGTCTGGGCAAAGCCAAGCTCCTTGTGAGAAGGTACAAAGCATCGTGGGCGTCCAAAGCCCCTATTCTTTTCTCCATCCTCTTCAGGTCGTTCAGCTTTTCTTCGAGGACTACCTCAATGGCGCTCGAGCCCAGAGGTGCCCCTAGCAGCACACTGTCGGTGGGAGCGATCACTTGGGCTCCTGGCAATATGATTCGCACTGCGTCTATGGTTGGTTGGCTAGATGAGATGATTTCACACTTTGATGGGTTTAGGGTGAGTCCTAACTCCTCTATCCCCTCTAATGTAGTCTGGTTAGGTATGTCGACGATATTTTGTGCTTATGGCCGAGTGACCAAGACCAAATTGTTTTTCTTAATGAACTTAATTCTTTGGTACCTTCAATAAAATTCACATGTGAAAATGAGGAGAATGGTACTCCTCCATTTTTGGACATTATGATTCATAGAGTCAATAGAAGGTTCAAATTTAATGTGTATAGAAAACCTACCAACGTGGGGTCGGTTGTTCATTATTATTCGAATCATCATAATAAAGTTAAACAGGCAGTATCTTCAGGAATGTTTCTTCGAGCTTTGAGGGTATGCAGCCCTGAGTTTTTTGATGAAGAGATAACTAAAATATATGAAATTGGGAAAAGTTTACAGTACCCTAAGATGTTTTTGGATTGTTCGTTTGGGAATGCTAAACGTACGTTTTATAATGTCTCCAAAGCGAAACCAGAAAATAGAAACTCATTGGTGGTACCTTATGCGATGGGATTTGAGAAACTTTCCCCTGTTTTTAAGAACCTTAATATCAATTTGGTGTTCACTAATAATACGATCAAGTCTAATTTAATAAAAAACTCCCCTGGTACAGCAGGTTGTGTGTATTCGAATACCTGCAATGATTGGGAGTCTGTGTACCTTGGACAAACAGGAAAATCCTTACAATTGCGTATGTCCCAACATGCTTATAGTATATGAACTGCCCAAACGTCTAATGCTTTGTATCTACATACAAGTTTGTGTGATCACACTATTAATTGGGATGGGGCGAAAAGCATTGCCAATTGCAATGGCTTTGTGGAACGGAATTTAATCGAGTCTGCGCTAATTAGTCAATGTCCAAATCTTCTCAATGTTAGTACTGGTATGTACAAACTTGACCCAGTTTTAAGTTACAATATTACACAACAATTTAAGAAAAAACTCTGAAATTGAGGCATACAATGTCTCATTACAATTGTATATTCATTTATTGTGTGTTCATGAGGCTTTTCCTTAATCTTTCATCCTTGTTCTCTGACCGCTTAATCCTCTTTGACCTTTCCTGTTTCTGGTAATCCTTTCCTAGGGATGGGTTGGTCAGGTCTAGGTGCTGGCCTGTATCCTCTCTCTCTTGTCCTCAGTCAGTCTGATGTTGACAATGGCCTTAACAAGCCGAAACGTTCATCTCTCTTCAATTCTTTGTGGTTTTTCCGCATATACATATATATATATATATATATATATATATATATATATATATATATATATATATATATATATATATATATATATATATATATATATATATATGACGGTGTTCCCCCCCCTTCTAACTCTCCCACGCCTGCTGTAAGAGTCATGTCCACTATTCCCGAGTGTTCTCTACGTTGCAGGCACCAATTGAACATATGCGGGAGAGAACAGTATTCTCGATGAGCCGAGAAATTCGTGAAAGAAGAATATTTTGGCCTGTGGGATAGGCCCTTTAGGGAGCCAAAATGGCGCTGGCGAGTCTGTTCTCCCGCCAAAACTGTGTGACGTCAGTGTCGCCAGATTGGTCACCGTCAGCGACGTGGCACTGGGAGCCAATGAAAACCTACTTTGGAAAATGTGACGTCACATAGGCAAGGGGGTCCAGCCATGGTGGCGCCTTCGCGCGATCAGTCTTTCACGACACGTCCGAGAGGCAGGACGTGCGATCGGTCATCCTGTCAGAGTGACGGATTTACCGAGCTCCGGTGGATATAAGCGTCTCCAGTTGTTAGCGCGCACTCTGTGAGGTCTTCCTGCAACCCAGATGTGGCTCAGATAAGGAATTGACAGAATATTGAGCAACAAGTGCTCCGGAACAGGTGCGTTGCAAGAAGTGGGCCAGGCATCGTCGCGTGTGACGTCCTTGGCAGTCCACCAGTATAAGAGACAGCTTAGTGGCCGGGCCAATCCACCGTGAGTGAATCGAGTTGACCACCTTGTCAACTTGATTGAACGTGTGATCGACGATCCTGTCAAGTTTGACAGTAACCCCACCTTCGTGGAACCCTACGAGTCAACAGTTGGATGCAAGCACGTCGAGAAGTCTTCCCAAATACCTAGTGACATATCTAGACGACGAGGGAATTGACAGTGAAGTGAGCTTCAAGTGCTCTGAAGTCGGGTGCTGTGCGTGTGGAGCTTAAGCAGTATCGTCTGGGACGGCTGATAACTTCACAGTGACTTCGTAGTGGTGAGAGGCAGTTCCTCTGGGAGTACAGTGACAAGGGACTATTGGGAAACGTACGACGACCGCCGAGACGTAGGCTGGCTGCCGTAGTTGGGAGGAAAGTTGACGGCCAGGAGACCGACTTCAACCCGGCGACGTACTGTAGGGGAAGCACGGACCTGCTGTGTACAGAAAGCGGCGAGACGCGAAAATCCTATGACGTTGGCTTGTGTTTCTGGAGGGTGTACGAGGCGAGAGCCTGGACCAGGAGCTACAACCCAACTGTCATCCTAGGATAGGTGAAGTAGGTGTTTACAGTTACCCTCCCATTTCCCCTTTAGTTAGCTATAGATACTTGTCAGAATATTTTATATGTCGTGAGCAAGTCTCACCTGAGTTTAAGTCACAGAGAGCACAGTGTGTGGTGAGGCTACCCAGAGCGCTCACAGTATTAGTTTACATATATATCTATGTGTGGGTGTGTGCAAGCACCAGGATTCATTAAGGAATTTACTGTGACTATTATTAATTTCCTGTGATTATTATTATTATATATATTAGTAGTAAACCAGATTTGGTGTTAGGCTATTAACCCAGAATTTATATAAATGCCTGTGTATTGATCTCCATGATTTATTGATATAAATGCCTGTGTATTGATCTCCATGATTATATATATATATATGCCTGTAATTTGATTACTGATTTATCTATGTACATGCCTGTGTACTGGATAATATCATATGCGTGAAGTGATTGCCAGTGATAAATCTTTAAGAGAAAGTATAGATTTAAAGATAAGTTCAGTGATCAACGAGTGCATTCACAGTAAATATTATTAAGAATAGAGTAATCTTTTGGTACGGTGAAAAGTCACTGTGAGTGCATTGTGAATAAGATATTGATCGTGAGGCCAGTGAAATCATAAGTATGCCATGTGAGTGTTAAATACAGTGTTTTGCGAAAAGTTAAATAAACGGGGATTGTGATAGAATTAGAAAACAAGTACTAGTCTTTTCTCACGGTTGCGAGGGCCCCGGTCAGCTGATATCTGACAGGTGACGCAGGGGCTGCCGGATGTTGCCATATCGGTGCGCCCAGATTATTTTGCTGCAGATTGAGCAGCTATTATACAATGTTCCTGATACATTGATGCATATATATTTCTCGTTGTCTTTTAAGTAAAATACCAAAACTCTTTGGTGTTTGATATCATCCCCTCCATTGATCTTGTGACCGTGTAATGAAGTAAAACTGAGTGACTTGCCTGAAACCACTCTATTTGAAATTGCTCTTACTACAATTACCACAATTACACCTCACCACTGCAGTGTTACTGGACACCTAAAAACCAGTTGGCGACCTTGAAGGCTGTGTGAGAGTTCTGTGTCGGCTCGGGCCACAGATTGAGGGAACGATCTGTGTCTCCACTCATCTTACAACTTAAGGCCGGTTGTGAGATCGACTGGGGTACTCTCCGGGGCTTGCAGTGGAGCCTAGAGGA
>WNGS01113132.1:0-17020 GCA_020271785.1 Procambarus virginalis | reverse complement strand
AGTGTCTGGTGGCGGTTCCCGGCCTGGAGGGAGCGCAAGAGCTTGCCTATGGCCTGCTCCTGGTCGCCGCCGGGCGGATAGGGGGACTGGATGGTAAAGACGGACACTGCGGGCTCAGTGGCGCACATTTCCCCCGGTGCCACCGGCTTCCTCCATGAGATGGAGAAATATTTCCTCCAGTTCCCGTCCGGCGGATTCTCCGCGCAGTTCCTCATGGTGCCCAGCGCGACGAGCTTCCCCTGGTGGACGATGCCGATGCGGTCTGCCAGTTCCTCTGCGATATTCAGCAGATGGGTGGACATGAAGACCGTGACGCCTTCCCGGCTGCGGCGTTCAGTTCCTCCTTCACCACACGCATGTGCATGGGGTCCAGGCCGATCATGGGCTCGTCTATGATGATGACCTGGGGATCGTGCAGCAGCGCGGCGGCGATAGCGAGCCTCTGCCGCGTGCCGTGGCTGAGATGTTCGATAGTTTCCCGGCATAGGGATGCAGGGCAAACTGCTCAAACAACTCACCCGTGAGGCGACGGGCTTTTCCTGGTTCCACCTGGTAGATATCGGCGATGAATTCCATGAACTCGATGGCAGATAGCTTGTCGTAGAAAATGGCTACGTCCGGAACAAATCCCAGCGCAGACTTCGCCTGATGCGCTTCATTCTGCACGTGATGCCCGCAAAGCCAGGCATCGCCGGAAGTGGGTTTTAGCAGGCCGGTAAGGAGCTTGATGGTGGTGGTTTTCCCTGCGGCATTCGCTCCCAGAAAGGCGAAAAATTCACCCTGGGCGACGTCGAGGTTCAGGCCATCGAGCGCACACAGGCCGCCGTAGTGCATGGAGAGTTCGCGGGTGCGGATCATGGGCGGTCGGTTTTTATAGGATTCATGCTGTGAACATTGAGGCGATCCGGCAGAATGACATCCGGCAGAAGGGAAACGCCCACGGCCTGGAGCCCCAGAGGCGTATCGATCCGCAGGATGCGACCGGTATTATCGAGATAGAGTTTGAAAATGTGGGAGCCTTCACCCGCAGCGAGCACGACCCCATCGAAATCCTGTCCGGCGGCTTCCAGCCGGCCGGCGCTGGCGGTGACGGTGACCGGTGGCGCGCTGGCCCTGCTTTTCAGGAAGGTTTCGAGATCCATGCCTGCGGCGCTCAGCGCGAGATGGAGCAGCATTCTGGTGGAGGCGTCCGGCTGCTCGCCCGCGTTTGCTGAGAATATCGGCTCGCTGTCCCGCTCCAGGAGTAGGGAGGGCCATTCCTTTCCGGGCTCCTGGCTCACATGGAGATGATACCAACTGCCAGCCACAGCGATGTTGATGTCCAGATTGATCTCCTGCGTGGTGCCCTCTGCGCCGATGACGAAGTTTCCATTAATGAGGATGGGTTGGGCTGACGGATCATCGTCCGGCTGGAGGCCAGCCGTGCGCGAAACCGGACTGGCAACTTTTCGAGTCGTGTGCCAACGAGATTGCTCTCTTTGCTAAAGGGCGTAATGTTGATCGACCCCATAGGATGGCGTCCGTCTAGGAGGATCAGGTCGGAACTCTCATCCCGGGATGCCACCAGCTCAAAAACCGCCCTGGGCGATGTGCGCGACAATGCTGTGGAGTCCGGGAAATAAACGGAACGAACCAGCAAAGTGGTCATGACCCCGCAAAACAGGAAAATAGAGGCGGTGATCAGGTGGCGCATGTATCTGCACAAATGGTAACCCGCAGCACCTTGTCAGGCAAGCAATGGTTCAACATATAGACAAAAAAAGAACAGGGCAGCGAGGCTGCCCTGTTCTGAAGATGTGAGAGGAGACTCAGATCCGGAGATTAGAGACCCTGGAAGCTGGCTGGTCCGAGATAGACGCCAGTGCTGATGCGGCCACCGTTGATGCGGATGGTCAGAGTGCTGCGCACTTCGGGGCCATCTCCAGGACGGCTGATCAGACTTCCGATGGTTGCTCCGTTGCCAGTGACACCGTTATTGATCGTGGTAGTGGTGGAGTTCGTGAGAGCTGCGAAGTTTGTGTTTCCATCACCCATGACGGTGGCCTTGCCCTTACCGCGGAAGCGCTGCACTGGCTTTGTGGAAGTCAGTTTGCCCTTCCAGCTGGTGTTCACGATGGACGCGTAGGAATTGGCATCTCCTGCGCCGCCCAGACGACCAGCTCCGGCGTTGGATACACCAAACTGAGTTCCGGTGGCGCTGGTGAAGAGGGACTGCGGATTGCCATCCGTGCCGTTTGCGTTTCCGTTGGTGATACCGTCCACAGCCTTGGAGTAGGTGTCAACGAAACCATAGCTTTCACCGTAGATGTACGCCCAGTAACAGATGGAATACCAACTGGGAGTGAATGAGCATCGACATTCTGGTTGAACAGGGCCAGCCGGAGAACAAATGGCCCAGCATGGTGTATTGGTTAAAATACCGCCATCCAAGACCATAATATGTGTTATTGCTGTAGTGACGCTACCCATGCGATTTGCATGGACTGCAGAACAGTAGAGAAGTGAAAGTGTAGCGCCGATTTTTTTCAAAGTGGATACCCCTATTATAGAGGCTAGGGTTCACCCTTCGGCAAGAAAAAACAATAAACCTTCTGTGAAAAAGCATTCGGTTCTCAATCCAGGAGGTCGATTTGGGGGTTTTTTGATAGCGAATTTCCACGGAAACAAGGTTTCGATATTGGAAGGGTCAACAACCAGGTATGCCGGAGAATTGGTACCATGGGAGGCTGAGAGATATGAATTTCGTATGACAGAGAATAATGACAGGAAGCCCGAAAAAGCAAGTTTTGGACCAAAAAGGGGTGATTTTTGGAACTGAACTTCTCCAAGGCGCAATTACCGGCTGGCAGCGCAATGCTGGCATGGTGACCTGCGCAGTCGGTACGAGCCAGGATTTGGAATTCCCAGGTCGCGGGTTCGAGCCCCGTCGGTCACCCCTTTTTTGTTTCCATGCATGCTCGCCCTCTGCGGATCTGCCGATGCAGTCAAAGAGATGACAGCCGTGATCATGTGAAAGTCAGTCAGTACCAGCAATCAGGCACCACATCGGGCACGGGGTGAAGTCGGAAAAATGGAGCTGGACCAACGATAGCGACGATCGTGGTGATGTTGGTGACCTTCCCCCGCAGTGGGGCTAAGATCGACGGAGCGGATGAGGTGTTTGATAAGAAATGCAGCGGGAAGCACAAGCCACACGAAAAGGATGGCAAAACCCACCCCCCCCCCCCCCCCCCCCGCACGGAAAACAAATCGAAAGCGATGGTGCTCGAAAGCCTGGGGCTGAAGCGTGATGATCGCAGAAAAGCTCAGGCCTTGTCTGCGAGTGGATCGACGCAGCCTTCCCGCCAGGTTTCCTGCTGCAGTGCGGGGAGACAAGCCATACACGCCAGTCGCCGACTGCGCAGAGAGGAACACTCGTGGTGCCGCATAACGCAGTGCTTCATCGGATGGCGCGCAGCGCTACGCCCGTATGCCAAGCGCCAGAGCTACAATAGCGGAATGAGCAAATGCGGAAAAACGTGATGCGGGTGGCTAAGGTCACAGGGTGTACACTGGGAATGAGGAAAGCTGCAGCCGGAGGATAAGGCCTGTATCATGGACTCCGTCATATGCTTCAAAGAATCAGCAAGGGCGCCCCTGAGACCGCCGCTGTGAAACGCCCATGCAGAGGATGTCCATGGAAACATTGCAAAATGTTGTCCTCTTACAGGGCTGGGGGCGGGAGCATTTTGAAAGCGGTGCGATCCGCCCCGCCGTGTGGGATGTTGTTTCCGGCAGTTCATAACGGTTGCGTCCCATGCGGGTTTTCATCCTGCGGCCTGCTCTGGCCCGTGCCGAGAGGCTTCCCGTTGCGGTGGGGCGTCATCATTTGTTCCGACTCGGGGGGAAAAAGGCACCTGTAATGATCAATTGCGGCGGCCGTTCATCGCGGACTCATCCAGAGCTGGCTGTGAGAATTAGTGTGCTTCGCGTCGGTCGGGTTTGATTGTGGATGCCACTGAATCGCAAGCATCGGGGTCGAGACAGGGCGATGCTGCGGGGAGTGAAACGTGACCGACGCAGCGTCCGGCCTTCACCGGGGGCATCTGGTTAAGGAGTGCTGGGACATGGGTCGCGTTTGCTCCATGAGTCGCATGGTTATCGCCCATGCTCATTTGCCGGCCGACTTCGGGAAGCTACGCAGCCATGCGATAGACGCTGCAGGCATCTTTGTCGGCCCATTGACGGGCGATGGATCCCATGAGGCCCTTGGTGAGCATCGGGATTCCTGTGTCGCCAGCAATGCGGCGGCCTTGGCGGGGTCCTTTTAATGAACTTACTGGCGAAGGATCGATTACATCGCTATGCTGCTTTATTCGGGATCACGGATGGCGCCCAGCCAGGCTTCTGCGCCGGCCATTCCTTTCTGAAATTTCTCGCGTGCCAGCATTGCCAGCGTAGTGCTGCGGTCGCGCTAATCATGTCCGGCAGAGGGCAGGGCTAATCCGGATGCGAGGATACAGGCCCTAGCAGACCCATTTAAACTCAGCGCAGGCCTTCATTATCCTTGCCTTATACCGCGAGGATAGGTCCTTTTCGCCGCAGCCAGGCCATGGCCGCAGTGAATCCTTCGAAGGCCATACCCATAGCGCTCATTTGCCATCAGGGATTTCGCGGTCCTGACCATTCATGGCTGAGATTCGCGCAGGCCCCGATCAATCGACCACACAGCATGAGCCAGTATCGGGGATATTTTCCTAACTCAGGTCCACTGCCCGCGAAGCACATCAGAGTCATGCAGCGGCGGCGTTTAGGTGTCAGTTCACGCAGCAGGGAGGGATGCTTCATCGTCAGAGAGGATCGCTTTCAGCCAGGCACCTTTTCCTAGAGACTCCTCCATTGCCTTGTCGGCGCTTTCCAGAGGCGTCCTCACGGCGCTACAGAGGTACGGCGGATTTTATTCTTGCACACCTGACTAAACGAATCGCGAACCTTATCATAGGCCGGCCCCCGGGGACCTGCGTGTGCGAGGCCTGCGCCTGCACTGCATCCGCAGCCGATGGCGCAGCAGTGCCGCATGGGGACGGCGGTGGCCACTGCGGCAGAGCAAAAAGCGGCTGAGGTAAGTATTCGCATGGAATAGCAAAAGTCATCCGGAGCGGATACTGAAACGCTTCATGGCTATGGAAGAGCTGCCTGGTTACGTGAAAACGCAACGAGTTAATTCCGAACGAGGGTTCCGCCAGCGGTGTGCGACGCCAGACAGGCCGGGGCACTGCGCCCGCCAGCCACGCTGACGGCCACCCCAGCAAGGATGTCCACATTACTCCCCCCCCCAGGGATGGTGAAGAAAACGTAGCCAAGAACGCCCGGTCACCACCATGTAGGTCAGCAGACAGTGAAAATACCACACCCAAGCCGGCAGAAGCACTTGCAACCTATGAGCCCCGGCCTCCGCCAGATGGATGTCGGCAGACTTGTCCCCTGCCTGCGCCCACGTGGACAGAGCCCCACGCCGCGATCGCCAGCGCCGCTATGCCACAGGTGCTCAGGACATGGCCGATGCCGAGGACAGCGAACACCCCACCGCGTCAGCGAATCAGGGATGTCACGGCAAATGTCTGATCGAGATCTGACACACGCGCTTCTTTAGCGATAATTTCATAAACGCCAGATCCCTGCGCTGCCTGCCGCGGGCACGCCCCCCAGCGCCTCAGCTACGCAGCAGCCTGTGCCGGATCATGCAGATAGGCCGACATGAGACATAGTCCGGCTTCACGGCCAGTGGGCAGATAGTTTTACCGGGAACATATATCAGACAACCTTAGGTCAATCGAGTAGTCGAAAAAAGATCGGATATTGCTAGAGACCCACCTCCGAGCACCACGAAAGACATCCTGTCAACTGCCACCAGCCCAGACGGGTGGCAGAATCTCTGAAACGCACAAGTGTCTGGATTGAACCACTGAGCATTACGTTTCTTACACCTTGCCATCCTGAAAAGCAAACGGCCGCTGCGGAACTCCGCACCAAAACCCTCTGAGGCAGTCGCCATCTGTCAGGATCCGCACGGACGATCAGTGTTTCCACTTCCGCGCCCCGGCGGGCCCCGCAGCCACGAGCTGCCGCGGGCGAGGCGATGCGCTGTGCCTCCACTTCATTCGCCCCGGGGCATACAGGATCCGCAGCAGGGAACCCCACACCTAAGTGAAGGGCGTGCGCAGGAATGATATATTATATAATAACCCCCAGCACCATGCTAACGCTTTGAGCAGAGCACGCACGTGGGAGCTGCACGGTGCAGCGCCGGGAAAGGGCCCGCAGCCAAAGCGCAAAGGTTGTCCGCAACCTTTCCCCGGCCACGCGACAGCGCAGCGATGCGACACGACAGCCTGGCAGCGCCACGAATCCAGCACACAAACAACAGACACGCCGCCCAAAGCTGAGCAGGAACGGCCCGTGCGCAGCGCCTGAAGAGGCAGAACACGCCGCTACCGGAACACCGGCCAGGCCAGCGACAGCGGAGATTTTCCCGTGAGGGAACTCGATATCCGCCTGGACGAAATACCGCCACAGTGTCCGTCCGCGTCGCTCAAGGGAGGGCCACCCGCACCGGCCAGCGCCGCTCCATTCCCTCCGAAAGCCAGCCAAAACCATATGCGGTCTCACATTTCACTGCTCCAGATCTTGCAATAGTGCGCGGAGATGGCTGACACCAGTGCTAACATCTGCCGCCAGCCACAGGCAGCGGCAGACCAGCGAAGCACCAGCAACCAGCGAGGCACTAGCGGCCTTCCAGCTATACCGACTGCCCTGCATCCCGCCGCTCCACCGCACGCCGGATTCCTGTTTCCCTCCGCGCGCACCACACTAGACGACTATGGTATTCCGGGAGAAAGACCCCCCACAGCAGCGACACCATGCTCAGAGACGGTGAGATTTCAGTGAAAAAACTGGATGATCAGCGCGGTATGCGCACGCCGCCGTGCCGGTGGCGCCACCTGCACCTCCTGCGACAAAAACATTTTGTTAGCGCGCTGTTCAACCATCGTCGGCCATGTTGTCCCGCTGATTTGCATAGAATGCAGACGTCCCGCGGTGCCGTTCAATTCCTGCGCCAGCGATGCCATGAACACCGCGCGCATCGTCGCGGTTCCCGATGCAAGGGATGAGACTCCCCCTGATGAGCAACTCATGCCGCCACTTGTTAGGACGCGCAGAACCGTTCCCAGGCTTCCCGCCTTCGCTCGCCGCAGGGAGGAAACAATCACCGCAAGGCTCCCGGCTGCAACACTCACCGCCTCCCGCGCCGCTTCGACCCGTTATTGTTAGGATAAAATCCGCGCCATTGATGGAGCCACGACAGAGTGATCCGCAGATTATTCACGGCTCGAACTGTCGTGTGCGGTAGGGCCTCCACACGTCCCGTACCGCTCTGCAAGAAGGGTGTTGCTTACACCATGGCCAGAGTTTTTAATCGCCCGCCTGCCGCCGCACTCAATTCCAGATGGACTTTTTTTCCGTCAGCCAACCAAATACATGCCGCAGCAAGGAATTGGGCATGTGATTCACCCATCCGGATCGCAGATACACGCCCTGCTATCTGCGATGCCCAGAATTCAGCAGAGCAGATCAATTGTGCCGCCTTACACCCGCGCCAGGCGGCCCGCGCCAGGAGCTCGCCATAGCCAAATCCACGACCGCGTCAGCCGTCGGCACGCCGATGCCGGAGGTGAAATGTCCGTGGCAGATGGGTGGGAATGTTGCATTTCTCCAGCCCTGGACCACTCCCTCCACCTGCGCGGCAACCGCCGCCTCGGACTCCGGCGCATCGCGCTTGCAGCAAAGCCTGCACACGGTATGCCATGCTGCCACGATGCACCCACTAATGAGGCGAAGGTATCCTTGTTAATATACGGCCTCTGGCTGTGGCAAGACCACTCTCTGCCGTACAGCCGCAGAGAGCGAAGGCATGTACTACCACCGTCAGATGCAACAAGCTCCATGCGGCCGGGAGGAACATGGACGCGATTATTTTCATGACTGATGAAGACTTCGTCCAGCGACATGCGGATGGCGGATTTAGGAAGCACGCGGAAGTCCAAGGCCGGGTTACGGCACTATGCGCAGTGAAGTGATAGTAGCGGATCGCCCGGGCAGGACGTTGTCCCATGACCTGAAGTGCAGGGCGCTGCACAACTCCGCGCCGCCACCGATCGCTCTCCAGCACGCGCCTATCGATGTTTTTATCCTAACGGAAAAAGTGGCCGCGCTGGAGGCCCGCCTCGCCGGACGCCGATCGGGAAACCACGGCGAAGCTTTCACTGGTTGGAAAACGCCGCACGAAATGCGCATGGACGGAGTATGACTACACCATCACCCGACGGCTCCCGGGAAGAGGACATACCGCCTTCGCGCCATTTTTGAAGCGAGCGACTCCGCAGCCGAAGGCAGGTCCACAATCCTCGCAGAACATGATCCCCGCACGATAATCTCGGCATTCACCGTCGGCATCGCGCCTACAAGCCGCCTGACCTCGCAAGCAAGGATCACCAAAAGGCTGCCGCGTCACGGCATTCATGACAGTGATGCTCAGGAATGCCTATTCCTAGCACCATCAAAGTCCTGCGAGACAGCCGGGTACCGGCCTGTATGACGAAAAGGAAAGAGGCGGCCGGGCACATCGAGTGGCGTATAATGCTCGCTCATCCTCACTGCCCCGGAACTGCTAATATTTGGCAAAATACGCCGCGGTATTGCAGGATGGACCGCTTGACCGCCATACGCCCTCGACACCCGCGCTTCGTTATCCCGCGCCGCATGAATGTGCAAGATGTGGCTCCCCCGTACCCTAGCGAAATGTGGCCACCCGGCGGACTGGGGGTCACATTTCATTAGGGCCTGAGGAAGAATGCTCGCCTGCGGCTGATGAGGAATCGCCAGACTTTGGGCTGTCGATGGGATCGTAGAATCAGCCTGTCACTGCTCCAGCGAATAGTAAGCATCCTGCCATTTACCGGAGTTGACGGAATTTGCAAGGTCTAAATTTTTATGCACAATTGCAAATTCCGGTCAACTCGGAAGAAAAGGCAGGAATGATACTATGTCTCCTGGACAGAGTGAAAGCCTTCTACGTACATCGGGACAGGCCAAAGTCTGCCGAGTCATAAAGCGAAGTGGAGCTTCCTTCCTCAGGCCCTATGAAATGGTGACCCCAGTCGCGCCGAGGTAGGCCACATTTCGCTGGGTAGCGGGGTGGAAGCACATTCTGGCCAGTATTCTGGCAGGGCGCGTGGAGAAACGCGAAGCGCGACGGGTGGCGAGGGCGATGGCGGTCAGAGCGTCATCCGCAATACCGGCGGGCTTACTTTTGCAAGAATATTGCAGCAGTGGCAGCGGGCAAGTGCTAGGATGCAGCGAGGCAGTCCGCCAGCTCAGATGTACCCGGGCCCCGACAGCTTTCCTTTTTCGTCATACAGGCCGGTAACGACGGGCTGTCTCGTCAGCGACTTTGATGGTGAGAGGAGGTGAGTGAATTCCTGAGCATCAGCTGTCATGGACTGCCGTGACGCGGCAGCCTTTTTGGTGAGGCTGGCTGGCGAGGTCGGCAGGGCCTCTGTGTTAGGCCGGCGATGCCGCCGGTGACTGCCCGAGGATTATGTGCGGGCTCATAGTTCAATGACGAGGAGGGTCCGTGGACGCTACCTGCGGGCCTGCGGAGTCGCTCTGCTTCAACAAATGGCGCGAAAAGGCTGGTGATTGTCCCTCTTCCAGGGAGCGGCTGGTGCATGCTGATAGTCATACTCCGTCAGTGGCGCATTTCTAGTGCGGGCGTTTTCCAGACGACAGGTGAAAAGCTGCTGCCGGGAGCTTTACGACTCTGGCAGTCCTGGCTGATGGCGGGCCTCCAGCCGCCGGGCACCTACTGTTTACGTTAGGATAAAAACATCGATGAGGCGAGTGACTGGATGAGACAGGATCGGGTGTGAGGCGCGGCAGTTGTGCTGCCGCGCCCTGGCACGTCCAGGTCCATGACAAGCCGTCTGCCGCGCGGCGAGCACGCCTCTATTCACTTCACTGCCGCAGAGTGCCGTAACAGCCGGCCCGTGGACTTCCCGCGTGTTGCTCCAGAAAATTCCGCCATCCGCCGATGCGCTCGGACGAAGTCTTCATACAAGGTCAGGCAACAAGTAATTCGCGTCCAATGTTGCCTCGCACGGGCCGCTGGAGCGGTATTGGTGCAGCTGAACGGATGTATTTTGTAGTACATGCATTTTCGCTCTCTGCGGGGCTGTACGGCAAGAGAAGTGGTATTGCACAGCCAGAGGGGGCCGTGATGGACTCCACAGGCGAATACCTTACGCGCTTCAGTACGGTGGGTGCATTCGTGCCTCAGGCATCCCGGTGTGCAGGCTTTGCTGGCACGCGCGCATTTGCGCCGGAGTCGGCGAAGGCGGGCGGTTTGCGCGAAGGGGAAGGTGGTCCAGGGGAGCTACCTCCCCGCACGCTACATGCTTCAACCATGATTGCCCTACCCTCATCCTGTACGCTTACGGACCTTCACCTCCGGCAGCGGGCATTGCCCGACGCTGCGGGTCGTGGATGTTGCTATGGCGGCTTCTGGCGCGGGCCGACTTGGCGCGGGTGGAAGGCCTGCAACCACCCATGCGATCGCGCGGCTTGACTGTGCTGGGCATCGCACTAGGAACGGGCGTGTAGCTGCGCGACCGGATGTGTGAATCACACCGTGCCAACCAGATCAGATTACTTTGCTTGCGGGCATGGATTTGGTGGTCGGACGGAGTCATCTGGAAGTGCAGTGCGGGCGGCAGGCGTGGCTCGGGATGAAAACTCTGGCGGTGGTGGAGCAGACACCGGCGATGCAGGCTGGTGACGGGATGGTGGATTGCATACGACACACGACCGGACCGAGCCGGGGAATTATCTGCGGATCATTGGCCGTGGATTCCATTCAGTGGCGCGGAATTTTATCTAACATAACAGGTCCGAAGCGGCGCGGGAGGCGGGGAATGGGTGGTTCAGCCAGGGGAGATGCCCGGTTGTCTGGTTTCCTCGCTGGCTGGCGGAGCGGGAGGGCTGGAAGCCTGGGACGGGTTGCGCGTACCTACATAACGTGGCAAGGCCATGTGAGGTGCCGTCATCATGGGGAATCTATCCAATGGCAGCGTGAGAACGTCTGGCGACGATGCGCGCCTGGTATGTTCATGTGAATCGTGCTGGCGGCAGGAATTGACCTGGCACCGCTAGGTCGTTGCATTCACTCTTGCAAATTCATGCTGGGGACACTGGCCGCACGGATGGAGGGTTGAACGCAGGCGCGCGCTAAAGCAAAATTGTTTGTCGCAGGATGTGCAGGTGCGTTTCCAACGGCACGGGCGGAGTTTTTATCGGGTGCGCAGACCCGCGCTGATTGCTCCAGGGTTGTTTACACAATGACATATCACCGGCCGTCTTATGAGCATGGTGTCGCTCGTGGTTGGGGTGCTTCTCTTCACCAGGAATACCATAGCGGCTAGTGTTGGTGCGGCGCCCAGCGGAGGCGGAAACTAGGGAATCCTCGCGTGGCGGTGGGAGCGTCCGGTGGCTGCAGGTGCAGGCACTGGTGTTTCTGGGGGCATTTGAGGTCTGCCGCAGTGTCTGCGTTGTGCGGTCGCTGCGCTGGGCATCTGCCGCTGGCCTTGGTGGCTGGCGGGGCAGATGTTAGGGCACTGTGGGGCCAGACCAATCTCCGCCGCACTATGTGCAGATGAGTTGGAGCATGTGAATGGGAGACGCAGCTGCTTTGGCTGGCGGGGCTGGGAGGAATGGGAGCGGCGCTGGCCGGGTTGGTGGTGGCACTACCGTGAGGCGACGCGGACCTGACCCTGTTTGGCGTAATTGCTGGCCAGGGCAGGAATATCGAGGATTCACTCACAGGGAAAACTCTTGCCAGCTGCGCTGGCTGGCTCGGGTTGTTTCCTGGTAGCGGATGTAGTGGTCTGCACTGGCAGGCGCATGCGCCGGGCTCTGCATGGCTCAGCTTTTGCGGCGTGTCTGTGTTGTGTGATGGGATTCACTGGCGCTGGCCAGGTCGTGTCGTGTACAGGCATCGCTGCGCTGGCTGGGGGGCAGGTGTGGCGGGGAGATGAGAGGTTGCGGCAACCACTTTGCTTGCAGGTGTGGCCTCCGGGACAGCTTTCCCCGGGCACGCTTGCACCGTGCCGCTCCCACGGGGCGGCTCTGCTCACACGCCCGTGAGCATGGTGGTGCTGGGTGTTAGTATTTGATTCATTCCTTCGCGACCCCCGAACACTTCACTTATGGGTGGCGGATTCCCTGCGGGCGGATCTGTATATTTGCCCCGGCGGCAGAATGAATCTAGTGTGAAGCAACAGCGCATCGCTGCCCTCGGTCGGGCAGCCAGGCGTGGCTGCGGAGCCCCTGGCGACATGATGGTCGCGGAAGTGGAAACAATGATCGAGTCCGATGCGGAGTCTGACAGATGGCCGGAGCTGCCGCTAATGACGGGCTGTGGAGCGGTAGTCCGCAGCGGGCCGTTTGCTTTTTCAAGCGATGGCCAGGGTGGTAAAACGGTTATGCGCAGTTGCGGTTCCAGCCAGTACACCTTGTTGCGTTTTCAGCAGATTCTCGCCACCCGGCTGGGGCTGTGGCACGGTGACAGGATGGTCTTTCGTGGTGCGTCCGGGGAGGTGCTCTAGACAATATCCGGGAATCTTGTTCGGACTCCTCGGAATGACCCAGGTTGTCGTTTATATTTCCGGGCAGGAAAACTAAGTCTGCGCCAACTGGCAGGGAACGCCTGGGACGATTGCGCTGGCCGGCCTGATCTGGCATGATCCGGCAACAGGATGCTGCGGTAGGCGAGGCGCTGCGTGCCGACTGTGCAGCAGCGCAGTGGGAGTGGCGGTTTATGAAATGCAATCGCTAAAGAATAGCGCGTGTTTCCTGATCTTCGATTCAGACATTTGCCGTGACATCCATGACTGCGGCTCTGATCCGCTGGATGGTGGTCCGCTGGTCTCGGCAATCGGCATGGTCTCTGAGCACGCTGACTGTGTCAGAGCGGCGCTGGGATGGATCGCGCGTGCTGCGCAGCGTGGGCGCAGGCAGGGGACACGTCGCTCGGCATCCATCTGCGGGAGGCCGCGGCTCCTAGGTCTGGCAATTGTCTCTGCCGATGGGTGCTGGTTTTGTGGCTATTTTCCTGGCGATGATCCTGACATGGGTGGTGGAACCTTGGCGTTCTTTGGCTGGACCGGTTTTTTACTTCAGCAGTCCCATGGGGGAGGCTAATGTGGACACCGTTGCGGTGGTGTGGTGGCAGCCTGGTCGCAGCGGTGCTGTACGGGCCGCAGTGCCCGCATGGCTGGCTGGTGGCACTACCGCTGACGGGAAAACACTGCGTCGTCGATGATGAACATGCGGATCTTTTTGAAGTAACCACGGCAGCTCTTTCCAATGCCATTGAAGGAACGGTTCCGTATGCCGCTATCCCGGATGCCTTCTTTTTGCATTCATGTAGACATATTCTACTCCACCTGCATTGTTCTTGTCTGCAGCAGTTGCCAAGCCGCGTCCACCATGGGCACTGCGCGCCCATCAGGCTGCGGATGCAGGGGCAGGCTCATCAGGACCTCGCACACGCAGGTCCGCGTGGGGCCGGCCTATGCTAAGGTGGATTCGCGGATTCGGTTCACGTCAGGGTGGTGCAGATAAAAATAGTACCGTCCCCGACCGCTGGAGCAGCCTGAGGGACGCCTTCGGGAAAGCTGCCGGAGCAAGGCGATGGGAGGAGGCTCTGGAAAGGTCCTGGCTGGAAAGCGATCCTCTGCTGGACAGATGGAAGGCCATTCACCTCCCTGTCTGCGTGAACTTGCACCTGAAAACGCCGCCGCTGCATGGGACGCTTTGATGTTCTTCGCGGGCAGGTGTCCCGGAGGGTGATGAAATATCTCCCGCTACTGTGCTCATGTATCGTGGGGGGCGATGGATCGGCGCATGCGGCTTATTCGCAGCGATGAATGCCGCTACAGGACACACCGCGAATTCCATGATGGCGGCAAGCAATGGAGCGCTTTATTGGGGGGATCTGGGCGGCGAAGGATTCCATCTGCGGCCCATGTCCTGGACCTGCGGGGAAAAGCGAAATCCTCGCGGAGAGACGGCCAAAGGGACCGCATGGACGGCCTCTAGCCGCGAGTTAAAAATGGGTCTGCGTGAGGGCGCCTGGTATCCGCGACTCGACGAATTGAAGGTGCCCTGCGCTGCTGCCGGACATGACATGAGCCGCGCCCGCAGCACCTACGCTGGCCATGCCTGGCACAGCGATGCAATTTCAGGAAAGGCATGGCCGCGCCGCAGGCTGGCTGGAGCGGCATCCGGGATCCCGACCGAAGATGAAAGCAAGCAGGCGATGGAACTGATCATGCGCCTTAGTATTCAGGAAAAGGACCTCCGCCAAGGCCGCCGCCATGGCTGGCGAACAGGGCTCAATCCTCGAGCTAACCCGGCCGCCCGTTAGTGGGAGCATCGCCGGCAATGGGCCGTACAAAGATGTCCGGCAAGCGGCTATCGCATGGTGAGTAAGACTGCCCGCGAGGCCGGCGCGCCAAAATGAAGCATGGGGACGATGCCATGCCGCCTCATGGAGCAACGCGACCCCCATGGCACAGCTTCAGAACCGACTTAAAATCCATGATTGCCCCGCAGGGGAAGGCCTGGGACGCTGCGTGTCAGTTCAGCTGTCCGCAGCTATCCGCCCGGTCGACCCCGAATGCTGTTCGATTCAGTGGGCATCCACACTCAAAGACCCCGACGCACGCGAGCGCACACTAGTGCGCACAGACCAGCTCTGCTTAGCGCGTCCGATGAAACGGCCCAGCACGGCACTGCGATCATTAACGTGGCCTTTTCCGGAACGTGCAGGAACAACTGGATGACGCCCCTACACGACACGGGAAGGCCGTCCCGTGCTACGGAGCGACAGGACCCGGCCGGCAGGAGGAACAACACGGCCAAGGGACGCAACCGTTAGGAACTGCCCCCCGGAAACACACCATCCCCCGAACGACACGGCGTGGGCGGAGCTTGTCACCGCTTTCACAAATGCGCCCCACCCAGCCCTTAAGAGGGACAACATTTTGCAATTGTTTCCAAGGGCCACTCCTCTCGCATGGGCGACAGATTTCACTAGTCGGCGGGCTACTCCGGCCCGATTGCTGGCTTCTTTTGAACGCACTCGACGTAGTTCCATGAGACAGGCCTGAGCCCACGGCTGCAGCGTTCTCATTACCAGTGATACTACCCCGGTGAATCTGTGCCAGCCGCCTTCACAGTTTTTTCCGCATTTGCCTACATTCCGCTCTTTGTAGCGGCTGGCGCTGGCATACGGGCGTTAGGCTCTGCCGCAGGGCCATCCGGCACTAGGAATCACTGCGTTATGCAGGCAGCCAGGAGTGTTCTCTTTTTTGCCTTCTGCGCAGTCGGCGACCGGCGTGGATGTGCTGGGTCCGCCCGCAGGCTGCAGAATGGAAACATGGCTGGGACGGGGCTCGCTCCATCGCCGACAAGGCCTGATGCTTTCTGGCGATTCATACACTCTCAGCATCACAGGCTGGTCAGAGCTACCATCGCTTTCCGATTTGGCTGTTACGGTGCTGGCCAATCCTTGCGTGAATGTCTTGGTGCGTCGCCGCTGCTATTTCTTATCAACAACCTCAGCAGGCTCCTTCAGGTCAGGATCGTGCCCACTGGCGTGGAGGTCACCTCCACATCTACACACGATCGTCGCTTATCACGGTTGGGTCATGCTCCATTTTGTATCCTTGACTTCACCCCCCGGTGCCCGATGTGGTGCCTGTGACTGGTAGCTATCGGCCTTCACAGTGATCTCAGCGGCTATGGTCTATCTCTATTGACTGAATCGGGCCGATCACGCAGAATGGGCGCGCTGCATGGAACAACAAAACTGGTGTGACGACGAGGGCTCGAACCGCCGGACAACCGGACTCGACAATCCGGGTGGCTCTACCGACTGAGCTATCGGTCACCATTGCCAGCATTGCCTGCTGCCAGCCGGTCATGCAGCCTTGAGGATAATTTTCCAGTCCAAAAGCATCCTCCCTTTGTACCACAAACTGCATTTTTTTCGGGTCTTCCCGGTCATCATTTTCTCTGCATTCGAATTACCATCTCTCTCCCAGCCTACCCTGGCGTCCAATTATCCTTGCATCCTGGTTGTTGACCTTCAATATACGAAACTTTTTCCTGTTGGAAATTCCGCCGCTTATTTCCAAAAACCCCCCAAGTCGACTCCTGGATTTGATGACCCGAATGCTTTTTCTACCAGAAGCGGGTTGATTTTTTTTTTCTTGCGGAAGGTGGAACCCTGCCTCTATATAGGGGTATCCACTATGAAAAAACTCGGCCGATACACTTTCACTTCTCTCCTAGTGTTCATGCAACGTCCACTGCATTATGGCATGGGTAGGCTGGGCTCCCTACAGCAATAAACATATGATGGTTTTGGATGGACGTTATTTACCAAATACACCATGCGCGGCCATTGTCCACGGCTTTGCACCTCCCCCCAAGGATGGCCGCGTTCACCCAGAATGTAAGATGCTTGCATTCACACTCACAGTGTGTGCTGATCAATTCGTTTACTGGAAGAGAGGCCGGACATTCTCGGTTGAAAGCTCTGGTTTGCGGTTGACACTTACTCCAAGGCTGGTGGACGGTTTCATCCCCAACCGGAACGCAATAACGGCACGGACTTGGCCATCCGCAGTCACATCTTCACCCGCGCCACCGGACCTCCGTTTGGTGTATTCCCAACGCCTGGAGTGGTCGTTCTTGGGCGGCGAGGGAGATGCCAATTCCTACGCGGTCCCATCGTGACACCCGCTGCGAAGTGCACAACTGACTTCCCCACAAAGCCAGTGCCGCGTCTTCCGCGGTACGGGCAAGGCCACCGTCGCTGGGTGATTGGAAACACAAACTTCGCCAGCTCTCACGAACT
>WNGS01113119.1:0-11160 GCA_020271785.1 Procambarus virginalis | reverse complement strand
GTGTTCAAGGAGAACTATCAACATCAGAGGCCCGAGACTGTTCAACACGCTTCCACTACACATAAGGGACATAACTGGCCGACCCCTCACAGTGTTCAAGAGAGAACTATCAACATCAGAGGCCCGAGACTGTTCAACACGCTTCCACTACACATAAGGGACATAACTGGCCGACCCCTCACAGTGTTCAAGAGAGAACTATCAACATCAGAGGCCCGAGACTGTTCAACACGCTTCCTACACATAAGGGACATAACTGGCCGACCCCTCACAGTGTTCAAGAGAGAACTATCAACATCAGAGGCCCGAGACTGTTCAACACGCTTCCACTACACATAACTGGCCGACCCTCACAGTGTTCAAGAGAGAACTATCAACATCAGAGGCCCGAGACTGTTCAACACGCTTCCACTACACATAAGGGACATAACTGGCCGACCCCTCACAGTGTTCAAGAGAGAACTATCAACATCAGAGGCCCGAGACTGTTCAACACGCTTCCACTACACATAACTGGCCGACCCCTCACAGTGTTCAAGAGAGAACTATCAACATCAGAGGCCCGAGACTGTTCAACACGCTTCCACTACACATAAGGGACCGGCCGACCCCTCACAGTGTTCAAGAGAGAACTATCAACATCAGAGGCCCGAGACTGTTCAACACGCTTCCACTACACATAAGGGACATAACTGGCCGACCCCTCACAGTGTTCAAGAGAGAACTATCAACATCAGAGGCCCGAGACTGTTCAACACACTTCCACTACACATAACTGGCCGACCCCTCACAGTGTTCAAGAGAGAACTATCAACATCAGAGGCCCGAGACTGTTCAACACGCTTCCACTACAACATAACTGGCCGACCCCTCACAGTGTTCAAGAGAGAACTATCAACATCAGAGGCCCGAGACTGTTCAACACGCTTCCACTACACATAACTGGCCGACCCCTCACAGTGTTCAAGAGAGAACTATCAACATCAGAGGCCCGAGACTGTTCAACACGCTTCCACTACACATAAACTGGCCGACCCCTCACAGTGTTCAAGAGAGAACTATCACATCAGAGGCCCGAGACTGTTCAACACGCTTCCACTACACATAAGGGACATAACTGGCCGACCCCTCACAGTGTTCAAGAGAACTATCAACATCAGAGGCCCGAGACTGTTCAACACGCTTCCACTACACATAACTGGCCGACCCCTCACAGTGTTCAAGAGAGAACTATCAACATCAGAGGCCCGAGACTGTTCAACACGCTTCCACTACACATAAGGGACATAACTGGCCGACCCCTCACAGTGTTCAAGAGAGAACTATCAACATCAGAGGCCCGAGACTGTTCAACACGCTTCCACTACACATAAGGGACATAACTGGCCGACCCCTCACAGTGTTCAAGAGAGAACTATCAACATCAGAGGCCCGAGACTGTTCAACACGCTTCCACTACACATAACTGGCCGACCCCTCACAGTGTTCAAGAGAGAACTATCAACATCAGAGGCCCGAGACTGTTCAACACGCTTCCACTACACATAAGGGACATAACTGGCCGACCCCTCACAGTGTTCAAGAGAGAACTATCAACATCAGAGGCCCGAGACTGTTCAACACGCTTCCACTACACATAGGGACATAACTGGCCGACCCCTCACAGTGTTCAAGAGAGAACTATCAACATCAGAGGCCGAGACTGTTCAACACGCTTCCACTACACATAACTAACTGGCCGACCCCTCACAGTGTTCAAGAGAGAACTATCAACATCAGAGGCCCGAGACTGTTCAACACGCTTCCACTACACATAAGGGACATAACTGGCCGACCCCTCACAGTGTTCAAGAGAGAACTATCAACATCAGAGGCCCGAGACTGTTCAACACGCTTCCACTACACATAACTGGCCGACCCCTCACAGTGTTCAAGAGAGAACTATCAACATCAGAGGCCCGAGACTGTTCAACACGCTTCCACTACACATAAGGACATAACTGGCCGACCCCTCACAGTGTTCAAGAGAGAACTATCAACATCAGAGGCCCGAGACTGTTCAACACGCTTCCACTACACATAAGGGACATAACTGGCCGACCCCTCACAGTGTTCAAGAGAGAACTATCAACATCAGAGGCCCGAGACTGTTCAACACGCTTCCACTACACATAAGGGACATAACTGGCCGACCCCTCACAGTGTTCAAGAGAGAACTATCAACATCAGAGGCCCGAGACTGTTCAACACGCTTCCACTACACACATAACTGGCCGACCCCTCACAGTGTTCAAGAGAGAACTATCAACATCAGAGGCCCGAGACTGTTCAACACGCTTCCACTACACATAAGGGACAACTGGCCGACCCCTCACAGTGTTCAAGAGAGAACTATCAACATCAGAGGCCCGAGACTGTTTCAACACGCTTCCACTACACATAACTGGCCGACCCCCTCACAGTGTTCAAGAGAGAACTATCACCATCAGAGGCCCGAGACTGTTCAACACGCTTCCACTACACATAACTGGCCGACCCCTCACAGTGTTCAAGAGAGAACTATCAACATCAGAGGCCCGAGACTGTTCAACACGCTTCCACTACACATAACTGGCCGACCCCTCACAGTGTTCAAGAGAAACTATCAACATCAGAGGCCCGAGACTGTTCAACACGCTTCCACTACACATAAACTGGCCGACCCCTCACAGTGTTCAAGAGAGAACTATCAACATCAGAGGCCCGAGACTGTTCAACACGCTTCCACTACACATAACTGGCCGACCCCTCACAGTGTTCAAGAGAGAACTATCAACATCAGAGGCCCGAGACTGTTCAACACGCTTCCACTACACATAACTGGCCGACCCCTCACAGTGTTCAAGAGAGAACTATCAACATCAGAGGCCCGAGACTGTTCAACACGCTTCCACTACACATAAGGGACATAACTGGCCGACCCCTCACAGTGTTCAAGAGAGAACTATCAACATCAGAGGCCCGAGACTGTTCAACACGCTTCCACTACACATAACTGGCCGACCCTCACAGTGTTCAAGAGAGAACTATCAACATCAGAGGCCCGAGACTGTTCAACACGCTTCCACTACACATAAGGGACATAACTGGCCGACCCCTCACAGTGTTCAAGAGAGAACTATCACATCAGAGGCCCGAGACTGTTCAACACACTTCCACTACACATAACTGGCCGACCCCTCACAGTGTTCAAGAGAGAACTATCAACATCAGAGGCCCGAGACTGTTCAACACGCTTCCACTACACATAAGGACATAACTGGCCGACCCCTCACAGTGTTCAAGAGAGAACTATCAACATCAGAGGCCCGAGACTGTTCAACACGCTTCCACTACACATAACTGGCCGACCCCTCACAGTGTTCAAGAGAGAACTATCAACATCAGAGGCCCGAGACTGTTCAACACGCTTCCACTACACATAACTGGCCGACCCCTCACAGTGTTCAAGAGAGAACTATCAACATCAGAGGCCCGAGACTGTTCAACACGCTTCCACTACACATAAGGGACATAACTGGCCGACCCCTCACAGTGTTCAAGAGAGAACTATCAACATCAGAGGCCCGAGACTGTTCAACACGCTTCCACTACACATAACTGGCCGACCCCTCACAGTGTTCAAGAGAGAACTATCAACATCAGAGGCCCGAGACTGTTCAACACGCTTCCACTACACATAACTGGCCGACCCCTCACAGTGTTCAAGAGAGAACTATCAACATCAGAGGCCCGAGACTGTTCAACACGCTTCCACTACACATAAGGGACATAACTGGCCGACCCCTCACAGTGTTCAAGAGAGAACTATCAACATCAGAGGCCCGAGACTGTTCAACACGCTTCCA
Source organism: Procambarus virginalis (assembly GCA_020271785.1). NCBI lineage: Eukaryota > Metazoa > Arthropoda > Malacostraca > Decapoda > Cambaridae > Procambarus > Procambarus virginalis. Next base: position 7,273 of record WNGS01113119.1, on the reverse strand, counting down.
CTACACATAACTGGCCGACCCCTCACAGTGTTCAAGAGAGAACTATCAACATCAGAGGCCCGAGACTGTTCAACACGCTTCCACTACACATAACTGGCCGACCCCTCACAGTGTTCAAGAGAGAACTATCAACATCAGAGGCCCGAGACTGTTCAACACGCTTCCACTACACATAAGGGACATAACTGGCCGACCCCTCACAGTGTTCAAGAGAGAACTATCAACATCAGAGGCCCGAGACTGTTCAACACGCTTCCACTACACATAACTGGCCGACCCCTCACAGTGTTCAAGAGAGAACTATCAACATCAGAGGCCCGAGACTGTTCAACACGCTTCCACTACACATAACATAACTGGCCGACCCCTCACAGTGTTCAAGAGAGAACTATCAACATCAGAGGCCCGAGACTGTTCAACACGCTTCCACTACACATAACTGGCCGACCCCTCACAGTGTTCAAGAGAGAACTATCAACATCAGAGGCCCGAGACTGTTCAACACGCTTCCACTACACATAACTGGCCGACCCCTCACAGTGTTCAAGAGAGAACTATCAACATCAGAGGCCCGAGACTGTTCAACACGCTTCCACTACACATAAGCATAACTGGCCGACCCCTCACAGTGTTCAAGAGAGAACTATCAACATCAGAGGCCCGAGACTGTTCAACACGCTTCCACTACACATAACTGGCCGACCCCTCACAGTGTTCAAGAGAGAACTATCAACATCAGAGGCCCGAGACTGTTCAACACGCTTCCACTACACACATAACTGGCCGACCCCTCACAGTGTTCAAGAGAGAACTATCAACATCAGAGGCCCGAGACTGTTCAACACGCTTCCACTACACATAAGGGACATAACTGGCCGACCCCTCACAGTGTTCAAGAGAGAACTATCAACATCAGAGGCCCGAGACTGTTCAACACGCTTCCACTACACATAACTGGCCGACCCCTCACAGTGTTCAAGAGAGAACTATCAACATCAGAGGCCCGAGACTGTTCAACACGCTTCCACTACACACATAACTAACCGACCCCTCACAGTGTTCAAGAGAGAACTATCAACATCAGAGGCCCGAGACTGTTCAACACGCTTCCACTACACATAACTGGCCGACCCCTCACAGTGTTCAAGAGAGAACTATCAACATCAGAGGCCCGAGACTGTTCAACACACTTCCACTACACATAAGGGACATAACTGGCCGACCCCTCACAGTGTTCAAGAGAGAACTATCAACATCAGAGGCCCGAGACTGTTCAACACGCTTCCACTACACATAACTGGCCGACCCCTCACAGTGTTCAAGAGAGAACTATCAACATCAGAGGCCCGAGACTGTTCAACACGCTTCCACTACACATAACTGGCCGACCCCTCACAGTGTTCAAGAGAGAACTATCAACATCAGAGGCCCGAGACTGTTCAACACGCTTCCACTACACATAACTGGCCGACCCCTCACAGTGTTCAAGAGAGAACTATCAACATCAGAGGCCCGAGACTGTTCAACACGCTTCCACTACACATAACTGGCCGACCCCTCACAGTGTTCAAGAGAGAACTATCAACATCAGAGGCCCGAGACTGTTCAACACGCTTCCACTACACATAACTGGCCGACCCCTCACAGTGTTCAAGAGAGAACTATCAACATCAGAGGCCCGAGACTGTTCAACACGCTTCCACTACACATAACTGGCCGACCCCTCACAGTGTTCAAGAGAGAACTATCAACATCAGAGGCCCGAGACTGTTCAACACGCTTCCACTACACATAACTGGCCGACCCCTCACAGTGTTCAAGAGAGAACTATCAACATCAGAGGCCCGAGACTGTTCAACACGCTTCCACTACACATAACTGGCCGACCCCTCACAGTGTTCAAGAGAGAACTATCAACATCAGAGGCCCGAGACTGTTCAACACGCTTCCACTACACATAACTGGCCGACCCCTCACAGTGTTCAAGAGAGAACTATCAACATCAGAGGCCCGAGACTGTTCAACACGCTTCCACTACACATAACTGGCCGACCCCTCACAGTGTTCAAGAGAGAACTATCAACATCAGAGGCCCGAGACTGTTCAACACGCTTCCACTACACATAACTGGCCGACCCCTCACAGGACATTGACCCCCCTCCCCACCGCAAGATAGCCGCAAGGTGGTATGTGAATCCTTCCACTGAACAACACCGTGATGAATCGGTTGAATCACCATAGGTTGCATTTCTTTTACCACGTCATGGTTGAGTTGGTTAGGAAATAAATGACCTTCTAGGAAGCAGGTTTCAGATACCCTGCATGGAGCATAACAACTCATGCTTGCATTTTCACCAGCTACTTCATCTGTCAGGCTTCATGAACCCGAGTCTTAGTCTACGAGAGAGTGACAGACTGAGACAGAGGCATAGACAGAGAGACAGAGCCTCTACAGGGTGAAAGGGAACAGCTCTCAATTACAATGCATTACAGTACACCTAATTACCATGTTATCCGGTCTGCACCAGTCAGCAGACGTGGTCTGCTGACTAACCTGCTGTTATTCCTGCTGCTGCTGGTGCTGGTCTGCCTCTGCTGGTAGCAGTTCACAGGCTGTTCAATAGTGTTTGTCCACTCTAGTGCCCTGAGGGGCCGGTTAGCAGCATTTCCGGTTCACATTCAGACCGGATGTCGGGCTTCTGTACCTGTTGGACACCTTGTGTCAGCTCTGTGAGGCTCTATAGTCCAGCAGGGGGACTCTACAGCTCTGTGAGGCTCTATAGTCCAGCAGGGGGACTCTACAGGTGTTGGACACCTTGTGTCAGCTCTGTGAGGCTCTATAGTCCAGCAGGGGGACTCTACAGCTCTGTGAGGCTCTATAGTCCAGCAGGGGGCCTCTACAGGTGTTGGACACCTTGTGTCAGCTCTGTGAGGCTCTATAGTCCAGCAGGGGACTCTACAGGTGTTGGACACCTTGTGTCAGCTCTGTGAGGCTCTATAGTCCAGCAGGGGGACTCTACAGGTGTGGACACCTTGTGTCAGCTCTGTGAGGCTCTATAGTCCAGCAGGGGGACTCTACAGCTGTTGGACACCTTGTGTCAGCTCTGTGAGGCTCTTTAGTCCAGCAGGGGACTCTACAGCTCTGTGAGGCTCTATAGTCCAGCAGGGGGACTCTACAGCTCTGTGAGGCTCTATAGTCCAGCAGGGAGACTCTACAGGTGTTGGACACCTTGTGTCAGCTCTGTGAGGCTCTATAGTCCAGCAGGGGGACTCTACAGCTCTGTGAGGCTCTATAGTCCAGCAGGGGGACTCTACAGCTCTGTGAGGCTCTATAGTCCAGCAGGGGGACTCTACAGGTTTGGACACCTTGTGTCAGCTCTGTGAGGCTCTATAGTCCAGCAGGGGACTCTACAGGTGTTGGACACCTTGTGTCAGCTCTGTGAGGCTCTATAGTCCAGCAGGGGGACTCTACAGCTTGGACACCTTGTGTCAGCTCTGTGAGGCTCTATAGTCCAGCAGGGGGACTCTACAAGTGTTGAACACCTTGTGTCAGCTCTGTGAGGCTCTATAGTCCAGCAGGGGGACTCTACAGGTGTTGGACACCTTGTGTCAGCTCTGTGAGGCTCTATAGTCCAGCAGGGGACTCTACAGCTCTGTGAGGCTCTATAGTCCAGCAGGGGACTCTACAGCTCTGTGAGGCTCTATAGTCCAGCAGGGGGACTCTACAGCTCTGTGAGGCTCTATAGTCCAGCAGGGGACTCTACAGCTCTGTGAGGCTCTATAGTCCAGCAGGGGGACTCTACAGCTCTGTGAGGCTCTATAGTCCAGCAGGGGGACTCTACAGCTCTGTGAGGCTCTATATTCCAGCAGGGGGACTCTACAGCTCTGTGAGGCTCTATAGTCCAGCAGGGGGACTCTACAGCTCTGTGAGGCTCTATAGTCCAGCAGGGGGACTCTACAGCTCTGTGAGGCTCTATAGTCCAGCAGGGGGACTCTACAGCTCTGTGAGGCTCTATAGTCCAGCAGGGGGACTCTACAGCTCTGTGAGGCTCTATAGTACAGCAGGGGGACTCTACAGCTCTGTGAGGCTCTATAGTCCAGCAGGGGACTCTACAGCTCTGTGAGGCTCTATAGTCCAGCAGGGGGACTCTACAGCTCTGTGAGGCTCTATAGTCCAGCAGGGGACTCTACAGCTCTGTGAGGCTCTATAGTCCAGCAGGGGGACTCTACAGCTCTGTGAGGCTCTATAGTCCAGCAGGGGACTCTACAGCTCTGTGAGGCTCTATAGTCCAGCCAGGGGCCTCTACAGCTCTGTGAGGCTCTATAGTCCAGCAGGGGACTCTACAGCTCTGTGAGGCTCTATAGTCCAGCAGGGAGACTCTACAGCTCTGTGAGGCTCTATAGTCCCAGCAGGAGGAACTCTACAGGTGTTGGACACCTTGTGTCAGCTCTGTGAGGCTCTATAGTCCAGCAGGAGACTCTACAGCTCTGTGAGGCTCTATAGTCCAGCAGGAGGAACTCTACAGGTGTTGGACCCTGTGTCAGCTCTGTGAGGCTCTATAGTCCAGCAGGGGACTCTACAGTGTTGGACACCTTGTGTCAGCTCGTGAGGCGCTATAGTCCAGCAGGGAGACTCTACAGGTGTTGGACACCTTCTGTCAGCTCTGTGAGGCTCTATAGTCCAGCAGGGGACTCTACAGCTCTGTGAGGCTCTATAGTCCAGCAGGGGGACTCTACAGGTGTTGGACACCTTGTGTCAGCTCTGTGAGGCTCTATAGTCCAGCAGGGGGACTCTACAGCTCTGTGAGGCTCTATAGTCCAGCAGGAGGAACTCTACAGGTGTTGGACACCTTGTGTCAGCTCTGTGAGGCTCTATAGTCCAGCAGGGGACTCTACAGCTCTGTGAGGCTCTATAGTCCAGCAGGAGGAACTCTACAGGTGTTGGACACCTTGTGTCAGCTCTGTGAGGCTCTATAGTCCAGCAGGGGGACTCTACAGGTGTTGGACACCTTGTGTCAGCTCTGTGAGGCTCTATAGTCCAGCAGGGAGACTCTACAGGTGTTGGACACCTTCTGTCAGCTCTGTGGGCTCTATAGTCCAGCAGGGGGACTCTACAGCTCTGTGAGGCTCTATAGTCCAGCAGGGGGACTCTACAGCTCTGTGAGGCTCTATAGTCCAGCAGGGGGACTCTACAGGTGTTGGACACCTTGTGTCAGCTCTGTGAGGCTCTATAGTCCAGCAGGAGACTCTACAGGTGTTGGACACCTTCTGTCAGCTCTGTGAGGCTCTATAGTCCAGCAGGGGGCCTCTACAGGTGTTGGACACCTTGTGTCAGCTCTGTGAGGCTCTATAGTCCAGCAGGGGGACTCTACAAGTGTTGAACACCTTGTGTCAGCTCTACGAGGCTCTATAGTCCAGCAGGGGGACTCTACAGGTGTTGGACACCTTGTCAGCTCTGTGAGGCTCTATAGTCCAGCAGGGAGACTCTACAGGTGTTGGACACCTTCTGTCAGCTCTGTGAGGCTCTATATCCAGCAGGGAGACTCTACAGCTCTGTGAGGCTCTATAGTCCAGCAGGAGGAACTCTACAGGTGTTGGACACCTTGTGTCAGCTCTGTGAGGCTCTATAGTCCAGCAGGGGGACTCTACAGGTGTTGGACACCTTGTGTCAGCTCTGTGAGGCTCTATAGTCCAGCAGGGAGACTCTACAGGTGTTGGACACCTTGTGTCAGCTCTGTGAGGCTCTATAGTCCAGCAGGGAGACTCTACAGGTGTTGGACACCTTGTGTCAGCTCTGTGAGGCTCTATAGTCCAGCAGGGGGACTCTACAGCTCTGTGAGGCTCTATAGTCCAGCAGGGGCTCTACAGCTCTGTGAGGCTCTATAGTCCAGCAGGGACTCTACAGCTCTGTGAGGCTCTATAGTCCAGCAGGGAGACTCTACAGTGTTGGACACCTTGTGTCAGCTCTGTGAGGCTCTATAGTCCAGCAGGGGGACTCTACAGCTCTGTGAGCTCTATAGTCCAGCAGGGGGCTCTACAGCTCTGTGAGGCTCTATAGTCCAGCAGGGGGACTCTACAGCTCTGTGAGGCTCTATAGTCCAGCAGGGAGACTCTACAGCTCTGTGAGGCTCTATAGTCCAGCAGGGGGACTCTACAGCTCTGTGAGGCTCTATAGTCCAGCAGGGGGACTCTACAGCTCTGTGAGGCTCTATACCTGGAGTTTACCTCAGGTGTACCCGGAGTTTACCTGATGTATTCCTGGGTTCACATTTGGTATACCTGGAGTTTACCTGAGATATGCATGAAGTTTACCTGGAGTTTACCTCGGGTATATATGGAGTTCACCTTTGGTTTACATGGAGTTTACATTTGGTATACATGGAGTTTACCTTTGGTACACATGGAGTTTACTTTGGTACACATGGAGTTTACCTTTGGTATACATGTAGTTTACCTTTGGTATACGTGTAGTTTACCTTTGATATGCATGCAGTTTATCTAAGGTATACATGCCGTTTACCTTATATACCTGGAGTCTATATTAAGTATACCTGGAGTTTACCTTAGGTATACCTGCAGTTTACCTTAGGTATACATGGAGTTTACTTATATACACTTGGAGTTTACCTTTATATACATGTAGTTTACTTTGGTATACGTGTAGTTTACCTTTGATATGCATGCAGTTTATCTAAGGTATACATGCCGTTTACCTTATATACCTGGAGTCTATATTAAGTATACCTGGAGTTTACCTTAGGTATACCTGCAGTTTACCTTAGGTATACATGGAGTTTACCTTATATACACTTGGAGTTTACCTTAGGTACACCTGCAGTTTACCTTATGTATACCTGGAGTTTACCTTATGTATACCTGGAGTTTACCTTAGGTATACCTGGAGTTTACCTGGGTATACCATGAGTTTACCTTGGTATACCAGGAGTTTACCTTAGGTATACCTGGAGTTTACATTAGGTATACCTGTAATTTACCTAAGGTATACCTGGAGGTTACCTTAGGTATAATTTGAGTTTACCTTAGGTATACCTGGAGTTTACGTTACGTATACCTGGAGTTTACCTTATGTATTCCTGGAGTTTACCTTTGGTACACATGGGGTTTACCTTAGGTACATCTGGTGTTTACCTTAGGCATTCCTGGTGTTTACCTTAGTACACTGGGGTTTACCCTAGGTATCCCGGAGTTTACTTAGGTACACCTGGAGTTACCTTAGGTACACCTAGAGTTTACCTTAGGTACACCTGGAGTT
>WNGS01113113.1:0-20413 GCA_020271785.1 Procambarus virginalis | reverse complement strand
TTTTGTACCTTATTTGTATCTGTTCTCAAAACATTTTATTCTTTTGTTCAATTAGCATTAAGTTTTAGATATTAATGTTTTCTGCCCGAAACGCATTGCGTAATAGTGGTTTTAGGCATTGTATGTACTAGCTCTATCTAAATCGATCCACTTATGTAAAATCTCTATGTATGTACCTTTCCTGAATAAACATATATATACTATAGTGAGTCACACAGTTACTAGTCTTGCTCCACACCCACCCAACTGGGCGGCAGCTTTACAGTCATGTGCATGCATTACCTACATTAAGCAAATTTGGATACTTCGCTAAGGTTTCGGGCAGCACATCATTATGAATGAAGTTAGTTAGTTAGTTTAGTTCATTTATTATGCACCCCATACCCATCTTATGGGCGGTAGTGGAAAGGGTTACAGAGACACATAATGACTTGTATAGTTGTGTAGTAAAGACAACAGGGTAAAGGGGTAAGGGCATTGTGGTTGATGTTCTACCTGGGAATCCTCCACTGTTTTATATCTATGTATGTATGTATGTACTAACCTAGTTATGGTTGCGGGGGTTGAACTTTGGCTCTTTGGTCCCGCCTCTCAACCGTCAATCAACTGATGTACAGATTCCTGAGCCTACTGGGCTCTGTCATATCTACATTGAAACTGTGTGTGGAGTCAGCCTCCACCACATTACTGCCTAATGCATTACATTTATTAACTACTCTGACACTGAAAAGTTCTTTCTGTAATCTCTCTGTGGCTCATTTGGGTACTCAACTTCCACCTGTGTCCCCTTGCACGTGTACCACATGTGTTAAATAAATGTATGTATGTATGTAGGAGAGAGAGAGAGAGAGGAGAGAGAGAGAGAGAGAGAGAGAAAGAGGAGAGAGAGAGAGAGAAAGAGATGAAGACCGAGACAGAGAAATAGATATAGACAGAGTCAGGGAGAGAATGTTAGACAGAGACGGATAGATAAGGATATGCAAATTCAGTGAGAGAATGACAGAGATAGAGCGAGGAAAGAGACAGAGAGATAGGCTGACAGAGAATTGCAGAAACGAGGAGAGGAGAGCAGAGGGACAGGGACAGGAGCAGAGGGACAGGGATAGACGGACAATGCCAGAGGAGGGACGGGGGAAACAGAGGGGGGGGGGCAGTGGGACAGGGAGGGGAAACAGGGACAGAGACAGAGGGACAGGGTCAGAGAGGGGGACCGGGGGACAGAGGGAGGAGAGGGGGGCAGGAGACCAAGAGGAGAGGGGACAGAGAGAGAGACAGGGGACAGAGGAGAGACAGGGGACAGAGGAGAGACAGGGGACAGAAAGATAGTGGGCAGGGGGACAGAGACAATTCTATAAACCAATGTTCCAGCGATGTGTAAATATTTCATTCAAAATGATCTGCTACCAGAAATTTTAGCCAAATATCCCCAGTTTGCCAAATATCCCCATTTAGAGATAACACCATCAATATAGTTCCAAGAAATGTGTAAGTACTTCATTCATAATGATGTGCTGCCCGAAATCTTAGCGAAGTATCCAAAACATTGGCTCAGTCAGTCAATATGATTTCTCTGACATCACTTATGTATTCTGCTCTCGTATTGACTATTTGAATGATATCAAGAACATTTTGAATATCCTCTGATAGATGGTACTGTAGTTCACTGTTCTTCATGAATGACCTAAGTCCAGTGGGTCGAGACTGGTCTTATTAGCAGCTATTAGAAATTGATGTCAGGATACTGGAAAGATATAAATAATTTTGTGGTGATGAGCGTCAAAAAGTGTCCAAAAGTTAAAATATTTGTTAAAATTCTATTTATTGTTTTATTATTATGGGACTAGTTTTAAAATACGCGCCTTTTCATTGCGAACAATTTGATACCAAAATAAAGAACGTGGGACTCACTCCGGGCTTTTAGACCTTATATGCATTTACCCCTATAGAGAATTCTATTCCGAACACAATGATACCAAAACGAACGATGTAGCATGAGAAATAAGGTGATAAACCTGAAACGAGTATATACATTTTACTGATTTTGCGCGTTCACGGGTAACTTTGCCGACTTTAGTCTTTATAATAAATATAAATAAATAAATATATAAATTTTTATTTAGATAAGGTACATACATACAAGGTAAGATACAAAGTTGATGGATTTATAGATAGAGCTAGTACATACAATGCCTAAAGCCCTATTACGCATTACGATGAATATGGAGTACACATGAACTACCACACATAGGATGAGTATGGATTACACCAGAAACTATTCATTTATTTATTTTTATATATATTCAAGAAGTTACATTGGGTTTATGAAAGTACATAACATGATGTGTTTACAATCTTGTAAAGCCACTAGTTTGCTTTACAAGGCAAACCAGTGACTTTACAAACTAGTGGTGGATAATTTCGGAAACCTGTGTCACCATATGGGATTGGTGAACTAATTACAACCTCTGAAGGCCTTGGCATGCTGTGGAAAAGGAATGGGAGTCCCTGTGCTACGAATGATATACTTGAGTATTGTAAGATCCCTTATTGATTATGCTGCACCTGTTATTTCTTGTTTTGGTAAAGGTAGGATGGGGAAGTTGGAGAAGGTACAAAATGAAGCCATGAGAATTATCTTAGGATGCCCAAGAAATGCTATGATTGAGAAAATGAAGATGGAGTTGAATCTGCAGAGTATTGGGGATAGAATTGCAGAGATAAATGTAGCCTCTGCCATTAGATTAATGAGAGGTGGGGGAGCTAATGAATTAATCCTCTCGGTTCAAAAGGTAGGAAGTAATGAACAATGTATGATGAAGAAAAGAGCATATATGAGTACCTCATGTTCTAATGTTATTAAGTACGATGTTATTACAGAGTGTATTGCTGTGCCCAAGAGAAAATTCACACCACCATGGGAGGATTGTAATGTAGATGTAGTAATTACTCCCTTGCAAAAGAAAAAAAGTATGTATGAAATAGGAGAGCTGAGGGCAACATATGATTGTATAATTAGAAAATTGCCTACAGAAAACACTCTACATGTATATTGTGATGGGTCAGTAGCTAGGGATGGGAAGGCAGGATGTATATTGTGATGGGTCAGTAGCTAGGGATGGGAAGACAGGATGCGGTATGCCAAACTGAATTCGTGCGCCCCTTGAGGGACTTGAAGTAGAGGGATAGGGATCACAGGATAAGTATGGGTTGCACAAACTACTGGTAACAGGATGAGTATGGGTTGCACAATAAATTACTACAAAGTGGTTTAGTATGGGGTGCACATAAATGAAGACTCCCAAGAATCAAATCAGAGATCAGCCCAAGCTTCATCTTGAGGCAAAGCTCAATGCCTTAAGCCATATTGATGCTCTGTCTACAGAGCATTCTCTCTCTCAGATCATAATAGTACACTAATGGTTCCCTACACCACCCTTCAGGTGCAGCTGCAGCAGGCTTGGGTGACATGATGACTATGGGGTGCACAATAAACTAACACTCACAGAATGAGTATGGGCTGCACAATAAGCTACCTCTCACAAGATTAGTAATAATGAAACATTGGGTAGGGTGACTGAAACTCATCCTGGGGTAAAAATGTTTATTTATATTTATTATAGTTAAACTAATTTAGTAAATTATTCAATATATTGTATTATAAGTGAATTGACACTAAACTATAAATGATACTAATAAGTTTTTAAAAATGAAAAACAGTAAAAATCCTTCATGTAAGATAAGGAAGTTTACAATTAACTGTGAACTAAATTATTATAAGTAAAATACCTATAAACTACCAAATAATGTTTAAGGAATCATTTCTATTTGTCATTTTTTACCTGTTTCCTCAGGTATTTTAAAATTCCCATTCCGTTGTTACTTGATTGTTTTTCTTTAGTTCCCTGTGGTTCACATTTTACTGCATGTAGTTTTTGCTGCTTCTGAATGATTGCTAATGGAAGCACTTGTTGCACCTGCGGATTTTTTTTACTTGTTGCTCTTCTTGCACCTGCTGCACTTGTAGCTCGTCATGATTTTTTTCCAGGGCATTATGGCTAGCTCCTACTGATCCTAATGTAAGTTTATCTGCATCAAGCTTCCTTGTGCGTGCTGGAAAAAATAAAGATTTATAAAAACACTGCATGTACGTACACAGTTAAAAAATTGCTCAAGGAGCTAAGTAAGAACAAAGCAGTTGGCCAAGTGAAACAGTAAAAATATTGGAAAAAACAAGTAAAACTAAACTGGTAGAACACCAGGAGAAAAACTTTATAATATCAGACAGTCAACATGGTTTTCAAAATGGAAGATCCTGTGTAACAAATTTAATCAGTTACTATGATCGAGCAGCAGAAATTTTACAGGAAAAAGATGACTTTCAGAGATGACTGGTTGACTGCATCTATCTGGACCTAAAAGAGGCATTCAACAGAATTCCACATAAGAGTTTATTCTGGAAACTGGAACATATTGGAGGGGTGACAGGTAAGCTTCTAACATGGATTAAAAAAATTCAAACTGATAGAAAAATGAGGGCAGTAATCAGAGGCAATGTATCGGACTGGAGAAATGTCACGAGTGGAGTACCACAGGGTTTAGTTCTGGCACCGATAATGTTCATTGTCTAGATAAACTATCTAACAGATAGAATACATAATTATATGAACATGTTTGATGATGATGGTTAGATAATAGGGAAGACAAAATAAGCATATGGAGCACCACTTGGCTAATGGAATTTAATGTGAATAAATGCCATGTTATGGAATGTGGAATAGGAGAACATAAACCCCATGCAACCAATAAATTATGTGAAAATTCTATAAAGAATTCTGATAAAGAAAGACATGTATGGGTGGTTCTAGATAGAAAACTGTCACGTGAGGACCACATAAAGCTCATTGTGCCAGGAGGTTGTGCTACACTTTTGAACTTTAGAATTGCTTTTAAATACATTCATGGATAAATACTAAATAAATTGTTCATGATTTTATTAAACCAAAGCTAGAGTATGCAGCAGTTGTATGGTGCCCATATCTTAAGAAGTACATGTACAAACTTGAAATGATACAAAGACATGCCACTAAGTTGTTCCCAGAACTGAAGATCAAGAGCTACGAGAAGTTAGAGGCATTATATATGCCAAAACTAGATGATGGAATAAAAAGAGGCAATATGATCATTACGTAAAAATAGTATCTGGAACCGATAAAATTGATAGGGACGAATTCCTGAGACCTAGAACTTCAAGAACAAGAGGTCATTTACTGAAACCAACTAAACAAAGCTGCTGAAGAAATATAAGAAAATTCACTTTGGCAAATAAGAGGTGGAAGACGGTTGGAACATGTTAGGGGAGAAAGTGGTGGAGGCTAAAACTGTCAAGACCTGTAATTTCAAAGCGTTATATGACAAAGAGTGCTGGGAAGACGGGACACCATGAGTGTAGCTCTCATTGTGTAATAACACCTAGGTAATTATTAGATGCAGAGTTACAATAACGTGGCTGAAGACATGAATACCGCGTAACGTGGCGGAGGTGGGGTCCCTGAATTGTTTCAAGCATGGGTTGGAAATGTATACGAGTGGGATTGGGTGGTTATAAATAGAATCTGCCTCGTATAGGCCCATAAGCAGCCTTATGAAGTTACCTTTATTCTTATGAAGAATAAACCACACACCAGAAAATGAGGAGATGACCATGTTTCGGTCCATCCTGGACCATTATAAAATTGATTGAGATGGGAGCAAGATTGTTGTTGTTTTAGATTCAGCTACTCAAAACAAAAAGCTCCAAGTAGTACTGGCTATGGTGAGCCCGTAAGGGAGCAAGGGAGGCACGAGCATTAAGGCAAAAGAGAGGCGATGTAGAGCAAATTCTTAGAGGAAGGTAAGAGCAAGGCGAATGGTATGGATGGGATGAGTGTAGCAAAGGTGTGTTAGGGAAGTCTCTCGACCAAAGTATGTACCAAGATCAGAAATATGCAAAAAGTGTGTGGCCCAAAACAGCACTATGTCTTAACATAATGGGTCCAAGGGCCCATAAGGTCTCAACAGCATTAAGGGCCCTTTAGCAAACCAGTGTGCTGGGGCCCCTATGACACTCACTTTATGGGTGGGACACCCACCCACCCATTTGTTCCATGTGCCTGCAATTTTTTGGAAGTATTTCATGTAGTACCTTATCAAAGGTTTTAGCAAAATCCACGTATACTACATTAACATAATATATATATATATATTATTATAGTATATATATATATATATATATATATATATATATATATATATATATATATATATATATATATATATATATATATATATATATATATATATAAGTTTGTGAGGGTACCACCTCTGGTGCCAATGTGGGGACCCATAGCCTCGGAGAAGAAAATAAAACGTATTCAGAGAAGACCTTGTGGTTTCTCACTGAACACTAATATTTTCTTCTCCTACCACCCCCATTCTTTTGTATGTACACATATATATTTGCTTTATTTGAACTTTGTTACAAAAAAGGAGTTACATATAGGTTACAAAGATGGTTAATAACAAAGATAGGTAACAAAGATGGTTAATAGATATATATATATATATATATATATATATATATATATATATATATATATATATATATATATATATATATATATATAGAAAATACAGAGAAAATAATAGGTGGTGATATATATTTATATATTATGTGAACTACTTACACAAAAAGAAGTTAGTGGTGAAGATTTTTTTGTCCTCTTCACATATTGCATTTTTTGGTAGGATACCATGTGTCACGCGTGCTGGTCCTTTCTTGTAATAGATAACGAGTGATTCATACCCAGAGCCACGCAGATATGTTAGCTGAAAAGCAAATAATATTTAAACAATAACACTATCTGGGAAAATGCAACAAAATAAATATTTGAAGCATAGCTGGGCATGTGCAATACAACCCATAATAGAATCACAATACCAGAAATAAATATCTTTGATATCCCCAGAGTCAAAGTTATTCTGTGTAAATACTCTATGCAAATAAAGGGACCTTGTCTATGGAACTCACTCGCTAACAAATTTAAAAACTGTCCAACTTTTGCCATTTTAACAAATAAAACCAAAAAGTACCTAATTTTATCTTCATAGTTTCCTAACTAGTGCATTAAACTCGCACTGTATCTTATGAAACCCAATGCCATAATATATGTGCTTAAACCATACAACTTTTCCATTGTAATCATTGCTATCACCTTATATCATGATTGTTATATTGAATGCATATCTTACTATATTATACCTTGAAATATTCCTCAAATTATACTACAATGTATATGTTGATAACCCTCAAATTTTACTTTAATGAACATAGTAATCTTTGTAAAACTTTCTTACAATGCACAGCCAATTTTTTCCAATTTTACTTTAAATTACCTACTTAAAGTTATCTGTTAGATTAAGGACCTGCCCAAAACGCTATGTGTGCTAGTGGCTTTACAAGAATGTAAAAACATCAATGCTATGTACTCTCATAATCCCAGTGTGCTATCTTGTATATAAATAAATAAACAAATAGTATTTAAGTACTGTACAGTATTATTCATGTTGATTCTATACCTTATCAAGCAAGTTCAGCATAAGAAGAATACAAATGAATACAACAGATGTAGACAAACTTCAATACCTGATTTTCAATCCTTCGTAGAACCCGACTTGCTGTATTTCGTTCTAAAGCCTTCTTGCCTTTTAAGTAGAAAACGGGCTTCCTCTTCTTTCTTCATTAATTCTCTACTGTTTCGGAAGTCACACTGGCAGAACTTGCAAACATTACTTCGTACATGCACACATTGTGTGCAGTTTGTACATCTCCTCAGGAATTTTCCCTGAAGACCTGAAGGAAATAATTTCTAATAAAATACTTGCATTCAAATCACCTATGCTGCAAAAATTATAAGTTAAATTGTTGTACAAATGTACTACAGTAATTAAATATATTATTTAAATTATGAAATAATCTAAATTAACACTAGTGATAGCAATGTTAAAAATTTTAGGACTGCATCTGGAAATAACCTTTTTGGATGTGATCAACCAGACTGTAACTTGTATAACAAAACTGAGAAAAGTTGCATCCAACAGCCTGATTGACCAGGCTGTTAATTTCAAGCAAATACTATATTATTGGAAGAAAAAAATATATATGTATCTCCAGTTGGGGTAAAGTTGGGGATAAAATGTAAAATATATGTAAGATGGCATTGTATGCAGGTGTGAAATTATTACACTAAGGGTCCTGAAAGATATTGTTAATAGAAATGTTATCCCTACAGATAAAAATCAGAAGATACAACTGACGATTTACTATAAAACCAAGAAAACGGCCAGCCTACTCATGAGAAACTCTCCAGACACGGAGCAGAACGCTCTAAAAGAGACCAACGTCGTCTATGCCTTCAAATGCCCTCTTGGGGACTGTAAGCCTCAAAAAACTCAGTACATAGGCAAGACAACAACATCTCTTTCCAGGCGTTTAACGATGCATAAGCAACAGGGGCTCCATTAAGGAACATATAATCTCTTCCCACAACCAAACCATCACCAGAGAAATCTTAGCAAACAACACAGAAATCATTGATAGATACAGCGACAGCAGGCAGCTTGACATCTGCGAGGCACTACACATCAAGAAGTCAACACCAGCAATCAACAGCCAATTAATGCACAACAATATTCTACCCACTTCAAGACTACGCTCCAATACAGAAGCATCAAGAAATATGGAAGCTCCAATATAGAAGCATCAAGAAGGCCAATAGGCCTTCTGCAGTTACATATCTATTCTTCCCTTTAACTTATACCCATTGTTCCGTGTTCTGTGTTTTGTTGAAAGTTTGTTTTTCACCCCACTATTGTATTACATAACCTCACCCAAATGCAGGTATAAGAGCCAATGCTGTTCAGTTATAAGTTGTGTGTGGATAAACTAAAGTCTTTGAAAATGTAATAAGTTTTATGAAACGCGCTCACAGAAATCATTGATAGATACAGCGACAGCAGGCGGCTTGACATCTGTGAGGCACTACACATCAAGAAGTCAACACCAGCAATCAACAGCCAATTAATGCACAACTATATTCTACCCACTTCAAGACTCCGCTCCAATATAGAAGCATCAAGAAATATGGAAGCTCCAATATAGAAGCGTGAAGAAGGCCAATAGGCCTTCTGTAGTTACAGATCTATTCTTCCCTTTAACTTATACCCATTGTTCCGTGTTCTGTGTTTTGTTGAAAGTTTGTTTTCACCCCACTATTGTATTACATCACCTCACCCAAATGCAGGTATAAGAGCCAATGCTGTTCAGTTATAAGTTGTGTGTGGATAAACTAAAGTCTTTGAAAATGTAATAAGTTTTATGAAACGCGCTCAAGTGTCGCGTCAGACTAGAAATAAAAATGAATTTTGGAGAATTGATTTTTCATTTACCGTCAACAGTAAAAAGAAACATAAGGAAGATCGAGAAAATTCGTGTTAGAATTATTAATCATACTTTTTCGGTCATATTTAATAATATATGTCTACAGGAAAGACTGCTACCAAATATATATATATATATATATATATATATATATATATATATATATATGACAGTGTCAGACCACGGAGGAAAATTGAAACAGAAATTTCCTTTTATTAATATATCTTCAGAAGGAGTCATGTATTAATATACAAAAGTTCTTAAGGAAATTTCTGTTTCAATTTTCCATAAGGTTACAAGTCTAATTACCACAACCTACCACAAGCTACACAAGCTTCACAAAGCTTCCTGGCAATACGTTACTAATGAATAAATATGATAGGTTAGGCTGACCTGACCTGACCTAACCAAACCTAGCCTAGCCTAACCTATCCTAACCTAACCTAACCTAACCTAAATTAACCAAACCAAACCAAGTATCTCAAGTTACAAGTATCTCTGGGAATTCTTATTATCTGCTGTTGTAGAATTGACAAAATGGACACTGTCAACAAAATTATTCCCACATACACATAGGGCAGGGGACTGAATTGTCCCTGACAGGGACAATTCTGTAACAAATGTTCTATCATAAAACTTTGTACAGTTTATTAATTTCTTACCGTTTGATGTACCAGGATGATCCATGTGTGCTGAAGTTTTATAGCTGGAGCTGGAAGATCCTGTCGAGATGACTTCTTTAAAGAGACTAACAGCTTCCCACACATTGTGTATGAGTCCTCCAGTACTTGGCCTACAGAGTTACCAGATCTGATTTGTAGAAACTAGTGAACTATGGAGATGAGATTGTTAATAATATACTTTTTTTGAGATTCATATGACTTGCAGATTAAAAACCAACCTTATTTTAAAATAGTACACTAAAGTACATAGCAAATTGCGAAATTCGTAGCTTTAACTACTTTAAAGCTAAACACTCAAGCTTTGAAAATAAGCACAATTTGCTATTTTAAACAGAATCTGGCAACTCTGATTTAGCATGTAAACATTGACTTGCATTCACAATGTAGTTATTTATTTTTCAACAATTTAAAATGGGTTATGAAAATACACACATTGGTACATTATTGCAAAGGCACTATACTATATACATATATAGATATATAAATTGTTGCAAGTCGAGCAACATATATTTTACATTGAACAACAAATGAGATTGGAAAAGCAGTATTGCCAAAATAGACCCCAGACACCCTGTGGGTAGTAATGGACCCCCATACCGACCCTATGAGGGGTAGTGGACCCCATAATAATACTATGGGCGGTAGTGGACACTATACAAACACTATAGGCGGTAGTTGACTTCATAGCGACCCTCTGGGCGGCAATGGCCGCCATACACATCCAGTGGGTGTTATTATAAATAAATAAATAAATATGTTTATTCAGGAAAGGTACATACATAAAGTGATTTTACATAAGTGGATCGATTTTTAGATAGAGCTAGTACATACAATGCCTAAAGCCACTATTACACAATGCGTTTCGGGCAAGAAAACATTAATATCTAAAACTTAATACTAATTGAGCAAAAAGAATAAAATGTTTTGAGAACAGATACAAATAAAGATAAAAAAGGGGGGAACATGACTGAAAAACCAGCACAAATACAATATGTAGACAAACAGCGTTGAATAAAAAAATAAGACATGGGTTGACAATAGAGGGGTAAGGTAGGTTACAGGGAATTTATCAGGTAGTGTTTAGTTTTACATTATTTTAGTTTTACATAATTTATTGGACCCCATACTCATCCTGTGGGTGGTATTGGACCCCATACCCATCCTGTGGGTGGTTGGAGCCCCATACCCATCCAGTGGGTGATAGTGGACGCCCTACTCATCCTGTGGGTGGTATTGGACCCCATACCCATCCTGTGGGTGGTTGGAGCCCCATACACATCCAGTGGGTGACAGTGGACGCCCTACTCATCCTGTGGGTGGTATTGGACCCCATACTCATCCTGTGGGTGGTTGTGAGCCCCATACACATCCTGTGGGTGGTAGTGGACGCCATACTCATCCTGTGGGTGGTATTGGACCCCATACTCATCCTGTGGGTGGTTGTGAGCCCATACACATCCTGTGGGTGGTAGTGGACGCCATACTCATCCTGTGGGTGGTATTGGACCCCATACCCATCCTGTGGGTGGTTGGAGCCCCATACCCATCCAGTGGGTGACAGTGGACGTTATACTCATCCTGTGGGTGGTATTGGACCCCATACCCTTCCTGTGGGTGGTTGGAGCCCCATACACATCCAGTGGGTGACAGTGGACGCCATACTCATCCTGTGGGTGGTATTGGACCCCATACCCATCCTGTGGGTGGTTGTGAGCCCCATGCACATCCTGTCGGTGGTAGTGGACGCCATACACATCCAGTGGATGGTATTGGACCCCATACCCTTCCTGTGGGTGGATGGATGATCCCCATACCCATCCTGTGGGTGGATGTGACCCCCATACCCATCCTGCGGGTGATATTGGACCCCTTACCCACCTAACAGGTTTTAGTGGACCCTATACGCATCCTATAGTTGATATATAGTAGACACCACACCATTTGCAGTAGTTTACCCCATAGACAACGTAACATCGTTTTCTGTTAGCGTTCCTACAAAACATTCTTTAAATATTTTTAAGGCACAAACTATTGTATATTATATTGATTGGTGAAGCACTGTAATTCTATGTAATCATTTATAGTGCTTATTATAATTTACTAAGAACAACTAATATTTCTCAAAACAAAACTACAAGCCTTCAATAGGATGTAGCTGATTTGTAATATTCTAAGAGCATGGACAATAGTAGGTAAATTTCACAACCCATGTGTGACCTGAAAACTACAATTTTCATTATACGTGAACCAATCACGACTATTCTGCTATCTACGTTGATGGACGGGTACTGTGAGACGTAAATTGGTACGTGATGAAGAGTTTGGGCCTTGGTAAAAAAGTTAACTCGGAATATACCACATATGTACTAAATCACATGTAACATATGGACTTTAAGCATTAAGTCATATATGTGCTGTCTTGTGTGAGGACGGGTTGGAGTAGGAACAACACATGTACACAAGGGCTAGGTAAGAAGTCAGTTGCTGCTGTGTTGTGCACTGTTGTGAACTTTTGCATTAAAATGCTTGTGTGCTTTGCAAAATTAAAGTAATTACAGTGAATTCTTAAATAACATATACAGTGCAGTAAGTGTTATATATTCTGAGGAACATTTTAAGTGATAAGTTTAAATTTATTCAGTAAAAATGGCAAATATACCTCAGTTTCCTGCATTTGATCCTGACTGTGACCAGACAAACCTGTCACAGAGGTGGGTCAAATGGCTTAAAAGGTTTGAAAATTTGTTGATAGTTTCTGATATCAAAAGTGCTGAAAGAAAGCGTGCCTTTCTACTTCACTATGCAGGTGATAGAGTTTGTGACATCTTTGATACACTGAAAGACACTGGTGGTGCCAAAGATTATGACACTGCCAAGGCCAAATTAACTGAGCATTTCAAACCAAGGCAAAATACTGCTATGGAAATTATGCATTTCAGGAGAGCAAAACAACTCTCTAATGAAACTGTTGATCAATACCATACACGTCTGCAGGGTTTAGCAACCCATTGTGAGTTTGCTGATGTTGACAAAGAAATCAAACAGCAAATAATTGAAACATGCACATCTACACGTCTCCGTCGAAGAGCTCTAGAACTTGTTGATGATGAAAGTTCTCTTACCAAGATACTGGATATGGCTCGTCGAATGGAAGATGCTGCACGTGATGCTCGTGTCATGGAGTGCAGTGCCAACAACGGTTCTGCCACTGTTACTAACAGTCATGAAGTATGTAAGGTTCAGGGAGGACACCATGATCATAGAAGATATCATGCCAAACCTAACATTAAATTGAGCCGAGAACCACATCACAACTGGAGTCATGGAACAAGACTCAAGCAGTCACAACGACTCACATCAGAGGTTGTCAATAATAAATGTTACAATTGTGGAGGAGACTACCCACACCAAGATAATGTTTGTCCTGCTCAAGGTAAGAAGTGCTATGAGTGTAGAAAACTAGGTCATTTTGGTGCTATGTGTCGTTCCGCACTAAAGAAACCACAGTCAATAAATAAAAGCAATGTACGAGGATCAAGTCATAGGAGTCGAGGTGGCAAACACAATATTGCACCTCAAATCAAGAATGTTAATAATATACAAGACAACATTTCATTACAACCAGTCTCAGATGACAGTGAATGTGATTATATTTATGGAGTACAATCAATCACAAAATGGAATGATCTTCCAAACAACCCAGAGACTATAGTATACATTGCTGGCATTTGTCTCAAAATTCTCATTGACACTGGATCAAACATTGACACCATTGCTGAGTGCCACTATGAAAAATTTAAAAAACAGTTCCCAAAGCTTGAAAACTACAATGGCAAAGCCACTGCCTATGCTTCAAAGGTAGCCTTACCAGTGATTGGAACTTTCACTGCAGAGATTAAGTCAAAGAATGCAATGCTCATTACTACATTCCATGTTGTTAGGAATGCAAAGGAGTCTTTACTCAGTTACAAGACTTCAACCAAATTGGGGCTACTTCAGCTTTCTAATGCTGTAGCAGTGGAATCTGCAAACAATGTTGATGCTATTGTTGCTGAATTTTCTGATCGGTTTAAATCCATAGGTTGTTATACTGATAGCAAGGTACATCTGCATATCAACCCAGATGTAATTCCAGTTGCCCAACCACATCGCCGACAACCATTCCATACTCGCAAGAAAGTCGATGCCGAACTGGATAGGCTGATAGAACTAGATATCATTGAACCGGTAACAGGCCCAACACCATGGGTAAGCCCAATTGTCACTCCACCAAAGCCGAAGAATCCAGATGAGATACGCATTTGTGTAGACATGCGTGTTCCCAACAAGGCAATAATGCGTGAACGCCATCCTACACCCACTGTAGATGATATGATATACCGCTTGAATGGTGCAACTGTATTCAGCAAGTTAGATTTAAACAAGGGCTATCATCAGCTTGAACTTGATGATGAGAGTCGATTCATCACAACGTTTACGACACATCGAGGTCTGTATAGGTACAAGCGCCTGAGTTTTGGTATTAACAGTGCTGCTGAAGTATTCCAGCACATCATCAGCCAGGTATTGCAAGATATACCTAATGCTGACAACATGTCTGATGACATCATTGTTTATGGCCGTACCCAAGCTGAACACGACAAAGCTCTTCGTGCAACATTGCAACGCTTACGAGAAAAGAATTTGACGCTAAGCCGAGCAAAGTGTGAGTTCAATCAACATAAAATTGAATTCTTTGGACATGTACTTAGTGACAAAGGTCTGTCTCCAGATCCTAAGAAAGTTGCAGATATCAAGAATGCTGCACCTCCTTCAACATCCACTGAAGTACATAGTTTTCTGGGAATGGCAAACTACTGTTCTCGCTTCATTCCAGATTTTGCTACCATTACGAAGCCTCTACGTGAGCTCCTGAAGAAAAATGCATCATGGTACTGGAGCGATATCGAGCAAAATGCATTTGATGCTGTGAAAGATGCACTAGTAGAGAATGCGACTGCTGCATACTTTGATCCATCAATGGACACTGAGTTAACGGTGGATGCTAGTCCTGTTGGTTTAGGTGCTGTGTTAGCCCAACACAAACCTGGTCAACCAGATTCCAGAGTAGTAATTGCCTACGCCAGCCGTTCTCTCACAGATGTTGAGCAACGATACAGTCAGACAGAGAAGGAAGCTCTTGCTCTTGTATGGGGCTGTGAACACTTCAATGTGTATCTGCTTGGTGCACCCTTTACCACGATAGTCACTGACCACAAACCGTTGGAGACCATCTTCAATAATCCAAAGTCCAAACCACCAGCTCGCATTGAGAGATGGGCTCTTCGTCTGCAACCATACAACTTTACGGTGAAATACAAGCCAGGTGCAGGCAATCCCGCTGATTACATCAGTCGACATCCTGCCAACAGTTTCACCATCACCAAGCATCAGCAAGTTGCCGAGGAATATGTACACTCTGTAACCTGTGATGCAGTCCCTAAGGCTCTCACTCTTGATGAAATACGTACTGCAACCCTAGAGGACCCAACTCTGCAAGCAACAGTGGATGCATTGACTAAGAAAAAGTTTCCACGCATCCCACCCTCAGGAGTTGACCAAGATGCATTCAAAGCACTTGAACGCATCCAGACAGAATTAAGTGTTACGCAACAACGCGACACCGTGCTGCGAGGTACTCGTATCGTTATTCCAGCTGTTCTCCAGCAACGTGCTCTGAAGCTTGCACATCAAGGACACCAAGGTCTTGTAAGGACCAAACAGCTGCTACGAGAAAAGGTGTGGTTTCCTGGCATTGATCGTCAAGCTAAGGACATGCATGATGCCTGTGTCCCTTGCCAAGCTGCAGTGGATACTTCAAGACCAACACCTCTACAACCTTCACCACTACCTGCTGCACCATGGATGGAAGTATCGATGGATTTCTGTGGACCGCTACCAACTGGAGAGTACTTGATGGTAGTCATTGATGATCACTCACGTTATCCAGAAGTAGAAATCATCACTTCCACATCTGCAAAGGCTGTCATCCCGAAGCTCGACAAGATCTTTTCAAACTTTGGCATTCCTGAAGTTGTCAAGACGGACAATGGACCGCCATTTAATGGACAAGACTTCGTCAACTTTGCTGAGCATATTGGATTCAAACACCGCCGTGTGATGCCACTACATCCACAAGCAAATGGAGAAGTCGAGAGATTCATGCAACCTCTCATGAAAGCTGTACGCTGTGCTCATGCCGAAGGACGATCCTGGAAACAAGCTATGTATGCTTTTCTCAGGAACTACCGTGCAACACCGCATGGAACACTGGGCAAGTCGCCTGGCGAACTTTTATTTGGACGTCCTATGAGAATCGCACTACCTGTCATGCCAGCCAAGGTAACGGATAAACGTCTCGCTCAGAAGGATGCACTAGCCAAGGGCAAAATGAAAATTGCTCATGATCAACGTGCAAAGGAACAATTCATAAAGGTTGGAGATACTGTTCTCGTTAAAAAGAAAAAAGAGGGAAAGTTAGATATGCCGTATGATACAAAACCATATAAAGTGATTAGTGTAAAAGGAACTATGGTAACAGCGAGTAATAGAGATCATAGTATAACACGTAATATGGCTTATTTCAAAGTGATTCCAACTAGTGTAGAAAATGATGAAGTGCAAAGTCGTGCAAAAGAAAAAGAAAAAATGAGTTATAACTCGATAAACAGTTCGAGGGACATATTTGTATTTAAGGACTCTCGTCCAAAACGTCATGTTAAACGCCCTACACGATTAATGATTAATTGTGTTCATATGTAATGCAAAGTATTTACTTGTTATGCTGAACTAAATTTAATATTGTTTGAATAATGTAGATCTCTCATTCAATATTTTGTAACTTTGTATTACAGTTTCTTTCATGTTTGTTTAACATTGCATATGTATTTTTAACATTGAAATCCTTTGTGGTAAAGATTGCTTAAATTCTTTGTGTGTTTAATTAATGTTAAATGTATGCAATATCTCTTGACATGTTAATAACTTACTTTGTGTCAATAACTTTGCTTTGTGCTACAAGCATGGTAGACATCCTGTATTCATTCTTTTTAAAGAAAAGGAGGGATGTCATGTTCACAGAAAATGGTACCATCCGTTTTCTATGTGCGGCGGCTGGACGCCACGGAGAGAGGAGGTAAACAAAGCACAGGATGCCTGCCAAGCTTGGGAGCTCTAGGCATGTAATCGTTTATAAGTATTAAAGTCAGTAACCAGGAATGACTTTACATCAACCTTACTACCAAGACTATCTCAGCTATATAAAGATACCACAGACAGTGTCCTCTGTCCTTTTGAAGCCTAATGCTCTTGCTGCCATCTTCGCTAATTGTGCTCAATGCTTTTTCCTATTAAGTTTAATTTTTCCTTCCCAATTCTCCTGTTTAATTGCTATTTCCTTGTGATGCTTTGCAATTCTTGATTATTCTTTCAGATGTTTTCTTCTGTTTAGACACCGGGTTTTTGGGGAGGCACACCCTCTCACCCGTAAAACTGTGGTACTCAGCATTGTCGAGCAAGAGGACACCTTTATTGTCAATCTTTCCTTCATTGCTGAGCCCAATTATATCGTACTGAGCTTCCATTATATCTTGACGGACTGATGATTCCTATGGTTGCGATTGTAGGGCGTATATCTACAGTGCACCCCACCAGACAAAGGCCCCCCCACCCTTGGGGGTGGGGGGGGCCTTTATCTTGTTGGGTGTCCTATCCTCTAATTGTGGCTCCATGGTGGGTATGGGGCCTTGTTTGTTGATGAAATGTTTACTCATTCATTTACATGCTGATATCTGACCCTCTTTTTAACTTCTAAGACGTGAGGGGTGGGAGACCAGGCCCCCCCAAGTCGGACTGTGATGGAAAGCTGGGCTCTGTAGCCCACACTACATTGGTCCCAGATCAGGCAGCTCCTGACTCTCCCTGCTTGATGGGGTTCTGGGAGCTCTTCTACTACCTTACTTGTGAGTGCTTGGTCCCAACTACCCCTCTCTGCTCCCCCTCCCACCTCTGTGGCTGGGTTGAGCCCCAAGCTCCCAATGATGACCACCTCATCACATAGAGTGGCTCCATGTCTCATTGTAACAACTGGGCCTCTTTGCCCCCCCCCCCTCCTCTTACTGGGGGTGCTCGGTGCTGTTCCCTCTGTAGTCACACTCACACGGTTCCTTCCAGTTCTAATACGTTCCAAGCTTTATTTGGTTCTGCTACATGGACTAAGTATTTTGATCTTAGTCATGTTGATTCTACTCGTCCTGATGATTTATTCATCCATAAACACCTAGTTGATTTGGTGGATACCTTTGTCATTTTTATCCCCTCGCCTACTGATACATGTTTCTTCGCAGCTCCTTCTCGGGAAGCAGCTGTCTGCTTAGCCTCGTTGTCTGCATTGGGAAACCCCGGTTCGGATCTCCAAAAATGCCTAGTTAAATGCTAGGATTTACACTGCTATTCTCCCGCACCATGTAGCGACTGGTGATAGCTGTCAATGCTATCAATCAGAGCTATGGATGTGCTTTAATATACCTAGTAATCTCTCATTTTTTTTTTACAAAGTATCTGTCAACTTTTTATAAATTTTGCTACAATTTACCTACTTAAAATTATCCGTTAGATTAACCCTTACACTGCTCAGGGGTCCTGGGGACATTTACACCCCTGTGCGCAAGAAAAAAAAAATTCAACAATTTTTTTTCATCTTCTAAACATGTTAATTTGTGTCCCCTGAGCACGGGAAAAATAGCAAAAAAATCGTAGGTGACATATTTTGGGAGCAATTGACCGAAGAAGTCTGGCAAAAAGTGGGCGTTGACAGAGCGGTCGTCAGGGCCGGTCATTAGTAATTCAATTATTCTGTTCAGAAAACAATAAACAAATAGTTGGCTGTTATTACTCTCTTACAAGGTTATATATAAGTATCTGCATTATTTTGGTCACCATAACGAACCACTAAGTTGGTATTGAGAGTCGAAAAGCAACGAAGAGTTACCGCCACACACCAGCCAGCCACTCGCTGCCACTCCCTCAACACACGCACTAAACTTTCTCCCCCAACAATACCATTTGTGGTGTTATTACACTATATACAGACGTTATATATAAGTATGTATATATTTTGTTCACCACAACTGTACAGCTAAGCTGATATAGTTAGTTCAGGCACTAAGAGTCGTCGGTATACACAGCTGGCGGCTCCCTCACTCATTCAAGGTCACACACACACTAAACTTTCTCTCCCAACAATACTGTTTGCAGTGTTATTACCCTATATACACATATTATATATAAATATCTACATGTTTTATGCACCGTAACTGGACACCTAAGCTTGTAGTGCGCCCAAAGAGCATAGTGGCCACTCTCTAAACAGCTAGACAAATCGTGCAGACGACGTCACCTCCGTCACCCAAATGACTCCTCCCAGCATAATCCTTTTGCTGTATTACACTAATACACACATTATATATAAGTATCTACATTTGTGTTCACCATAGAGAACCACTGAGCTGGTATGGTGAATGTAAACAATAACAGGTGGCCACACAGTCAGTAAACGATGCTGTCTCCCTCCGTCTCTCAGCATCACTCCTCCCACAGCGCTAATTATTACAACAATCTTGCTATTATCAAACCCTGGTTATTTATATCACAGTCAGGGGTCATCTGTAATATTGTCATCACTAAATAATAACAATTATATATTTATTTTGACATTTTCGGCGATGCTGTGGTCACAAGCTGAACAGCTATGCTGCTCGCTCATGCTGCGTGCGCCAGCCTTGGTTGCTCCAACAGTAATGTGCCTCTCACACCTGAGAATATTGCCCACGATTTTTTTTTTAAATTGCGTCTGTTTACAAGAGCCCTGAGGAAGCTAATGTGAACCCCGTGTAGCCGGGGCCATTTGAATCGGGCGTGGCACCCTATGGCGTATATATACGCCATGCGCACCATGGGACATGTACTCAGGGCGTATATATACGCCATGCGCAGTTTAAGGGTTAAGACCTTCTCGAATGCTACATGTACTAGTACTTTACAAGAATGTAAACAATGCTATGTAACTCGTAACAAAACCCAATGTTCCTTGTGTAATTACCTAAGTGTAGTTACAGGATGAGAGCAACGCTCGTGGTGTCCCGTCTTCCCAGCACTCTTTGTCATATAACGCTTTGAAACTACTGACGGTCT
The DNA here is from genome assembly GCA_020271785.1 of Procambarus virginalis. Taxonomy (NCBI): domain Eukaryota; kingdom Metazoa; phylum Arthropoda; class Malacostraca; order Decapoda; family Cambaridae; genus Procambarus; species Procambarus virginalis. Next base: position 25 of record WNGS01113113.1, on the reverse strand, counting down.
TGGCCTCCACCACCTTCTCACTTAA
>WNGS01113110.1:0-16809 GCA_020271785.1 Procambarus virginalis | reverse complement strand
GTAGATTAGGGAAGAGGACGCTGGAGCGTCAGGTGTTCCAGGTAGATTAGGGAAGAGGACGCTGGAGCGTCAGGTGTTCAGGTAGATTAGGGAAGAGGCGCTGGAGCGTCAGGGTCCAGGTAGATTAGGGAGAGGACGCTGGAGCGTCAGGTGTTCCAGGTAGATTAGGGAAGAGGACGCTGGAGCGTCAGGTGTTCCAGGTAGATTAGGGAAGAGGACGCGTGGAGCGTCAGGTGTTTCCAGGTAGATTAGGGAAGAGGACGCTGGAGCGTCAGGTGTTCCAGGTAGATTAGGGAAGAGGACGCTGGAGCGTCAGGTGTTCCAGGTAGATTAGGGAAGAGGACGCTGGAGCGTCAGGTGTTCCAGTAGATTAGGGAAGAGGACGCTGGGAGCGTCAGGTGTTCCAGGTAGATAGGGAAGAGGACGCTGGAGCGTCAGGTGTTCCAGGTAGATTAGGGAAGAGGACGCTGGAGCGTCAGGTGTTCCAGGTAGATTAGGGAAGAGGACGCTGGAGCGTCAGGTGTTCCAGGTAGATTAGGGAAGAGGACGCTGGAGCGTCAGGTGTTCCAGGTAGATTAGGGAAGAGGACGCTGGAGCGTCAGGTGTTCCAGGTAGATTAGGGAAGAGGACGCTGGAGCGTCAGGTGTTCCAGGTAGATTAGGGAAGAGGACGCTGGAGCGTCAGGTGTTCCAGGTAGATTAGGGAAGAGGACGCTGGAGCGTCAGGTGTTCCAGGTAGATTAGGGAAGAGGACGCTGGAGCGTCAGGTGTTCCAGGTAGATTAGGGAAGAGGACGCTGGAGCGTCAGGTGTTCCAGGTAGATTAGGGAAGAGGACGCTGGAGCGTCAGGTGTTCCAGGTAGATTAGGGAAGAGGACGCTGGAGCGTCAGGTGTTCCAGGTAGATTAGGGAAGAGGACCCTGGAGCGTCAGGTGTTCCAGGTAGATTAGGGAAGAGGACGCTGGAGCGTCAGGTGTTCCAGGTAGATTAGGGAAGAGGACGCTGGAGCGTCAGGTGTTCCAGGTAGATTAGGGAAGAGGACGCTGGAGCGTCAGGTGTTCCAGGTAGATTAGGGAAGAGGACGCTGGAGCGTCAGGTGTTCCAGGTAGATTAGGGAAGAGGACGCTGGAGCGTCAGGTGTTCCAGGTAGATTAGGGAAGAGGACGCTGGAGCGTCAGGTGTTCCAGGTAGGTTAGGGAAGAGGACGCTGGTGCGTCAGGTGTTCCAGGTAGGTTAGGGAAGAGGACGCTGGAGCGTCAGGTGTTCCAGGTAGTTAGGGAAGAGGACGCTGGAGCGTCAGGTGTTCCAGGTAGATTAGGGAAGAGGACGCTGGAGCGTCAGGTGTTCCAGGTAGATTAGGGAAGAGGACGCTGGAGCGTCATTTGTTCCAGGTAGATTAGGGAAGAGGACGCTGGAGCGTCAGGTGTTCCAGGTAGATTAGGGAAGAGGACGCTGGAGCGTCAGGTGTTCCAGGTAGATTAGGGAAGAGGACGCTGGAGCGTCAGGTGTTCCAGGTAGATTAGGGAAGAGGACGCTGGAGCGTCAGGTGTTCCAGGTAGATTAGGGAAGAGGACGCTGGAGCGTCAGGTGTTCCAGGTAGATTAGGGAAGAGGACGCTGGAGCGTCAGGTGTTCCAGGTAGATTAGGGAAGAGGACGCTGGAGCGTCAGGTGTTCCAGGTAGATTAGGGAAGAGGACGCTGGAGCGTCAGGTGTTCCAGGTAGATTAGGAAGAGGACGCTGGAGCGTCAGGTGTTCCAGGTAGATTAGGGAAGAGGACGCTGGAGCGTCAGGTGTTCCAGGTAGATTAGGGAAGAGGACGCTGGAGCGTCAGGTGTTCCAGGTAGATTAGGGAAGAGGACGCTGGAGCGTCAGGTGTTCCAGGTAGATTAGGGAAGAGGACGCTGGAGCGTCAGGTGTTCCAGGTAGATTAGGGAAGAGGACGCTGGAGCGTCAGGTGTTCCAGGTAGATTAGGGAAGAGGACGCTGGAGCGTCAGGTGTTCCAGGTAGATTAGGGAAGAGGACGCTGGAGCGTCAGGTGTTCCAGGTAGATTAGGGAAGAGGACGCTGGAGCGTCAGGTGTTCCAGGTAGATTAGGGAAGAGGACGCTGGAGCGTCAGGTGTTCCAGGTATATTAGGGAAGAGGACGCTGGAGCGTCAGGTGTTCCAGGTAGATTAGGGAAGAGGACGCTGGAGCGTCAGGTGTTCCAGGTAGATTAGGGAAGAGGACGCTGGAGCGTCAGGTGTTCCAGGTAGATTAGGGAAGAGGACGCTGGAGCGTCAGGTGTTCCAGGTAGATTAGGGAAGAGGACGCTGGAGCGTCAGGTGTTCCAGGTAGATTAGGGAAGAGGACGCTGGAGCGTCAGGTGTTCCAGGTAGATTAGGGAAGAGGACGCTGGAGCGTCAGGTGTTCCAGGTAGATTAGGGAAGAAGACGCTGGAGCGTCAGGTGTTCCAGGTAGATTAGGGAAGAGGACGCTGGAGCGTCAGGTGTTCCAGGTAGATTAGGGAAGAGGACGCTGGAGCGTCAGGTGTTCCAGGTAGATTAGGGAAGAGGACGCTGGAGCGTCAGGTGTTCCAGGTAGATTAGGGAAGAGGACGCTGGAGCGTCAGGTGTTCCAGGTAGATTAGGGAAGAGGACGCTGGAGCGTCAGGTGTTCCAGGTAGATTAGGGAAGAGGACGCTGGAGCGTCAGGTGTTCCAGGTAGATTAGGGAAGAGGACGCTGGAGCGTCATGGTTTTCAGGTAAAATTGGGCACTCCCAGATTCGGAATTAGTGAATTCTTATGAGGAAAATAATTTCCGAGATCTTAGAAGTTTGTTAAAGAGTTCTTATGAGGAAAATAAGTAGGAAAATCTTAGAAGTTGTTATAAAAAGTCAGGGCAAAGTTAGCTTTCGTATTACCGAGAATAAATGTCATAAACAGATATTTAGGCCGTATATGTTAAGTAGAAATTCTTAATTATAAAACAAGTACAACAATATAACTGCAGCATTACCCAACCACCCCTCCCTATCATCTTACCTCACACCCCCTCCCCCTTCCCTCCCTCTCCCTCTGCCTCTACCTCACCTTATCTCACCTGTGTTGACCTCCCTCCAGCCAGCCTGCCTGACGCCCTGGGGCAAGTCACTCCGTAATCTTACCAAGTTACATCCGTAATCTTATCTTATCTTATCAGTGTCTCCGTAATATCTGTACCGCCCCTCCTCTCTCTCTCTACCAGCTAAGTCATATTATTCATTCGCATTTCCTACAGCTATTTAGACCTCGTAATGTTTGTTCCTTTACATTAAACAAAGTCAGTTTTACACAAATCAACCGAGGCGTCTCAATGCGACCTTTAATACTTAAGTTGACCCAAGGCTACCTAAGCCGCCCCAGGCTACATGTCCCGAGGCCTTCAACACCTGATTACCTGCCCCGTCATCTACCAGTCATTGCCGGCGTTCACCACCGTAATAATTTATATATTCATTAGGCATTAATAAAACTTATGTATCTATTTATATTATATTTAGTCACCTAATGATAGTTTACACATTTTTAATAAACAACTCATTTATCCTGAAGTTCTAAGAAGCTCAGTGCTCAATCCACTTGTATAATATCCGTCCTATTCACTCCTCATCTCTGTAAATAAAGAAATAACAGTTTAGATAGCGTTTACACATATACAATATTCATAAACACGTAAAAACCTCAAATAACGTACTCACCATTTTCCGTTAGTTAATTTAGTCGTAGCCTCATTCAGCCAGTCGTCTCCGAGCACATTTTCCAACAAATATCGCTCTTATCGTAACACAGCGTTTCATAGCAGCTCGGCATATTTTTAAATAATGCATAAGATAGCCTCATTACGTTCCTATCATTCTGCATATAATCTCCGTAAGTAAAACTAGTTTCAAATAGCTTTAATGCAGTTTTTAGATCCTTGTTTGAAAGATGATAAGAGAAAAACATCGCATATAGTCCACATACGTATGTATTTAAACTCTGAAGTCTCTCTGTAAACGTGTATACATCACAATCTTTATAATAATTTAAAAACTCCGAAATGTAAGGCAGATACACATTTATTCCATAAGAATCTAGTATAACTATTTTTCGTTTAGATTTATATACAGCAATCCAGTGGCCCATTACTTCCTTAGAGTCTCTTCCTAAGGTATTTATTATAAACATAATCGGACTATCCCGTATTTGTTTCATTATTGTATATATATCCGTCGCTAAATAGCATCCAATATATTCGGCTTTACTACCCGTCATATTGTTCAATGCCATATTAATTTGTTTGCAGTTCATGCTCTTGTATCGCACGTAACTCGCCGATCAGAATAAACTCTCAATACTCCCGTTGTATTTCCGAACAAAATAATAACTTTATTTGATTTCACTGGAACAGCAAATTCTAACGTTATTCTCAAGTTGCCCGAAGCCTCTATAGGAAGTGTATCTTTCAGTTCCTCTGGCGTTAGTCTAAATGCCAGTAACGTTCGTCCTTTTGTAAATGAATTATATGTCAAGGTATTACAGGCATTAAAGCCGACTGTATTTTGAGTCTCATAGTATAGTTTCGAACATTTATTCGGGAACTTGCAAGTTATATTAAATAAATTTGTCCCATCGCGTGTAATATATACATTAGATAAATCGCAGTGATCGAAATAAAGTGGATTAAGTGTATACGCTCCGGATATGGCTTCCATATCCGTCATCATAATAAATAATTTATCCGGGATAATGCTCCCCCATGGCTGGTCAATACTTAATCTCTGCTGTCCATTCCCCAGAATGAACGTCTTGTGGAGTGTCTTATCAAACGTATATGTAACTGGCGTATTTTGTTCAGCCAGAGCTCTATTAATAGCCTCCAATCCAGATGCGAACGGAGTTATCCGATCAATCCACATTCTAGCTAGTTTAATGTTAAACTTGTATCCAGATTCAATACTGTTTATAACCCACGGATCACTGTTAAGTTTTAATCTCAAACGAATATCAATTCCATCCAAAAGATATTCACTCAAAGTTGTAATGTCCAATAGCAGTTTAAAGCAACAGTTTACTCCCTCAGTTTTTAACTTTACAAATCTAGATTTAAGGTCTTCTGAGGCATTCTTAAAATAATCTGCATCGTATTTTTCAGGAAAAACATCATTATAGAAATACGTTAGTTCTTTGAATCTTTCAGATTTACATTCAGAAAGCGCTGTCATTAGCTTTACATACGATAAATATGAAAATAGTGAATTAGTTTCCACCACCTGCTCATTTAAATAAACAGTTACAGCTTTAAACATTGTCTGGGACAGACCGTTAACTATTGATGCATTTTTAATATCCGCTAGCGCCGTAATTCCGTCAGCTCCCGTTAATTCAACCATTAGTTCTAGCGTCAAGCTCGAAAGATCAATAAATTGACCCTTAACTCCTGGGATACGGAATTCAATATAAGAATCTTTAAATTTATTGTTAATACTTGAATTCACGGGTAAAATATCTCGTGTTTGTCTTGAAAATATCGTACTTTCAACCATTCTATGCGGACTAACTTTAGGAAAGCCATCGCTTATAGCAGCTGTATAATTTTCTAAAGGAACTTGCAATGCAGCGTTACGAGCATTTACACTCATCATGTCTGCGTCTAGCATACAACTAGTACTGTTTTATGATAACACGTCTTTATATCTATCCAATTTCTTTATATAAGCAGGTCTTTTCGTTTTTCTCTTCGTTATTCGTCCGCCTGCTAACAATTTAGGACCAATATTTTTCAATGCTTCCATACCACGTTTTCTAATTGAATCTTTCAAAGTACTTGGCCTGCATTTATATCCTGCAAAACATTCTGTCCCATTGTCAATGCAGCTGGCATAATAGTTTTTAATAGGAAAGGAGTTGCTCTACGAGCTAGACCAGTTAAGAAACTTAATATTCCACCACCTCTTACATGTCTTCTATCAAAAACAGTTATATCGGTCAGTGCTCCACCTCTCTTCCCTCGAGGTGCGATAAATCGCCCTACCTTGTCATCGGACAGCTGTACAAACCCGACCCTCATGTTTAAACGTATCAGGAGAGAATGATAAACTCCTTCTTCTCTTTACCGTTATATATCAATGGGTCTAATATGCAATACTGCAATCGTACATATTAGTCGTATTTAAAGGTTTATATAATTTCTTGTGCGTTGCATTACTTTGGAACGAAACAACATCCAAGATATTTACAATCTGATTACCAAACATGGTGGGCTGCACCTTATCACAATATACACACAAGAAATCTATACAGCCTCCTGGCCTAGGATGATAATAGCATGTATCTTGTACAGTTATCCTGTTATTAGGTAGTTTATTCATAATAAAAATATCATAGACTTTACCTACTTCAGCTCCAATAACTTTACATATATTTCGACCAAAAGATAAAGAAATGCGAGCAATCAATTTACCATCCTTTGTAATAAATAATTTTAATAACTTCTCACTAATTGCTGTATTAAACTTAATTCGATTAATAATCGAATCATATTTCATATAAATTCCCCCATGGTCTGGGAAATTATAATTAAGTACGGATCCTATATAACTCAGCGAACCTTTTGAAAATATAGTTGAAATTTCTCTATTTAAAATAGTCGTTAACTCAATGCAATTATCGCTCGCTAAAATATCTGACTTTAAAGTGAAAGATGTATTCACCGTACTCAAATCAGATAAATTTTTATTAGACACTAGAAGTTGAACTGAAATAAGACTTTCCCGGTCATTCCTCATAACAGCAAAATAAGATGGAGGCAGGAATATATTCTTCAGGCACACTTCATAAGCTTTATTCGGGTCTAAAGGCAGCTGATTATGTAATCTATTTTCAAAAGCATTGGGAGCGTTGTTTTTAAATACGTCAGTATCTGAGTTACTTGCTGCATATATAACGTAGCTATCCATCCTGTAGTCTATTAGTAAATGATAAAAAATAAACAGAAACTCACCTTAATATGGTATCCAGGTAGACTCTCCTTCATCTGCGGCCTTGATCTTCCTCTTCAAACTCGGAGAAAACACTTCATTTTTCGCATCTACATTTCTAAATAAATTTTTAGGTGTAGAGGTCAAAGAAAAAAATAACTTAGCTATAGGCAATTTATCTTCTGGGAATAACAATTTCGGAGTGCACATCCTGCCTATAACGTCATCAACAATATTGAGTCCAGTAACTGGCGATGTAATGTTCCCTTCTTCATCCCACATTACAAGTCCAGTTGTATTAAAATAATTTAACAATGAGACTGCAAAATCATAATCCTTAAGCTTTAATCTTAAGTCTATCAAGTGATTTATAACAGGATTTGTTCTCACTGTCGTAGGCTTCTCTACACTTACTGCCGTAGGCTTCTGTTGATCAATAGCTTTTCGTGGTACAAGATAGAATTCTTTCATTATTCCTTATTAAATAGTCTTGAAATAAAATTTATAGCTATGGGAAGTAAAATGCCCAATAAATTACCTCCTCTTTTACTCGTTAATATGTCTTTCTTGAGTGAAATAGCCTTCTTCTTACAGGCTAATGTATGGAGTAGAGCTCTATATTTAGAAAGTCTCTTTAAAATAGGCTTCCCAACTTCAATTTTATTTTTTAAGAAATTATTAAATATTCCAGATAGGCAAAGTATATGTTCCTTTTTAAGAGTCTTAATTAACTTTTTCCTAGAATTATAGCCTAATCTAGCTAATAGTTCAATAAATCCACGATACTTGCTGACTAAGGGCTGCTTCTTCATAGTTTCTTCACGTCATCTGAATTAACCCACTGATCAAATGAACTGTCGTATCCGACGTACCTAACTTTATATAAAGTAGTATTACCAACTTTACGTTTACTTATAATTCGCTCAATTTCAAATGTATCTGACAAGTAGGTAGGAGTCAGCTCCTCTCTATAAAATCCGCCTTCTATAAGTCTATTATTTAAGTCCTTTAGACAATATAAAGGTACAGGTTGTTTAGTATCAATTTGAGCAATAGTAAATATTTCCTTAGTGTTCTGCTGATGAAAACCTCTTTTGAACTGTGAAATACGGTTAGATAAAGCAAGCCGTACTGTATCTCCCACAGACAGATGATTACTGATGCGCGGCTTAATCTGCTGGTCTCCCATATGAGGCAAGACATTTATATAGGTTAAGGTATTGTATGCCGTTAAATATTTATATATCTTAGTTTTCAATGTTCTTATAAATCTCTCGGCAATGCTGGCTTTAGTTTCCTGAGAAAATACACTGTACAGTTCAATGTTTTTACTGTCTAACAATCGTTTCATATATTTATTATAGAATTCACCGCCCTTATCAGTGTTAAGCGTCCTTACACCTTTTGATGAAGGTAAATCCAGAATAGCTTTCATGGGTTCACTTACACTCTGACCTGTTTTAGTGGATAGTGGAACTACATGTGCAAACCTTGAAAATATATCAACACAAACTAATAAATATTTAATATCGTTGTTGTGTTTAGCTAACAATGTCATATCGGCCAAGTCACTGGTAAAGAAAGCTTTAGGTCTGGGTGCTAAGATACGTCTTCGCTTAAATTTACGTTTTTTTAATAGATGTAAGGTGTAAGCATTAGATGTTTTTAAATAATCTTTCACATCTTTTATAGTTAATTCAGGGATTGTTTTCTTTGCAGTCTTATACAATTTTAAAACACCACCAAACCCACCTATGGACTTGGGGTCATTGTATATCTTATTAAGAGTTTGTGTAATGTTCACCATTGATACACAATTTCATATGGGGCTCATTTAAATATTTCCCCTAAATATTATGGATTCAGGTGTTTTAACACCCAAGTCAACAAGTAAATACCCATACTGTCGAGAAATCACTTTCTTATATATATATCTAAAAATTTCTTGGCATCTTGTTTTCCAAATATTTGTCTGCCTAATGTTTCGATCTGGGACAAGTCTCTTGATTTAAGCAGAATAAAATGAGATGCATTTAAACTTATAGATCTGGAAAATTTCCCACTGAAAAATATATTTTGGGTTATAAAAATAACAGAGATGTTCTCATGCCGTCCCTTAGTGAATATATCATTTACTATTTTAGAGTTTGTAGATTCAACATACAAGTCGTCATAAACAACTAATATATGAGATGTGTCCTCTGGATCACGATCGTCTAAAGGGTTTACAATTTCAGAGTAAAAAGATATTTTATGTCTAATGAGTGGGTTAGTTATCAACTCTTTATACCCACTTCCACAGATAATTATTTTAGCAAAGTTCTGCTGATATTTCTCTATCATTTTAGAACATAAATAACTCTTTCCCCCATTTGAAAATCCAGCAATAATAATTCTTGATGGTTCACTAAATATATTCAACTGGGTTTCAGTAATAACTTTTTTCTGCCCTTCCATGATGCTGGGATTCATTAGACTAACTACAAATATATAATGAAAGGACTATTTAAACAAAATGCACATTCGAGTTTTATTTTTTAAACATTGCCAATAAATCATAGACATTTGAACATATCCAATACAGTAACAAAATCACAGACATAGTCATTTTCATATCTAATACAGTAACAAAATCACAGACATAGACAATACAATAACATAGACATAGTCATACTCATATCCAATACAGTAACACAATCGTAGACATTAAATCATATTCACAGCCAATACAGTAACACAATCGTAGACATTAAATCATAGTCACAGCCAATACAGTAACAAAATCATAGCCAATACAGTAGCAAAATCATAGACATTTGAACGTAGCCAATAAATCATAGACATTTGAACATAGCCATAGACATTTAAACATAACCATTACAGTAACAAATCATAGTCATAGACAATACAATAACAAATAACATAGACATTTGAATATAGTTATAGATAATACATAGACAAAACAGTAACATAGACTTAGTTGTTGTTATTAGGGAACAATTGCTGAGCAACTCTATCCCATTTTTCCCAAAGATTAAAAATGGGGAATAATGGACGTCGTGGTTGGGGATTATCTACAATTACCGCATCCTCTACCTGAACCTCTTCCTACACCTCTTCCTGTACCTCACGCTCTGGAATGTCTGGGTGACCATAAGCTAATGACTCAGTGGGATTAATGAGGTACCTCTTGTCATCAAAAGCTGACAGGCCGCGCTTAGTTGTTTTACATGTGCATATTTGTCCGTTAACATTACGAATGGATCTGGATACAAAATTAAAAGTTGTATTTGTCTCTAATGTGTTCTGAAAAGATGCATGTGTTATTTTCTTTTGTTGGTGATAAGGAATGGTGTTGGTGATAAGGAAACATTTACATAAATGTTCATTATCAAGGGTTAGGAGAGAATACGTTTTAGGCTTGAGTGCGATTAATTCAGTTATAATTTTCTGCTTTACTTCTGACTTGACGAGTCCTAGTTCACCTTTGCGAGTAGCAGAATACATGGGATGATCTTTGTCAAAATTACTGAAATCCATATAATCTACTAGAGGAGCTTTTGTCATTTCTTGGAAAGCATCTTTACAGGCAAGAGTGAATATGAATGAGTCTGTATCCGTATAAATTAGTCTAGCTCTCTCTCCATAATGAGCTTTAACTACATTATACCAGAACTCATGTAAACGCCTCTTGGCTATCTGTAAGATCTGATATCCCATGTAAGAAGGAGTTGTAACTTTAAGGATGTCTTTCATTACTGTACAGAGAACCCTATCTGGACCTAAAGAGATAGCTCGTTTATACAAAGGGTTTCTTGCATGAGTTAAGAATGCGTGCTTCGTCGTTACTAGATGGTGAGTATTAGCATATCTAGAAATATTGGTCATTGATTTCCCATACAGACTATTACTTATGAGTTTAAAAGCTTTTTCTTTAACTTCACAGGTGGTATTGGCTCGTTCTCGAATGTTGGTAGAAATAAAATCTTTTAAATAAGGAGCCTGTTTAAATTCATAAATTGTTTTTACTCGTTCAACTTCTAGTCCTAGTTTTAATAACAATTGCAGGAAATCAAGACTTACTAAGTAGTTGTTTTGGGGCAAGTGGGATGCAATTAATTTAGTATTTTTAGGTGGGAGCTTACGTTTTTCATCATTAAGGGTTTTCTTACTGTACTCTGACAAAAACTCCTCAGTTATATTAGTATGAGACAGTACTGTACAAGGGGCAGATCATCAGTATACCTAGCTACCTCGGGAGATACACGTTTCGTATCGCATAAAATCCAATAGCCTTTGTCTTGATCACAAGGGATATGTTGTAACCCTTGCTCTAATAAGGTATCCCGCTCAAGGTCAGTTAATTGTCTAATCCCTCCCTGGGGAAGTAACTCAGCCATGCACGCAGCATATAGGCTGTTGAAGTCAAGGTACAAAATGTGAGTATCGTCATCAGAGCTGGGGTTAGATGTAGTGTGCTCGTTAACAGCTTGTGTAAATTGTCTTATGGAAGATGTGAACCCTCCTCTAAGATTCCTTCTCAACAAATCATATATATTCTGATCATACACATAGTCAAGTACAACTTTAGATTTAAATAAGAATGCGTCCCAAGCGTAACTAGGAAGTGATACATAGAATACAATATCTAGTTCATAAATTTCTTTAAGTGACGTGCGCAAAGTGTAAATATATCAACTAACATTCCTACGTCAACTTTTAAATATAACATGAGGTAATCCTTGATGTTTGTACAGTTCCCTAAATTAAATAATTTAAGAGCTTTGTTATAATCTTCTTCAGACAGTGGAGCGTCATGTAAAACTTTGTAAAACTTATCTCGAGACGGGAGCTGAGGTTCGTCTAACACGTCCATGGAAGAAATGTAATCATAACGTAGACTTTGTTTACCTTCAATTAACAGAGCTTTAGCCTCATCGGATACACCATTTAATATGTGTTTAGTATACTTGGTGGGTTTCTTACTGGCAACGTGCTCTTTTGCTAAGGTTCCTAATGACCCATTAAGGAGAGCTAAGTTATCTAGGAATTTAAGTTCACCTATGATGACTTGCATAAATTTCAATCTTTCCTTGGTTAGAATTTCTACTTCGCGGCGAGGATTTTTGGACAGTTCTTTAAGTATAATTCCAAGATCATATGCTGCATTATGGGAAAATGTGATCAAGTATCTACGAGCATTTTTACATTGTAAATTGCAACGAGCACAATAAGCACCTAAGTAATTATTATCTTGAATAGCATGATTATGATGTCTATGTTTATCTTTCTTATTCTTGAAAGTTTGATGACACAATTGACACGTATTTTGTCTTTGAAACATTCTTTCCTGTTCTCTAGACAAGTTCTTAGGGAAGTTGGGGAGCTGAGCATGAATAGCTTTCCATGAGGCTTCTAGCTTTGTAATAAAATGATTAACTGCGTCTGGACCTACGTATGAATACGTTTCTACGACATTGAATTCCCTGTCTAAAATCATGTAGGCATAAGCAATTGCTTTATGTTTACATTCTACCATGCCTCGGGGATTTTGACGGTCTAAAAGGCATTCGAAATCGTAAAATGCGGTGTGAGTCGGGCTATAGGTCCTACCATAATTTTTAAAAACTATTTTCTCATTAGGATTATAGAACGAAAATACTTGGGATACAGTGCACGACTCTTCGTAAGCCTGAATTTCATCTGAGGGAGCATGCAGAAGGCAAATATGGCAGAATTTATGTGTGTTGGGAATTCTACACTTATTATTGTTAATATTCTTTGCAAATTTATCAAAGTCCTTGATCAGACAGAGATGCTTGCCTTCCAATAATAACAAAGGGACTTTATCGATATACTTTTCTTGGCTTTTTCTTGCTAAACTAAGATAGTATCTGTTACTTGCATGAGTTACTGTATAAATATAAATAGAAATTTTGTTAAGTTTCTCTATTTTCTTAAGATTATCAAATGATACAGGGAATCTGATTTCATCGGCCCATACTACGAATCTTCTACACCATCGAAGGTTTTTGTGATGATTACTTGCATTTTTAAATGTCCCTCCACGCGCTACGCTTTTATATGCGGCAATGCATTGTAACAAACACTCATCTCCTTCACTATGGGGGTTAAATTCGGATTCTCTACCCTTTAATTTAGCAGGGTAAGGTACATAAGATCCAAGGTGCATAGGGTGGCGGATATACGAAAAAATAATGGAGAAGCCTGACATGGAATGAATTCCTACACTCGATGATTGTACATTTTTTAGACATTCGTCAATTTTAGCAGACATTTCGTCAACCCAAGAATTTACGAGAACTTCTACCTCTTCTTGTGTAACAGTCTGAGTTTCGCCCCTAATTGAAAATACTTCGTCTAATATTTCATATTGATCGTCGGCATGATTAAGTTTTTGCAAAATTAGGCTTACGTCAGGGTAAATATGAAATGAGGGAGGGAATTCATCCTGTATTTGCCTGAACTGATTGTCTATGTATTCTATAAAAAATTCCCTATACGTCGTTATATAAACACTAGGGTCAGCGTCTAAATGACCAGGAATGGAGAATGAATGCCTCGTGAATGCTCCTTCGAAATGATCTACAACGTCTAACACTCGTGGAACAACTAAGTTATGTACCTCTGGGGAATCTGGTGCGTTGACTTCTTCTTCATCAGATATGTCATGAACAGGGGGTTGATTGTCTTCTTCATCTGAGGAAGCCTGCAAGTTACCGTCTGGTGCATCTTCTTCTAGCTCCTGGGAAAGCTGGGGTTGACTGCGTACAGGTGTGCTCCACTCAGAGCCTTGGCTTGATTCCAGGGGTGATTCTGTAATATAATATTAGTAATGAATAAACATTAAGAGGAAAACAAGGTTTTTTGAAACTTTCAAGAGGAAAACTCGATTTGAAAACATTAAGAGGCAAACAATATTTGTAACTTTAAGAGGGAAAACAACGTCTAAAATAAGAGGAAAATAACGTCTAAATAAGAGGAAAAACTGAATTACAGATAAATAATAATACTTACGAACTGGGTTGTTGATTCCACCAAGTATGTGATTCTCTTGATCACGAATAGGAACTCCTGTAATGGAAACATTTTCTGTATGACTACATATTACTCGTTTATACTGAGGAATGACTTGAACTGTGTTATATAATTATTAACTTTTAGAAATATACGTTAAAATATACAATAATTAACTTTTTAAAATTACGAAAAAATATTGTGAACACGTACGGTTATTTATGATGCGACGGCGTTTGGGCAGAGGTTCAATGATGTTTCTGGCTTCTGCGGGTGGTTCTTGGTTAACGGACCAGCGACAGTACGGGCAGGAAGTAGAACAGTGAACTGAAATGAGAATATTATATATAAATTGGATGTCTGTATGTATGTGTGTTTCAGATATATATTTCTTTGAAAGTTTATTGAATGTGCGAGAAAAGCGATACTTACGATTCGCACAATAGCTAGTACAGGTTACATCAAAATGCCCAGGTGGTGTAGGCCCGTTGCACCCTACACAGTAAAGTCTGCATTCTTGAAGAGCGTTGACGGACATCTTAGCTTGACACGTTAAGCAGTGAGTTTTGCATACGTGCACGATTTCGTTGTTTAGAGGAGACAGGCACAGGGGACACACTGACATGATGATGGGTGCAGGCTGGGGGGACCTTGTGAACAGGTTGATGATTGAATGTTAACTGAGAGTGTAGGCCTCTTAGACTTAGACAGTAGGCGGTCTGAGGGGCCCCTGAACGAGCGTAATAACTTTAGTGTGCCCCTGAGTGAGCGTTTTGACTGTTTTATTATTAGCGAGATTGATTGGCGAATACTGGGATTAAACTCTTTTATTATAAATTGTGTAAACTAATATTAGGTGACTAAATAAAATATAAATAGATACATAAGTTTTATTAATGCCTAATGAATATATAAATTATTACGGTGATGAACGCCGGCAATGACTGGTAGATGACGGGGCAGGTAATCAGGTGTTGAAGGCCTCGGGGCATGTAGCCTGGGGCGGCTTAGGTAGCCTTGGGTCAACTTAAGTAGTAAAGGTCGCATTGAGACGCCTCGGTTGATTTGTGTAAAACTGACTTTGTTTAATGTAAAGGAACAAACATTACGAGGTCTAAATAGCTGTAGGAAATGCGAATGAATAATATGACTTAGCTGGTAGAGAGAGAGAGGGAGGGGCGGTACAGATATTACGGAGACACTGATAAGATAAGATAAGATTACGGATGTAACTTGGTAAGATTACGGAGTGACTTGCCCCAGGGCGTCAGGCAGGCTGGCTGGAGGGAGGTCAACACAGGTGAGATAAGGTGAGGTAGAGGCAGAGGGAGAGGGAGGGAAGGGGGAGGGGGTGTGAGGTAAGATGATAGGGAGGGGGTGGTTGGGTAATGCTGCAGTTATATTGTTGTACTTGTTTTATAATTAAGAATTTCTACTTAAACATATACGGCCTAAATATCTGTTTATGACATTTATTCTCGGTAATACGAAAGCTAACTTTGCCCTGACTTTTTATAACAACTTCTAAGATTTTCCTACTTATTTTCCTCATAAGAACTCTTTAACAAACTTCTAAGATCTCGGAAATTATTTTCCTCATAAGAATTCACTAATTCCGAATCTGGGAGTGCCCAATTTTACCTGAAAACCATGACGCTCCAGCGTCCTCTTCCCTAATCTACCTGGAACACCTGACGCTCCAGCGTCCTCTTCCCTAATCTACCTGGAACACCTGACGCTCCAGCGTCCTCTTCCCTAATCTACCTGGAACACCTGACGCTCCAGCGTCCTCTTCCCTAATCTACCTGGAACACCTGACGCTCCAGCGTCCTCTTCCCTAATCTACCTGGAACACCTGACGCTCCAGCGTCCTCTTCCCTAATCTACCTGGAACACCTGACGCTCCAGCGTCCTCTTCCCTAATCTACCTGGAACACCTGACGCTCCAGCGTCCTCTTCCCTAATCTACCTGGAACACCTGACGCTCCAGCGTCCTCTTCCCTAATCTACCTGGAACACCTGACGCTCCAGCGTCCTCTTCCCTAATCTACCTGGAACACCTGACGCTCCAGCGTCCTCTTCCCTAATCTACCTGGAACACCTGACGCTCCAGCGTCCTCTTCCCTAATCTACCTGGAACACCTGACGCTCCAGCGTCCTCTTCCCTAATCTACCTGGAACACCTGACGCTCCAGCGTCCTCTTCCCTAATCTACCTGGAACACCTGACGCTCCAGCGTCCTCTTCCCTAATCTACCTGGAACACCTGACGCTCCAGCGTCCTCTTCCCTAATCTACCTGGAACACCTGACGCTCCAGCGTCCTCTTCCCTAATCTACCTGGAACACCTGACGCTCCAGCGTCCTCTTCCCTAATCTACCTGGAACACCTGACGCTCCAGCGTCCTCTTCCCTAATCTACCTGGAACACCTGACGCTCCAGCGTCCTCTTCCCTAATCTACCTGGAACACCTGACGCTCCAGCGTCCTCTTCCCTAATCTACCTGGAACACCTGACGCTCCAGCGTCCTCTTCCCTAATCTACCTGGAACACCTGACGCTCCAGCGTCCTCTTCCCTAATCTACCTGGAACACCTGACGCTCCAGCGTCCTCTTCCCTAATCTACCTGGAACACCTGACGCTTTAGCTTCCCTTTTTCCCAGAAAAAAGGGACGCTGGAGCGTCATCCCTACTACTCCCGGACACATGGACCATCATGTCTTCATGACCCGGACACATGGATCCCCGTGTCTTCATGACTCGGGACACATGGACCACCGTGTATTCATAGCGC
>WNGS01113109.1:0-12489 GCA_020271785.1 Procambarus virginalis | reverse complement strand
GGCGGAGTATAAGTATTTATTACTCGTATGGTCGCTTCAGTAAGATGTTGCCATATGTGTTTAACAACTTCTGCTCTGTTGAATTGAAGTTGAAATCTTAATCGGTTTGTAACTGTGCACTGTGTTAGATAATGTTCCAGAGTCTGTCGGGCATTACTCCAGTGTTGACATTTCCTCTCATCTTCCGGAACCTGTAAGCCTATTTCCCATGCACATGGGGGGTATCCAAGCCTGATGCGATGTAATTGTATTTCTGTTGCCCTACTGCTCCCCTTCATTAACATAAGTGGTTCGTAGTTGGATGAATTCCTGTACCAACCCGCAGATCGAGATGTTGCAACAGCTGCGTTGTGGTCACTGCACTTCTTTTGCATTGCTCTGTTTCGAATTGCTTTCTTAATCTGTGACAGACTCTGTGGTATATAAATGTCTACAGTTCTTCTCTTAGTTGCAAGTTTTGCAGCTTCGAATGATGTAACGATGGACTAAGGGTAAAGTTTACATGATTAGAGCTCTAAGGATAAACTAAACCTCTTAACCTGCTGGTGGTCCACCGATGCAATCCTTGGATCGCTAATGGGGTAATTGCACACTCCAGGGCCAATTAATAGCAAGGGCCGATCGTGTAGCTGACGAAAGCTTCACCTCTCTCTGTACTTATGGCTGCCACGTTTGTCTATGGCGCTGTCCACAACAAGCATGTTGTGTGTGGGAAAACCTGACTCCAATAATAATAATTTGTTTAAGGCTCTGAGACCTAGTAACTAATAATTAAATAAATGTAAATATATATACTTCGATAGCTATGAAGGACCACCACTTTTTGAAAAAAGTGGAAAACAAGAGACAATGGAAAAACCTGTAATGCTTATATGAATGGAGTCAAATTAACTACACAAAATTGGGGGGTTACATGCTAAAAGATTAATACATCCCTAGCATTATTCTGGTGCTGGTTCTTCACCAGAGTAAATTAAATGTGTGAGTAAAATATAGAATATAATATTGATGGAGGTAAATGCACCTCAATATACTACTGAAATGTTGAGCAACATCAGTAAATCAAAGGGTTAGTATCATTGATCTCTTTAGGAGATCACTACTGTAACTATGGAGTTATTGCTACTGATGAAAATGGACAGCTTAGCTGTGAATCTAGAAGTAATCAGTTGCTACGCTCCACCGACGACGTGTTGCATAGGGCAAATTGTTGCACAGAACGGTGGGGAAGCCTAGCACCTCGGTTGAAGTCGCCTTGGTACTGAAAGGCAATTACATTGTAGAAATCTTCTACACAATAGGTAATTACATTTACATCCTAAATCATGAGGATGACGGTAGTAAATTATCAGCTAATGTCTGAACAATTTGTATCATAGAAATAAACTGATAATCATATAATTAGATGGCAAATTTAATTAAGACACGTACTATATTTTGTTGGTTTGCATTCGGCCTAACGACTGCTACCTAAATGTTAAAAGTGGCCACATAATAACAAAAAGGGTAAACTTAGCAGCCGAGCCTCGTGTCGTTGATGTGAAGACTTGAGCAACTCTTCGTCCTCCTGCTGCTGCTTGAAAGACGTTGACTCTAGAGTTGCTCGTATACTAGTCTATGACACGGCTATGTTGTGCCAGATAACGCGGCACCGCTCAACTGATCGTGGGAGCGAAATAAATAGGTCGAAACAGCTCTGCTACACGCTGTTAATGGCGTCCGTGCTCTCGTTCACGTGTCAAGTGACGCTCTCCCTTCTTCCTCCTGCTCCTTATTGCGCATGCGCGGCTTTCGAGCGTAAATGAATATTTATCGCAATTGACTAAGGAAGGAAGAGGTAATAACAATATTAATATCACATTAAATTCTTCTGTGATAAAATAGAAGTTCTAGTAACATAAATTGGCTTACTAAAAGTTGTGCAGCCAATCGAGGAAATTAAAGTAAATCATTTGCATCAAAGTAATTTCCTCTAGAATGTTTAAATGTTAGTTAAATAAGGGAGCTCCAGTAAGTAATAGTATACTACAAATCAAAGTTAACTATTTTTAGTAAATGAAATGATAAACTGGACTCTTGTTATAAATCCAACTAAATGTGGAGAAAATTCATGTTGCTGCCTGTTGTTCCTCACGTACTAGGAAGAATTTGGCAATGAATAAATCATGATAATGATTAAATCTATAAGTTAGTAATTTTAGTAACTACTTTGGTTATATAAATACAATGATGTATAAAACTGTTGGTTATTTCCAACATAACTCCGGGGAGAGAAAACTCGGGTCGTAGTTCAGGTATTAGTACTAACGTACACCTGTTTCTCTATCCTGAAGTTATATTCATGGGTTAGTAGGTTAGTACGTACCTAACGAATGTCCCGAATCTGTGGTAGATGACTAAGTCAACATGGGGACGTAAATAAACATTGAAAATTATTGAATAATTCCTTTGTAAGATACAGAAGGATATTAACAAAATAATTATGAATAGTTGGATCATTTAAGATTAAGGAGACCTCATCAATACAGTGAGGCTACTGTCCAAGGTCACTATGACTCGTAACTAATTACTGGACATCAACTCATCACTGCATCAGTATGGTCACCTCAAGTTTAAATGATAAGTTATCTACTCTTGAATTGAATCAAAATATTGTTTAAGTTTCTGTTTGCAGTTCTGAGCAGCGACTCTTGATGGTCTTGTGCTCGGTTGAGTAGAATCATTGTTCTCTGAAACTTGGGTTACAGGTATATCTGTAGAACACTCGTGTTCTGCTAACTCTAAAGGTACTAATTTCTCTAGTGTTTTCAAGGTAGTAGTGCCTCGACACTGAACTTTAACAATTCGTAATACACCATGGCGGTCAGGATGGATATCAACAATTTTACCTATAGGCCAATCTGACCTGGGTCCATCACTGTCTACTAGGACAAGATCACCTGGTTTAAGTTGAACTTTATTGTATGGGCTTGCAGCTCCATAATGATATTCTCTTAAAGCAGTTAAATATTCACGTGTCCAGACCTCATTCCACTTCTCTATTACTCTTGAAAGATGTCTATAACTCTCCACTAAGTCACTTGCTTTGACACACGAAGGGTCAGCTGGATCCTCGTCTCCTAGAGATATTAGAGGGCTCAGAAGACCACCATGAATCAAATGAGAGGGGCTTAGGGGTTCTCTTTGGGAGAAATCTTCTGTTAAGTAGGTTAGAGGTCTGTTGTTGACTCGTGCTTCAATTTCCACGACAAGGGTCTGTAACTCGGTGAGATTAATTTTCTGCCTGTGTAAGGTTTTTCTTAGGCATTTCTTAACAGTTCCCACCATTCTTTCGTAAAAACCGCCATGCCATGGTGCTCTTGGAGGAATAAATTTCCAATAGCATTGTCTCTGTTTGAGCACAGAGTGTACTTCTGGATGGTTCCATATTTCTTGTAAGCAAGCTTCTCCTGCCACGAAGTTAGATCCATTATCCGAGATCATTAATTTTGGGCAAGATCTTCGTGCAGCAAATCTGCGAAAGGCTTGCAGAAAGGCTTCTGCACTCATGTCAGAAGTGACTTCTAAATGTACTCCACGTGTGGTAGCACACGTGAAAAGGCAAATGTAGGCTTTCACTGGAATCTTGTCCGGTGTGCCTGTTAAAATTAGTGCTCCTGTATAGTCGACACCTGTGGTTTCAAAGGGACGAAGGTGTACGACTCGCTCCTTAGGTAGGGGCGGTGGACCTGGATAAGGACACACTCGAGCATCATATCTCTTGCAGATTATACAAGACTTGATTAAAGATTTAACAGTTTGGCGACCTTGGGGAAGCCAAAAACGTTGTCTGATTTCAGTAAGAGTATCTAATACTCCACCATGCAATGTATTATGCTCATGGTAATGTAAAACTATGAGTTTAGTAATGATGTGGTGACGTGGAAGAAGTATAGGATTCTTCGTATCTAAATTTATTTCTGCATGAAGCAGACGTCCGCCGCATCTCAAAATGTTATAATTGTCTGAGTCAAGCCAAATGCCCAGAGACTTACTCAACCTTTCTGGGAGATGTTCATATTCCTTCCCATAAGTCTCTTGTTGAGCTTGTTTGACCCAATATTTGATGGAACTAGGAAATCGATACTTGATCCCCATCTTGTTGATGAAATCAAATACCATTTCTGTAACTCTTAGTAATTTACTTAAACTGGAATAGCGATGAGGATTGATAGCTAAAATTCGAGGGGGTTCTGGATCCACAACAGGGGTAGTGATATTGGTCACAATGACTTGCGGCTTCTGTTGGGGCCACTGACCACTAACTAGCCATTGGGGTCCATTAAACCACATCTCGGTTTTAACTAATTGCTTTAAAGTCAAACCTCTGGATAAATAGTCAGCTGGATTGTCCTTGGTTGGGACATGTCTTAATTTATAACCAGCAGACAGTTCACGAATTTCCCTTACTCTATTGCTGACATAGGGAGTTTTGTTGTTGTCATTTTTTACCCACTGCAATACTGCTTCATTGTCCGACCACACTACTATTTCACCAAGGTGAACATTACTGAGGGTTTTGATCAGGCAATGGGCAAGTCTTACACCTACTAATAAGGCAGTTAATTCCATTTGGGGTAGTGACCTCCTTTTAATCGGGGCTACCCTTGCCTTAGATGTAAGCAAAAATGATTGTTGAGTATTAACTAGATAGGCTACTGAGCCATACGCTTTGCCTGAAGCATCGCAGAATACATGTAAATTTGTGGGTGAATTTAGTCCTAAGGTATTTCGAGGAAACTGTAGAATACTAAGTTTGTTGTAATCAGGAATCAACTGCTGCCATTTTTCTTGGAGATCCTCCGGCAACGTTTCATCCCACCTCAAATTCCTTTGCCAGCACTCCTGCATAAGGAGTTTACCCTTAATTAGTATAGGACTGAGTAGGCCTAAAGGGTCAAATGGCTTGCTGACATGGGAGAGTAGTTTTCTCATGGTTAGAGGTGATTGTTTGATCTCCACTGACTTGATATTCAATTTGTCTGTGGAAGTATTCCACTCCATACCTAAGACTTTCAATTTATGAGGTACTTATAATCTGGGAATTCTTCCTCGATTATTTGGTTGAGTTGTTTATTATTGGAGGCCCACGACTGTAGGGGCATGTTAGCTCCCAAAAGTTCACGATTAGCCTCATGGTAGATTTCCACTAGTTTATTCTCATCATTAGTGGTACCTTGAAAATTGTCAACATATAAATTGTTGCTAATCTCAGTCTTGTAGGGGCTATTAGACTTCTTGAGATGTGTATCCAGAGTAGCCTGGAGTAAAAATGGTGAAGATGTCGCTCCGAACAGTACTGAGGCAAATCTATAAGTAATGATTTCACTATTAGGATCCTGTGGATCTTTCACCCATAGAAATTTAGTAAAATTACGATCCGTCTCTTGTAAGCCTACTCTTAAAAAGGCCTTACTAATGTCGGCCGTATAGGCAAAAACACCAGAGCGAAATCGTAATAAGACATCTTGTAGTCTTTGGGTTAGGCTAGGTCCAGTTTGTAGACAATCATTTAGTGACACGCTGTCTGCCTTTAATTTGGCACTACAATTAAATACAATCCTGATTGGTGTTGTAACTGAATCTTTCAGGACAGCATGATGTGGCAAATAATGGCCTGTCTTATGGTTGTCTTCTTCAACAACTTCTATAAATTTGTTAGCAAGTTGTTGCTGTATTAAAGCATGATACAGTTGCAATTTATCTGGTTGCTTCCGTAGCCTAGCTAATTGAGAATTTAATTGGGTTGAGGCCATGAAATAATTTACTGGAAGCTGTGGGTGGTTCAGCTTCCATGGGAGTCTCACCCAATATTGATTATCTTGGAAAATCACAGTATCAAGATATTGTTGATACGTCCATGTGTCATCTGGACTGGGTTGATCAGGGACTATGCCTAAGGTGTCCAAATCCCATAATTTATGAACAGGGGGATTGGACTCATCATCCTCGGTTTCGTCTCTGACATGTAGTGGTGACTGCTCTAGGCCTAGTCATGCAACTATTGAATTAGTTGGTTGATTACTAGTAGATTTAGAATGTTGTTGGATCAACACCGGTCCTGTGAGTAGTTTACCCCCAGCTGACAGCAACAAGTTTACACCTCGTTGCCTGGTGCATCCAGTAATAAATCTATAATAAAAGTCAGCTCCAATAAGAATACCTACATCGTTGAGACAGTCTGTATTTATTTTATGATCTGCTAGCCTAATACCGCTGCGTTTAAGAAATTTGACTGTTTGAGCAAGACCTGTAACATGTAAATCTGAGGGGATCTTGTCAACGACTATGGCTTGAATTGGGCTGGTGCAGCCTCCTAAACGTACCAAGACTTTAACAACCTGGTAGTCACGAGGGCCACTATTGGTTAGGAATCCAGAGATATTCAAATTCACTCGAGCAATAGGCTTCAGTTTCAACTGATCAACTAGCTGTTGAGAAATAAAGGTTTTCTGCGAACCTTGGTCAAAGAGACCACGAGTGGAAATCCTAGATCCCTTATTGATTAATTTTAATTGAGCTGTTGGTAACGTAGTTGTGTTAGTCGACTCTGTTGCAAGTACACTTATGTCTTGATGCACTTTGCAATACTGTACAGAAGTAGAATTTGTAGTCTTCTTATGAGGATTGGTTGATCTTGATTGATCACTACCACACAAGGAATAATGGTGTCTACCCTTGTGGCACTTGTTGCACATACGTAAGGAGACAGTACAGCTATTGGGGTCATGAGGACCCGTGCACCTTGTGCATCTGTGTAATTCTTGCAAACGATGAATTCGGGTGTTATGGTCTGGATAAGTACTACACTTATAAGTAAGATGTTCATTATTGCAGAACAAACACTTCTTCACTGTAGGAGAAGTCGTAGGAGTGGTGCTCACTACGGGGTTTATAGGGTTCACTGTGTATGTACCTACATTTCCAGATTTCCATTTCGGAGATGATTTATTGAGATCTGGTTTTACTACAGTAGTTGCAGTACGTTGGGGTTTATGATGAGAGTTAGTAGAGAAGTTTGAAACACTCTTCCCATCTTGGTTGGCTCTTTGTCTTTCGACTAGGGTATGTAAACCTTCTGTAATTTCATTCATGGACAGAGAGGTTTTATTGTACATAGTACACAATTTATCTAAAGTCTCTCTCGGTAATTTGCGCCTTACAACTACTTTTGTCATCCATTCAGCAGTCTGAATTTGGACTTTAAGGCTTAAGGCCTTGAGTAAAGACTCTAGCTCTAGTCTGAAAGTTTGGAGAGAATCTGTAGAATTATTAGCAGATGGTAAATCCAGCAATTTTTGGACTAAGATAGTAATAGTTCTTTCCTTGTTATCGTAGTTGCTCTTAAGCAATTGAACAGCTAGGTCGTAACCATCACTGGTCAGTGTTATGTTAGATATTACCTTCAAGGCTTCATTTCGTAACAAGCCTTGTAAATAAGTGAACTTAGTTGTTTGAGGGATGTTAGTTTTAGAGTCTACTGCATCCACGAATTTACTATAGAAATCATCCCAACTCTCATTCTCGTTACCAGAGAATGTGGGTATATTGATCTGAGGTAATTTGACATCAGGATCTGGATGTGCAGTAGAGGCTGTTATTAATTTGTTTTTAGCAATTTGCTTTTTGAAGGGTTGAAGTTTAGCCTGTACATCATCTTCGTACTGGGCTAAATCATTTACAATGTCCTCAAGTTCAGTTTCACCTATTGAGGTTTGGTAAAGTTCTGTCAAGTACAGATTCATATGCTGTTTAATATGCTCGAATTTGCTTTCAGCAACTTGAAGTAAGTCTTCTAATTCAATGTAGTCAACAGGTGACTGTTGTGACAGATTTTGACACTTGGTAATCTGTCGGGTCAAGTGACCTTTCAGACCGGTAAGGGTCCTTTTCATTTTGTCAGCCGTTTCCATCTTGCTGGGTAAGGGCTGGTCTGATAGTAAATAGTTGTTACTGATGTAACTGGGATATTGGCTCATTCAATGGAGCTCAATACTAATATAATAGCCTAATGTATTGAATAGACTATAATACCTCGTTTAGAGGTTAATTTGCCTACCTAACAATAGATAGCTAATATTTTTGAGTAGTATTCGAATGCCACTATTGGATTTCGTCCGGTTAGCTCCTCAATTATCACCATTCGATCCAACAGTGAACATTCGGCAGTACTCAAAAAAATAATACACGAATAATATGTTAAAAGCACAAAAGGATTTTGGTAATCCCACCCCAAATCAGGGTCAGCACAATCTAAATAATATGTATGTACACCAGTACTGTCTAGTACAGTACTCGTTAATAATTCCTACCTAGGAATGACTAAATGATTTAGGCTGCATTTGTACAAACACTAGTACAATTACAGTCTAAATATCCTACCTCATCAAAGGTTGGCATAAATGCAATGGTGCAGTAATATAGATATATGGTGCTATGTTTTGGGATTTTTTGTTTTGATATATATGTTTGTGCTTAGAACACAAGTGAAAATTTATAAATGTATAACACTAAGGTTACTTTATGCATAAGTATTAATAGAAATGTTGATAATAATAAATGAGTTTAAGGCTATAATATGGGCAGTCTGCTGACAGCCGTAAATAATGAAATATATTGGTAAATAGCCTAATAATATTAACACACTAGTTGGTGTTAGTAAATAGTTAATTATATGGGGCCAGTAATTTGGGAATATACTGGACCATAAATGATTAATGGTACATCCGGTTCGGTGGACCAAAATTTTGTGGGGAAAACCTGACTCCAATAATAATAATTTGTTTAAGGCTCTGAGACCTAGTAACTAATAATTAAATAAATGTAAATATATATACTTCGATAGCTATGAAGGACCACCACTTTTTGAGAAAAAGTGGAAAACAAAGAGACAATGGAAAAAACTGTAATGCTTATATGAATGGAGTCAAATTAACTACACAAAATTGGGGGGTTACATGCTAAAAGATTAATACATCCCTAGCATTATTCTGGTGCTGGTTCTTCACCAGAGGAAATTAAATGTGTGAGTAAAATATAGAATATAATATTGATGGAAGTAAATGCACCTCAATATACTACTGAAATGTTGAGCAACATCAGTAAAACAAAGGGTTAGTATCATTGATCTCTTTAGGAGATCACTACTGTAACTATGGAGTTATTGCTACTGATGAAAATGGACAGCTTAGCTGTGAATCTAGAAGTAATCAGTTGCTACGCTCCACCGACGACGTGATGCATAGGGCAAATTGTTGCACAGAACGGTGGGGAAGCCTAGCACCTCGGTTGAAGTCGCCTTGGTACTGAAAGGCAATTACATTGTAGAAATCTTCTACACCATAGGTAATTACATTTACATCCTAAATCATGAGGATGACGGTAGTAAATTATCAGCTAATGTCTGAACAATTTGTATCATAGAAATAAACTGATAATCATATAATTAGATGGCAAATTTAATAAAGACACTTACTATATTTTGTTGGTTTGCATTCGGCCTAACGACTGCCTACCTAAATGTTAAAAGTGGCCACATAATAACAAAAAGGGTAAACTTAGCAGCCGAGCCTCGTGTCGTTGGTGTGAAGACTTGAGCAACTCTTCGTCCTCCTGCTGCTGCTTGAAAGACGTTGACTCTAGAGTTGCTTGTATACTAGTCTATGACACGGCTGTGTTGTGCCCGATAACGCGGCACCGCTCAACTGATCGTGGGAGCGAAATAAATAGGTCGAAACAGCTCTGCTACACGCTGTTAATGGCGTCCGTGCTCTCGTTCACGTGTCAAGTGACGCTCTCCCTTCTTCCTCCTGCTCCTTAAAGCGCATGCGCGGCTTTCGAGCGTAAATGAATATTTATCGCAATTGACTAAGGAAGGAAGAGGTAATAACGAATATTAATATCACAATAAATTCTTCTGTGATAAATTAGAATTTCTGGTAGCATAAATGGGCTTACTAAAAGTTGTGCAGCCAATCGAGGAAATTAAAGTAAATCATTTACATCAAAGTGATTTCCTCTACAATGTTTAAATGTTAGTTAAATAAGGGAGTTCCAGTAAGTAATAGTATACTACAAATCAAAGTTAACTATTTTTAGTAAAGGAAATGATAAACTGGACTCTTGTTATAAATCCAACTAAATGTGGAGAAAATTCATGTTGCTGCCTGTTGTTCCTCACGGACTAGGAAGAATTTGGCAATGAATAAATCATGATAATGATTAAATCTACAAGTTAGTAATTTTAGTAACTACTTTGGTTATATAAATACAATGATGTATAGAACTGTTGGTTATTTCCAACACATGTCGCGTCTCCCTCCTCCTAAATAATTTGTCTCTGAGCAATGCAGGAGATGTAGGGTCTCTCATAACTTTAAGGCAAAATGTGGTGTTGACTTGCATTATTCTCTCTTGTATGGTTGGAAGCTTCAGTTCTTCCCGCATGTTGATGATTCTTGTGCATCTTGGAGCACCAAGAATTATCCTCACCCTTTTGACTGGTGCCGACATACCAACTCACTCCTTTTATGATAATTGGCTGAGCAACAATGCTTACAATCTCCTCATACTTAACATTCCTTTTAAGTGCAATCTACCTGTCTCTGATATTCCTCTTTATCTGTACCCCACCATTCAAGTATCATACACACCTATCACCAAGAAAGATAATGAGAATCTTGCTCTTCTCAGAGCTGTCACTCTTGAAACAATTGCCTCCTCCATCGAGAGTTTAAGATCTCACGAGCACTGTGTCTACACCGACGGCTCAGTCCAATCCTCTACTGGACGGACTGCAGCGGCATGTAGGTTTTACAAAAATAATATTTGCACAAAGACTGTCAGTGTCAGGTTAAACAACTGGCTGACCTCCACACAAGCAGAACTAGCAGCATTACACTTAGCTACCAGTACATTAAAAAACATTGGAGGGGGAATAATATTCTGTGATTCAAAGTCTGCTCTTCAAGCAATCGAAAACTTCTCTTGGAAGATCGATAGCAAGAACCTCATACTCCCAATTATAAATGACCTAATTGATGCACAGAGTAAAGGGTCTCGAATTTCCTTTGTATGGATACCTTCACACATAAATATAACCCATCATAATGAGACAGACATTGCAGCCAAATTAGCGTGTAACAAGTTTGAAGTTGAATTAGATCTAGGTATCCCCATCTCTGCTGTCAAAACCGTATTGGTCCAAACATTCAGATCTGATAGGAAAGAACTTACTGACTCCCAACGACCTGAAAGTACTAGTATAAAAAGCTATGATTTGTTCAGATCTGAAACCTACATCTATGGGCAGCACAAAACGTCCACTAGACTGTGCGACACAGTGGTTGCAAGGATCAGGTTGCGTTACCGTTACCTGTGGCAGGTGGCTGCAGGTGACGGATCTCCCAATCCTGAGCACTCCAGTTGCAAACTCTGTGAGCAGGAACTACGGCACGATCTCCCGCACTACATCACTGAATGCCCAGTTATTAGACCTTTCAGACCAGTTGGCATGAGGTACCTGGAGCTTTGCAATTATTTTATTCACTCTCGTATTCTTGAAGATATCCTCACAGTGTACCCAAAATTTGCCAGTGCAGGCTACTAAACATATGGCCCTGTATGACTAACCATCCTGCGAGATGGGGACTTTTATTACCACTGCTACCTTATTCACTCTTGTGTTGATGATATCCTCAAAATGCATCCGAAGTCTGCCAGTGCAGACTGCTTATCACATGCCTCTGTATGACTAACCATCCTGTGTGATGGGGATTTCTTAGCATCAACTAGTTAGCTTTTTTGACACACTGTACTCCACTTCATATAGTCTAGGGTAGCTGCACAAATGCAGATGTACCTAATGTAATAAAAAAAAAAAAAAAAATATCCCTCCTCCTCCCTCAACCCCTCTCTCGCGCATGCGCAACATATTTTAGTAGAAACGGAAAATTCTTTTCCTTGTAATTACTCTACTTAATAAGTTAATGAGAATAGGGTCATAATTATAGGGAGTTAGTTATATATCATTTAAATTCTCGTTGAATAATTTATATAAATAAAAATGGAAATGTTCGTTTGTTCAAAATCGCTAATCTCCAAAAGTTCTTCACTGATTGCTTTGAAATTTTCACACAACGTTCCATTCGCATCCGAGCATGTTTTTATATACATACTATATAGATGTCACGTCTGTGACGGTAAAAAACATGCTTTTTCGGAAAATCTGTGTTTTTCATGTGAAGGAAATCTTTGAAGCCTCTTTACCGATTGCTTTTAAATTTTGACACAACGTTGCATTCGAATAGGCGCATCTTTTTATATATATACATATACATGCCTCACCTGTGACAGGAAAAAACATGCTTTTTCCCGAAAGTTCTTCACCGATTGCTTTGAAATTTTGACACAACATGCATTCGAACAGGAGGGTCTTTTATATACCTACTA
>WNGS01113108.1:32316-50574 GCA_020271785.1 Procambarus virginalis | reverse complement strand
TGACATACTAAACATAATCGATACCCTTAAAAAGCTTCATAGAAAACACCGACCTTACCTAACCTTGTTAGTATGTTAAGATAAGCATCTTATTGCTTCGTAATTACAATTATTACTTAACCTATACCTATAATAGGTTAAGTAACAATTGTAATTACGAAGCTATAAGATGCTTATCTTAACATACTAACAAGGTTAGGTCAGGTCGGTGTTTTCTATGAACTTTTTAAGGGTATCTATTATGTTTAGTATGTCACCTATGCACGTATTTAATAAGTCAATTTTGACTATACGAATTGCGAGGACGGGTTGCAATGGAATAGATCGAATACTAATGACCCGAAATGGATAACAAAGGATCTGAAGACCTTATAGGTAGAAAGAGAGCTTGGTACAAAAGAATTAAAATGAGGGAAGTCAGTTTAGAACAAGAATTCGTCAACTGGTTTAGAAATGTAAAAAAGAAAGATAAGGAGGGCAAAAAGAATCTATGAAGTTCGCATAGCAAAGTCCTAAAGCTTTTTTTGAGTTGTATCAAAGAAGGTTAGTGAAAAGATAATGACTTAGTGACTGATAATGACGAGAAATGAGTAGTATTTTTAAGCAGGCGAGGAGTCACAATAACGTGGATAAAGTATGTTGACCAGACCACACACTAGAAGGTGAAGGGACGACGACGTTTCGGTCCGTCCTGGACCATTCTCACAATCGACTTGAGAATGGTTCAGGACGGACCGAAACGTCGTCGTTCCTTCACCTTCTAGTGTGTGGTCTGGTCAACAGTATATTTAATAAATATTTTATCTTTGTATTTACTAAGAGGAACTTAAGGAACTTGTTCAGCCGAACAAGTTTATGTGGGTGGGGACGAGGACAGGTTGACTGGTTTACCAGTTACCAGGGAGGATATTATTAAACAAATAAGAAACTCAAGCCAAACAAATCCCAGGGGGCCGGACGAAGTTGTGCCAAGGTGCTTAAAGAATGCAAAGAGGAGCTTTGCGAGCCACTGTCTACCATATTTAATAAATCATTGGAGTCAGGCAGAGTGCCAGAGTCGTGGAAGGTTGCTAATGTGGTACCAATTTTCAAGAAAGGAGATAAGATTACTTGCGTCAAACTATCGGCCAATTAGCTTAACGTCCGATGTGGGAAAGTTGCTAGAATCAATAATTGCAACTACCATTCGTCTTTATCTTGAAAACATAAATAAATAAATGATTCACAACACGGTTTTACTAACGGCCGTTCATGTTTAACAAATTTGTTAAACGTATCTTACGTTAAATTGTTTCTTACCCAGAAAGACCTGGGTAAATACTGGTTCAGTAATAGGGTTGTTGATTTATGGAACCAATTACAGCGTAACGTGGTGGACGTGGGGTCCCTTGATTGTTTCATTCGTAGGTTATATATATATATATATATATATATATATATATATATATATATATATATATATATATGAATGAGATTAGAACCTAACAATCAAGGAAACCGAGTGAAGGCCTATTGACTCATACAAGGCAGCTGCTGGTTATATTTACCCAATCTCACTCATATACATGTCTAACCTACACAGGAAACAATCAAGGGATCCTACTTCTATTATGTTACACGGTAATTGGTACCTCAAATCAAACACTATTACCGAACTAGTATTCACCCAGGTCTTTCCTAAATCTAAACATCCATTTTATACCCCTTGTTTCTTGTTCTGTTATGTGTTGATACTTTTAATACCCTATTAATATCCCTTTGTTATGCCCATTTATCTACTTGTACACCTCTATCATGTCACACATAATTCTTCGCCTTTCTAGAAAATGTAAATTAAACTTTGTCAATCTTTCTTCATATGACAGTTCTAATTTGCGGGATTAACTTTGTCATCCTACGCTGGACGCATACCAGTGAATTTATAGCATTCTATAGTACGGCGACCAAAACTGTACTGCATAATCTAAATGGGGCCTAACCAGAGTAAGATATAACTGAAGAACCACACCAGATGTCTTATTACTAACGCTTCGAGCAATAAATCGCAGTATCCTATTTGCCTTATTACGAACATTTATGCATTGATTTATTATTTTCAATTCTTACTAATCATTACTCCAGATCCCTTTCGCAGTCTGAACACCATCTAGCTCGTATCTTGTAACTATCAT
The DNA here is from genome assembly GCA_020271785.1 of Procambarus virginalis. Lineage (NCBI taxonomy): Eukaryota > Metazoa > Arthropoda > Malacostraca > Decapoda > Cambaridae > Procambarus > Procambarus virginalis. The sequence continues at coordinate 48,403 of WNGS01113108.1, read as the reverse complement.
CATGAACTAGCCTCAAAACCTTACATTTGTCAGCATTAAACTGCATCAGCCTATATTTTTTTCCATTTCAAACCCTTATTCAGATCGTCTTGAAGCGATAGCGAGTCTTTTCTCGTGTTTATTTCCCTCCCGATTTTCATATCATCGGCAAATCGATATAAACAGGAGATCGGATGCATATACCTAGGAGCTGCCGCATATTAGGCCTTTAATAGGCCTTCTGCAGTTACCTTGATTTTTATGTTCTTACGATAGAAACTACATTGTGGATTACAGCCAAGGTCAAAGGTCATGACTCTCTCGAGAACACAAACTGTTTCTTTTCTGAATCACCAGAGTGAAGGTAGGCGGTGAAGCATGCAGCTCTAGGGGTGTCCGGTAGAGTAAATGACATTACATATATATATATATATATATATCGAGTCATCTTTAATATATATATATATATATATATATATATATATATATATATATGTGTATATATATATATATATATATATATATATATATATATATATATATATATATATATATATATATATATATAGCTGAGTACATATACATGTGATGTATATGTACTCAGCTAATTGTGTTTGCAAGACCAGCTTCAGGTCCTGTCTCTCAACTGGCTCCTAGGCTTATTGACCTATCATATCTACATTGAAAATATGTATGGAGTCAGCCTCCACCACACCACTTCCAAGTGCGTTCCATTTGTCAACTACTGACAATTAAAACAAAAATTATATCGCTGTGGGGCATTTGGTTAATCAGTTTCCACCTATGTCTCTTTGTGTATGTGTGTACCACCTGTGCCAAATAGTCTGTATTTATTCACACTATAAATTTTCCTGGGAATTTTGTATGTGGTAATCATGTCTATCACCACATCACCGAATGCCCGCTGATAGATCCCTTCCCTTCGTCATAGGGAAGAACAGAAAATTTGCCAGTTCTTCCCTTCCTCATAGGGAAGAACCCAAAATTTGCCAGTGCAGGCTACTGAACATATGGCCCTGTATGACTAACCATCCTGCGAGATGGGACTTTTAGTATCACTGCTGCCTTATTCACTCTTGTGTTGATGATATCCTCATAATGCTTCCAGAGTCTGTCAGTGCAGACTGCCTATCACATGCCTCTGTATGACTAACCATCCTGTGTGATGAGGATTTCTTAGCATCACGTAGCTAGCTTTTTTACACACTCTGTACTCCCCTTCATATAGTCAGCTGCACAAATGCAGATGTACCTAAATGTGTTAATAAATTAAATAACAAGAAAACATGTCTTCCCAAACTTTTCCACTTTCCAGAGACGTGAGATTTAATTCTTATATCCTTTCCTCGTAGCTCATACCTCTTTAACCTAAGACTTGTCTGGTGGTATATCACTGAACTTTCCCTAACATCGGTCTGTGATGACTAGACATGGACTCCACGCTGGAGCCGCATACTCCACGATTGGTCTGACTTACGTGAGATACAAGAAACTGAATTATTTCTTTCACAAATGTTAAAACTCGGTTCTTATGTAGTCCAACCTAGTATATGCTACTGACGATATCATTTTGTTGTAGGCTTCGGGAAACGTTCCGTGTGATATCCGAACGTGTTTCCTGAAGCCCTAGATATCTTTTTCTCTACCTGATTACTGAAAGATATCATTTCCAATTTGGTACCTCGTGTCCGGCTTCCTCCTCCTACGTCTCGTTTAATTACTATGCATTTACTCAAGTTAAAGTCAAGTACCATTTATCGTGTGTGCGTCACAATACCTGCTGGTGTTGTTGTGTTGATAATGTTGAAGATGATGCAAATTTTGGTGATAATGATAGGAATGTTGCTGGTGCTGGTGCTGCTGCTGCTGCTGGTAATGTTGCTGTTGGTAATGGCGTAGATCCTCAGACGAACTGGTGAAGGGAGTATGCCAAGAATTCATCTTCGGACATTATTGACGAATTATTAATCCGCGTATCATAATCAAGAACACGTTCTGCTGCAATGGAGAACAAGGTGTATGTTCTTGCGTTCTTCCACTAAAGCTACACTGCACCGCCACAGACGTGGTTAAAGTATGAGCCAAGTCGAGGCAAGAACGGGCTGTAGCAGTTCTTGTAGTGTGACAAGAGCTGCGAGGTATCACGTTATCTTCAGGTCGCCTCCTGACACACTGAGCTCCCAAGCGACACTGCTACAGCAACCTTCCCGCCACTGCCAACGCGCATGCGCTCACTTCCCGTTTTCTATAGTGCCATATTTTCTCAGAAGTATTTCATAGAATTTCGGGCTCATGGCTGCTATGTTCCGCGAAGAAGGTCAGTGAGACATTCACGGGAATGTCGCAAGTCGGCGATGATGTGTTGTGCGCCGCGCGGGCCATTCACGCGCCCACAAGCGGAACCAAACAGGAACATACGCTCTCATTTTTTGGCCATATACGGCGAAGACCAAAATCAAAATAGGAGGTGTTCTTTCCCAGCGCGTCATGAGCGTGTGGGTATATTACATGGGCACCCTAGGGCCCCTCGCTCCCCGGGTCCTGGGCCCCCCTAGCTCCCAGGGCCCCCCTCGCTCCCAGGGACCCCTCGCTCCCAGGGTCCTGGGCCTCCCTCGGCCCCCTCGCTTCAAGCCCTAATGGGACAGGTGGCCACTCACCGCCCTAATACTGATAGTCAATGGAATACTTGCTCACACACCGCCGCCGCCGCCTACTGGAGAAATGTTTTCTCCGTCCAACGCCCCACATGGTGAGGGGACAGGTGCAGACCTTGAGTCTGAGGGAAGCCACAAGGTGTCACCTCAGCTTACAGGGGTGGGGGGGGGGGTAACCACTATACTGTGTGTAGGGAGCGTGAGTCACTCATCAGTATGATGAGTGTGTGTAGGGAGCGTGAGTCACTCATCAGTGTTTACCTTAGATTACATTGGAAGAGCCCTTGTTTACGTTTCTAAACGACGTTCTAGTGTTTGCCAGCGTCCCATATGCTGCTGATGTCACCTTGTTTATGTGTGTGTGCCTCTGGTGACAGTGTTGGCAAGCCATTCACATCCTTTTGTCTCTCCGACTTCTGTTGTCGTCTTTCCTTGTGATGAGCACATAATAGTGATGAATGTACTGGCGTGAGTCACTCATCAGTGATGAGTGTGCACGGGGTGAGTACTCACTTGAGTAACGAGTGTGTAGAGGTCACTCAGTGCTCACAATGCATCACAATGTACAGGAGTCTGGACGTGGCGAGAGAACAGAACACAACTATCGGGGAAAAGTGCCAAGCCATTAAGACTATACAGCACTGGGAAGGGGTCAGGATAAGGATTTGGGATGGGACGGAGGAAAGGAATGGTGCCTAACCATTTGGACGGTCGGGGATTGAACGCCGACTTGCATGAAGCGAGACCGTCGCTCTACCGTCCAGCCCAAGTGGTTGGGAAGAGCAACGGGCGGGGTGGCCACTAGTGGCAGGGTGGGTATGGGCGGGGTGGCCACTGGTGGCAGGGTGGGTATGGGCGGGGTGGCCACTGGTGGCAGGGTGGGTATGGGCGGGGTGGCCACTGGTGGCAGGGTGGGTATGGGCGGGGTGGCCACTAGTGGCAGGGTGGGTATGGGCGGGGTGGCCACTGGTGGCAGGGTGGGTATGGACGGGGTGGCCACTGGTGATACCTGGTTGATGGGGTTCTGGGAGTTCTTCTACTCCCCAAGTCCGGCCCAGGGCCACGCTCGACTTGTGAGAGTTTGGTCCACCAGGCTGTTGCTTGCAGCGGCCCGCAGGCCCACATACCCCCGGCAGCCCGGTTGGTCCGGCACTCCTTGGAGGAAACTATGTAGTTTCCTCCTGAAGATTGTCCGCTGTTCTTCTGGCAATATTTTTTATGCTTGCTGGGAGGACGTTGAACAACCGCGGACCTCTGATGTTCATACAGTGTTCTCTGATTGTGCCTATGGCACCTCAGCTCTTCACTGGTTCTATTCTGCATTTTCTTCCATATCGTTCGCTCCAGTATGTTGTTATTTTACTGTGTAGATTTGGGACCTGGCCCTCCAGTATCTTCCAGGTGTATATTATTTGGTATCTCTCTCGTCTCCTTTCTAGAGAGTACATTTGGAGAGCTTTGAGACGATCCCAATAATTTAGGTGTTTTATCTCGTCTATGTGTGCCGTATATGTTCTCTGTATTCCCTCTATTTCAGCAATCTCTCCTGCTCTGAAGGGGGAAGTGAGTACTGAGCAGGTCTCAAGACGGGACAACACAAGTGACTTGAAGAGTACAACCATTGTGATGGGATCCCTGGACTTGAAAGTTCTCGTAATCCATCCGATCATTTTTCTGGCTGACGCAATATTTGCTTGGTTATGCTCCCTGAACGTTAGATCGTCTGACATCATCATTCCCAAATCCTTGACATGCTGTTTTCCTACTATGGGCACATTTGATTGTGTTTTGTACCCTGTATTATGTTTAAGATCCTCATTTTTACCGTATCTGAGTACCTGAAATTCATCGCAGTTAAACATCATGTTATATTCTGCTGCCCAGTCGAAATTTTATTAATATCTGCTTGTATTTTTTTGTGTGGCCACCCCGTAGCGGGGGTGCCACGGGCGGGGGTGGCCACGGGTGGGTACGGGCGGGGGTGGCCACGGGTGGCAGGGGGGGCGGCACAACCCTGGCCAATACTCAGGATAGTTACATCACACACATGTATAGATCTTACTGCCAACACACTTCCTCCCCCCCCCCCACCCCAGCCCCGCCTGCAGGTGTGGGCATATCCCAGAGTTTATATATGGCGTTGTTGTTCATTATTGGGAGCACTCCCGTGGTGCTGTGTACTGTGCACCCCCCCACACCTGTGTTTGTGTGTACTGGGCCACCCCACACACCTGTATTGGTGTGTACTGGGTACCACCACACCTGTGTTGGTGTGTACTGGGCCACCCCCCACACCTGTATTGGTGTGTACTGTGCCACCCACCACACCTGTGTTGGTGTGTACTGGGCCACCCCACCACACCTGTGCTGGTGTGTACTGGGCCACCCCCACACCTGTGTTGGTGTGTACTGGGCCACCGCACCACACCTGTGTTGGTGTGTACTGGGCCACCCACCACACCTGTGGTTGGTGTGTACTGGGTCACCCACTACACCTGTGCTGGTGTGTACTGGGTCACCCACTACACCTGTGCTGGTGTGTATGGGCCACCCAACCACACCTGTGTTGGNACACACACTTCATGATTCAGTTTACGCCAACCATCCACTTCTCTATTGATGGATCACTCTACTTCCTCTGTCGGGGGGGGGGGGGTTGTACTTGTCTACTGGTCACTAGGGGAAAGTTAGGTCTAGCACACTAAGCCTCACCTACCACCACTCTTGTACCTATTGCCGTCTTAACGATTCTGCTGTTCAATTTATTTTGTTGAAAAGATAAAATACACAGGTGGTATAAAGTTATGGATGGAGGTGGCTTCTACCACTTCCTCTTTCAGTACATTCCTCCAGTATTGGGTACGAGTATTTCCTTACATTTATTTTCTTGTTTGTGTTTCGAGCTTCCACTTATGTCCTCTTGTCCTACTTAGTCTCAATTTAAAGTGGCTGTCGTTGTCCACTTTGTCTATTCCTGCTCAGTATCTGGTATACTGTGATCATATCTCCTCTGTTTGCTCTGTCCTCTACGGCTGTGAGAGCTAGTCCCATTAGCCTCTCTTCATAGCTTAACCCTCTTAGCTCTGGCACTATCCTTGTTGCGAGCTTCTCACTCTTTCAACCTTGGGTTTAAGGTTTGCAACGTTCGGGTTCCGGCGCGGTGTTGCATATTCCAGTACTCGTCCAGCACATGTTGCCAACACTTAAGGTTATCTTGAGATGATTCCGGGGATTTTTTTAGTGTCCCCGCGGCCCGGTCCTCGACCAGGCCTCCACCCCCAGGAAGCAGCCCGTGACAGCTGACTAACACCCAGGTACCTATTTTACTGCTAGGTAACAGGGGCATAGGGTGAAAGAAACTCTGCCCATTGTTTCTCGCCGGCGCCTGGGATCGATCCCAGGACCACAGGATCACAAGTCCAGCGTGCTGTCCGCTCGGCCGACCGGCTCCCCTGCTTGCAAGCAATCCTGATTTTGTTTCTAAACGATGACCAAATGTTTGCCAGCGTCCGGTGTGTGTTTACTATTTGTATCTTCAGAATCGAACTATTAGCTCTTGGACCCCGCCTTTCTAACCAATTTATTTTTCCTCCACTATATCTACTACATATATTTCTAACGCACAAAGACACCCACATCCCCAGGAAGCAGCCCGTAGCAGCTGTTTAACTCCCAGGTACATATTTACTGCTAGGTCAACAGAGGCATCAGGGGTGAAAGAAACTCTGCCCATTTGTTTCCGCTTCCACGGGAATGTGTGTGTGTGTGTGTGTGTGTGTGTGTGTGTGTGTGTGTGTGTGTGTGTGTGTGTGTGTGTGTAATTAGGTGCCACAGAGCGGACAGTGCCACCCGGCGAGGGGCAGGGGGGGGCACCTCCCGGAAGCTGCTATCAGCCTGAAGTAACAGACAAGTGTTCCCGTATATTCCTCAGCATTGGCATTTCCGGCGCACCCTGCAGCCTTTTCCTTGGCGCTGGAGGGAGGAGTGTGCCCCCCTCCCCAGCGCTGGAGGGGGGAGTGTGCCCCCCTCCCCAGCGCTGGAGGGGGGAGTGTGCCCCCTCCCCAGCGCTGGAGGGGGGAGTGTGCCCCCCTCCCCAGCGCTGGAGGGGGGAGTGTGCCCCCCTCCCCAGCGCTGGAGGGGGAGTGTGGGCCCCTCCCCAGCGCTGGAGGGGAGTGTGCCCCCCTCCCCAGCGCTGGAGGGGGGAGTGTGCCCCCCTCCCCAGCGCTGGAGGGAGTTCTACGTCAGCGAGGGAAGGTGCCCACGACGTCAGCAAGGGAAGATACCCCACGACGTCAGCGAGGGAAGATACCCCACGACGTCAGCGAGGGAAGATACCCCACGACGTCAGCGAGGGAAGATACCCCACGACGTCAGCGAGGGAAGGTGCCCCACGACGTCAGCAAAGGAAGGTGCCCCACGACGTCAGCGAGGGAAGATACCCCACGACGTCAGCGAGGGAAGGTGCCCCACGACGTCAGCGAGGGAAGGTGCCCCACGACGTCAGCGAGGGAAGGTGCCCCACGACGTCAGCGAGGGAAGGTGCCCCACGACGTCAGCGAGGGAAGGTGCCCCACGACGTCAGCGAGGGAAGGTGGTGCAGGAGGCGACCGCCACAACGTCATCACTACCAAGAGGTCATGACCTCCCCCCCCCCCCCCACAACTGTCAGGCAAGAATTCAACAAAAATCAAATTGAAACGCTTAAGGTGTAGAAAATGGGGGAGAGGAGAGGGCGGGGGACGGAAGAGGAAGAAAGGAACAGGAGAAGCAGGAGGAACCAGGTTGTTCCTTAGAAGGAGCAGTTGCTCCTGGGGCCTTGTGGGGGGGGGGGTCTGGGGGGTGGGGGGCACGTGGTTGATACCTGGTGTTGACTGGTTGTCCCCCCCCCCACCACACACACACACACACCACCAGGATCAGTGGTGGTTGCCGCTCTGGTTGTACCACTCTCTCTCACGACATCTGTACCACCACTGATGCTACTGCAGCCTCCATACCCCACGCTCAGGCCACCTCCACACCTGCAGTGCCCGTCACACAGCCCCGCCCACCACCACACCTGCAGCACCCACCACACAGCCCCGCCCACCACCACACCTGCAGCACCCACCACACAGCCCCGCCCACCACCACACCTTCACCACCACACCTGCAGCACCCACCACACAGCCCCGCCCACCACCACACCTGCAACACCCACCACACAGCCCCGCCCACCACCACACCTTCACCACCACACCTGCAGCACCCACCACACAGCCCCGCCCACCACCACACCTGCAGCACTCACCACACAGCCCAGCCCACCTCTACCACACCTGTAGCACACAGCCCCGCCCACCACCACACCTTCACTACCACGTAATACCTTGTAATCACCACCTTGTAATGTAATGAAGATAGGGGTAGGAAGCAGGAGACCAGATACAAGGTATCATCTGGGAGATGAAATACTTCAAGAGTCAGAGAGAGAGAAAGACCTGGGGGTTGATATCACGCCAGACCTGTCCCCTGAAGCTCATATCAAGAGGATAACATCAGCAGCATATGCCAGGTTGGCCAACATAAGAACAGCATTTAGAAACTTGTGTAAGGAATCATTCAGAACATTGTAACCACATATGTCAGACCAATCCTGGAGTATGCGGCCCCAGCATGGAGTCCATAACTAGTCAAGCATAAGACTAAACTGGAGAAGGTTCAAACGTTTGCCACCAGACTAGTACCCGAGCTGAGAGGTATGAGTTACGAGGAGAGACTACGGGAATTAAACCTCACGTCGCTGGAAGACAAAAGAGTTAGGGGGGACATGATCACCACATTCAAGATTCTCAGGGGAATCGACAGGGTTGATAAAGACAGGCTGTTTAACACAAGGGGCACACGCACAAGGGGACACAGGTGGAAACTGAGCGCCCAAATGAGCCACAGAGATATTAGAAAGAACTTTTTAGTGTCAGAGTGGTTGACAAATGGAATGCATTAGGAAGCTATGTGGTGGAGGCTGACTCCATACACAGTTTCAAGTGTAGATATGATAGAGCCCAATAGGCTCAGGAACCTGTATACCTGTTGACTGACGGTTGAGAGGCGGGACCAAAGAGCCAGAGCTCAACCCCCGCAAGAACAAATAGGCGCGAGTACACCTGCACCACGGACAACCAGGTCCCCACACACACGTCACCTGCGGCAGCTTCAATGACCTTCCCACAGGTGTGTACTGACCTTCCCACAGGTGTGTACTGACCTTCCCACAGGTGTGTGCTGACCAGCCTGGCAACTCCACCAACACCACCACCTCACCAGTCATAACAGAACGTCGCATTCTGACGTACACTTCACCTAAGGCTAAAAATCGTCGTACTAGAAAATGGTAGCACCTCGCGAACTTGACGTACTGTCCCGTTTTCTGTTTTGGGTCCTCTGGTAGGTTAGGGCACGTCAGTACGACAGTTTCTTGACGTTGGGGGGACCTTGGGAGGACGAGTTGCCGCAACCAGCACATACACCGTAAAGCATTTAGTGGAAGGTGAGGCAGACCACAACTAGAAATAGATTGTTTCCTTCAAGGAGTGCCGGACCAGCCGGGCTGTGGTGGGTATGTGGGCCTGCGGGCCGCTCCAAGCAACAGCCTGGTGGACCAAGCTCTCACAAGTCAAGCCTGGCCTCGGGCCGGGCTTGGGGAGTAGAAGAACTCCCAGAACCCCATCAACCAGGTATCAACCAGGTATATGTGGGCCTGCGGGCCGCTCCAAGCAACAGCCTGGTGGACCAAACTCTCACAAGTCAAGCCTGGCCTCGGGCCGGGCTTGGGGAGTAGAAGAACTCCCAGAACCCCATCAACCAGGTATATGTGGGCCTGCGGGCCGCTCCAAGCAACAGCCTGGTGGACCAAACTCTCACAAGTCAAGCCTGGCCTCGGGCCGGGCTTGGGGAGTAGAAGAACTCCCAGAACCCCATCAACCAGGTATCAACCAGGTATATGTGGGCCTGCGGGCCGCTCCAAGCAACAGCCTGGTGGACCAAACTCTCACAAGTCAAGCCTGGCCTCGGGCCGGGCTTGGGGAGTAGAAGAACTCCCAGAACCCCATCAACCAGGTATCAACCAGGTATATGTGGGCCTGCGGGCCGCTCCAAGCAACAGCCTGGTGGACCAAACTCTCACAAGTCAAGCCTGGCCTCGGGCCGGGCTTGGGGAGTAGAAGAGCTCCCAGAACCCCATCAACCAGGTATCAACCAGGTATATGTGGGCCTGCGGGCCGCTCCAAGCAACAGCCTGGTGGACCAAACTCTCACAAGTCAAGCCTGGCCTCGGGCCGGGCTTGGGGAGTAGAAGAACTCCCAGAACCCCATCAACCAGGTATCAACCAGGTATATGTGGGCCTGCGGGCCGCTCCAAGCAACAGCCTGGTGGACCAAACTCTCACAAGTCAAGCCTGGCCTCGGGCCGGGCTTGGGCAGTAGAAGAACTCCCAGAACCCCATCAACCAGGTATCAAGCAGGTATCAAGCAGGTGGCAAGTGCTCTGCACACAGTATAAGGGTCAACACCCGGCGGGGTGTGTCTGCAGGCACGAATAACCCATAATCACAGGGAAGCAACCAAGTCTCTTATATACAGAGATCTGGATCACCACTACAATGTTGTCCCCATTGCCTCAGAGACACTTGGTGCCTGGGGAAAAAGTGCCTCTACTTTTTTTTTTTAAAGATTTGGGTTCAAAGCTAATTGAAACAAGAGACCAGTTTCCTATTCCAGCGCCTCAGTGTGGCGATCCAGAGAAGAAATGCTCACTGCATCCATGGTTCCTGCCGGCCATCTGAGGAGCTGGAGGAACTCTACAATCAGTGACAAGTAGCCTTGTACCCTGCATGTAACCAAAGTTGTAACCCATTTTGTGTAATGAAGTTTTAAATAAAATACAATTACAAACTACAAATATATAGGGGGTGGTAGGATTAGACAATATATAAGCGTAGGCTGGTTGGTGCCCCACAAGGCTTCCCCGGATGTTACATGTCCTCTTCTTCGAGGCCGAGGGTCCCTAGAAACTCAACAAGAGGTGGTACCCCATATTATATATATACGTATGTGCGTGTGTGCAAGAATAATCACAAAAACCACATGAGCCGCGTATGCGTAAATATCCATTAGGAAAATGGAAAGAAAATTTCGAACGTTGTCATGTTTTTCCACATTATGAAGGATGTGTGTGTACTCACCTAGTTGTGCTTGCGCGGGTGGAGTACACACACGTGTGTAGGCTCTTTGGTCCCGCCTCTCAGCTGATAATCAACTGATGTACAGGTTCCTGAGCCTATTGGGCTCTATCATATCTAAACTTGAAACTGTGTATGGAGTCAGCCTCCACCACATCACTGCCTAATGTATTCCATTTGTTAACTACGCTGACCCTAAAAAAAAGTGCTTTCTAATGTGTGTATGGCTCATTTGGGCACCAAATTTCCACCTGTATCCCCTAGTGCATGTGCCCCTTGTGTTAAATAAACTGTCTGTCTACGCTATCACTTCCTTTGATGTGGTGATCATGTCCCCCCTAACTCTTCTGTCTTCCAGAAGCAAGGTTTAATTCCCGTAGTCTCTCCTCGTAGCTCATACCCCTCAGTTCGAGTACTAGTCTGGTGGCAAACCTCTGAACCTTCTCCAATTTAGTCTTATACTTGGCGAGCTATCGACTCCTTACTGGAGCTGCATACTCCAGGATTGGTCTGACATATGTGGCATACAAGGTTCTGAATGATTCCTTACACAAGTTTCTAAAGGCCGTTTTTATGTTGGCCAACCTGGCATATGCCGTTGACGTTATCCTCTTGATATGGGCTGCAGGGAACAGGTCTGGCGTGATATCAACCCCCAGGTCTTTCTCTCTCTGATTCTTGAAAGAATTTCAGCTCCCAAATGATACTTCACTAATGAATGTGTGTGTGTGGGGGGATGTAGGTGTCGGTGTGTGCGCGCGCGTACGTACACGTACCTGGAGAGCGTACCTGGACACCGGGTGTCCCAGAATTAGGTAACTATTTCCATCAAATCATCCGAATGTATTAAAAATCTACATAATTTCAGAGTTTTACTCATGATTCAAAAACAGGTAGATATATAATTCATAAGTCAAATCTTCATTGAGAACTTTCAACATTGAGAACTCCATCTGTATCCATGCATATTTCAAATCTAACCTTAGCGTTGCAAAACACATTTTGAAACATGTAGAAGAGTTATGCCCTGCACCGCCAGCTAAATACGGACTTTAATTTCAAGTAAACTGTTGATCCCTTGCCGATAAACTTTTGTTTTTGTGAACCCTCCATACAAAGTAATCCTGGGGTGTCAAGTCCAGTTAACACGGAGGCCAAAGTCCTGGGGCCAGATTCACGAAAGCACTTACGCAAGCAATTACGAACGTGTACATCTTTTCTCAATCTTTGGCACCTTTGTTTCCAATTATCAAACAGTTAATGAGCTCCGAAGCACCAGGAGGCTGTTTATAACAATAACAACAGTTGAATGGGAAGTTTTCATGCTCGTAAACTGTTTATTAAATGTAACCAAAGCCATCAAAGATTGAGGAAAGATGTACACGTTCGCAAGTGCTTGCGTAAGTACTTATGTGCACGTTCGTAAGTGCTTGCGTAAGTACTTTCGTGAATCTGGCCCCTGGTCCTTCAAGACCAATCCACCGGGTGAGAGAGCCTCTGATGAGGTTGTTGTTGTTCACGATTTGCTACCTAAACCAAAATGTTCCCAGCAGCACGGGCTATGGTGAGCCCGTAGTATGTGATGAGGTATTCGGGGACAATTATTGCATAATGGAATGGTGCTCCATTTTGTTTACAACACAATATTATCAAGAATGTCATCATCGAGAAGCTGTGGTGGTTCGGGAAACTGGTGAAGCAAATCAAGGTATACGGTGCCTCTTATATAGGCTTTGTGAAAGAAGAATGGGCCATCAAGTCAGGATTTAGTCATTCCAAGCCACACGTTAACTTTGGAGAGTCTCTGCCATTCTATGAATTCATAAGGTTTTTTCATGGGAACAAATACGACAATTGTGTTGATTGACTTCACCACGCCTGTGAAAAGTCGCATCACTGGTTGATACCTGAATAAGATTTTATGCAATAAACCTTCATTATTGGTTTGATCCACAAACTCTGCACACCTTGCTGCTCGATGTGGATAATCCTCTACACTTTAGGACATGCAAGAACTGAATGTGATAAGCCGTTTCCATTATTGTTTCCATGCCTATTTACGTTCATAATCCGGCACCAGGCGAACGCTTTTCATTGTGGCTGCCGCGTCAATACCAGAAGAACACATCACATTGAGAAACACAGATAAGAGAAAGTAAGGTGGAAATGATTAAGTGTAAGATCATTACTGCGTGCCGGTGGACACACACACTAGACTTACGTGTCCACATCATACTCTACTTTGCCAAGCTAGTAACACAAGTCCTGCTGCACCTTCACGCAGCATGTGAGTCCTGAAACCATTTCCTCCACAACAATTATCGAACCTTTACGCACTATGAGCGGGTAGTCCGGAATATGAACTATGTATCATATGCCGAAAAAAAGCCATAAGATTTGTACTGTTGTATTTTTTATTTAAGGGGGGCATAACAAAATCTTAAATACCAATCATAAACGTAAGCTGCCCTAGGCCTATATAAGCAATTTTAGGCCAAATTTAGTCAATAGGTACTAGTAAAAGTTAGGTTGTACTGTAGCTTTCTTTATCAGGCTCTGTGCACAAAGAATAATACACAACATGGACTTATTTAGGTGAAAAAGCCCACATTTTGTATTTTATGCAATGTACACATAAGAACATTCAGTTTTGTATGGCAGGTAGCAAGCCTCACTTCTCTCTCACATGTATGTATGAGGGTGTGTACATGTGTATACAACATTGATAATTTTGTAACTAGCGTCAAACATTGTTATTTGCTTAGCTAAACGAACTAGAGGGTTCAGTTCCTGAACTGATTATGTGCCTCTGTAATCCTTTACACCACCGCCCACGGGATGGGTATGGGGTGCATAATAAAGAAAGAAATTGAATTCTCTCACCGAACAATTTTCCATGAAGAATTTTATGGTAACTGCATTAAAATTAAAATTCTCATTTGCCGCTTTAATAAATAATATAATACTTGAATTTCGCACACACTTTTCTTATTGTGGAATATTTCAGTTGAGGAGAGCCGACGAAATGGACAACTTTGCCTCTTACAAATAAATTATACAGTAAAGTAAAACTTTTTTTAGATCGGTATAATTATTAATATTTTACTTAGAAAATCGAGGGACTCACCGGAATAGACCAAAGATGATAAGAAGCTATCATCAGATGGCAGTAACCATACGCTGATATCTGAATTATTTTTTTGTTTTGAAAATTCTTGGAATAGGATTGCATACAGTATTTACCCGCAGGAGGCGGCGACCTCCCTTGCCCAGACGCGTGAGGCTACAGGCCAGGGGCCACCGCCCACACCAGCTCGTCCTCACACTAAAAGTCGTCCTTAACTACACACGACCCAACGATTGGTCAGTCCGGTATATTAAAACAAATAAAAGAGGAGAACAATACAAGAGCACTCCATATTATTTGCCTCTCTAAGGCACTATTAATTTTGTGGGTATTTCCGTAATGTTACTGTCACGCCGCCCACCACCGCCCAGTACAACTCCCAACACCGCCCTCACCGCCCAGTACAGCTCCCAAAACCGCCCACCACCACCCAGTACAGCTCCCAACACCGCCCTCACCACCCAGTACAGCTCCCAACACCGCCCTCACCACCCAGTACAGCTCCCAACACCGCCCTAACCACCCAGTACAGCTCCCACACCGCCCTCACCACCCAGTACAGCTCCCAACACCGCCCTCACCACCCAGTACAGCTCCCAAAACCGCCCTCACCACCCAGTACAGCTCCCAACACCGCCCTCACCACCCAGTACAGCTCCCACCACCGCCCTCACCGCCCAGTACAGCTCCCAAAACCGCCCTCCACCACCCAGTACAGCTCCCAAAACCGCCCTCACCACCCAGTACAGCTCCCAAAACCGCCCTCACCACCCAGTACAGCTCCCAACACCGCCCTCACCACCCAGTACAGCTCCCAAAACCGCCCTCACCACCCAGTACAGCTCCCACCACCGCCCTCACCACCCAGTACAGCTCCCACCACCGCCCTCACCACCCAGTACAGCTCCCACCACCGCCCTCACCACCCAGTACAGCTCCCACACCGCCCTCACCACCCAGTACAGCTCCCAACACCGCCCTCACCACCCAGTACAGCTCCCAACACCGCCCTCACCACCCAGTACAGCTCCCAAAACCGCCCTCACCACCCAGTACAGCTCCCACCACCGCCCTCACCACCCAGTACAGCTCCCAACACCGCCCTCACCATCCCGTACAGCTCCCAACACCGCCCTCACCACCCAGTACAGCTCCCAACACCGCCCTCACCACCCAGTACAGCTCCCAAAACCGCCCTCACCACCCAGTACACACCGCCCTCACCAGCCTGTACAGCGCCCCTCGGGTTTAAGGTCCATCAGCCTATGTAATATTAATAAGACATAACCTCTCTGTGTATATGAACATATCTGATGTAATTCATTATGTCACAGATATATGTAGACGGTATAAATATATCCAAGTCTCCTGAAACTTATAACGCCCGCTTGGAGTGCTGGATATAGCGACGGCCTAGCTTCCTGCAGAGTCCAGGCTCAATTCCCCAGCCCGACCTCCTATAAGAGTTCCCACCGTCAAGAAACTGTCGTTCTAAAGTGCCCTTATCCTAACCTACCACAGGACACCAAAACAGAAAACGAGAACGTTTGTGTAAATTTCGCGAGTATGGCTTAGGTGACGGGCCTGGTTAGTGACGGACCTGGTTAGTGACGGGCCTGGTTAGTGACAGGACGCTTGTCCACACTCCACACACTAGTGTAGTACCATGCGTTGTGGTGCTGGTTATTGTGGTAGTCAAACTGTTGGTGGTGGTGGTCGTAGAGTGGTTGAAGGTTGAAGGTTGAACGTTCTTGCTCTTGCTCTTGCTCTCTCTCTTGCTCTCTCTCTCTCTCTCTCTCTCTCTCTCTCTCTCTCTCTCTCTCTCTCTCTCTCTCTCTCTCTCTGCCACCTTGAGGTAGCCACCGTCCGCACCAAGTTATTATTCATAAACAAACTTCTTCACGCTCTACGTTGTACCTACACACACCAGCGGAACAGCGTTGGCGGCCTCTACCACGCATGCGTCTGAGTAACCTTCAGGAGCCTTAATAAGAAGCCTTCATAATCCCTTACACAACCTATGCGAGACCAACTTAAGAGTATGCAGCTCCGACATTATATTCCTACTTAAAATAGTAACAAAATGT
>WNGS01113108.1:6542-16779 GCA_020271785.1 Procambarus virginalis | reverse complement strand
ACTGTGTACGAGTGTGATAGGTCTGTTACTGTTGTACAGTGATGAACGGTCACTGTGTACTGTACGGTACAATGATGAAGGTCACTGTGTACTGTACGGTACAGTGATGAAGGTCACTGTGTACTGTATGCGGTACAGTGATGAAGGTCACTGTGTACTGTACCGGTACAATGATGAGGTCACTGTGTACTGTATGGTACAGTGATGAAGGTCACTGTGTACTGTAGGTACAGTGATGAAGGTCACTGATGTACTTATACAGGTACAGTGATGAAGGTCACTGTGTACTGTATGTACAGTGATGAAGGTCACTGTGTACTGTACGGTACAATGATGAGGTCACTGTGTACTGTATGGTACAGTGATGAAGGTCACGTGTACTGTATGGTACAGTGATGGTCACTGTGTACTGTATGGTACAGTGATGGTCACTGTGTACTGTATGGTACAGTGATGAAGGTCACTGTGTACTGTATGGTACAGTGATGGTCACTGTGTACTGTATGGTATAGTGATGGTCACTGTACTGTATGGTACAGTGATGAAGGTCACTGTGTACTGTATGGTACAGTGATGAAGGTCACTGTGTACTGTATGGTACAGTGATGGTCACTGAACTGTATGGTACAGTGATGGTCACTGTGTACTGTATGGTACAGTGGTTGTCACTGTGTACTGTATGGTACAGTGAAGGTCACTGTGTACTGTACAGTATGGTATATATAGTGATGAAGGTCACTGTGTACTGTATGGTACAGTGAAGGTCACTGTACTGTATGGTACAGTGATGAAGGTCATTGTGTACTGTACGGTACAGTGATAAGATCACTGTGTACTGTATGGTACAGTGATGAAGGTCACTGTGTACTGTATGGTACAGTGATGGTCACTGTGTACTGTATGGTACAGTGAAGGTACTGTGTACTGTACAGTATGGTATAGTGATGAAGGTCACTGTGTACTGTATGGTACAGTGAAGGTCACTGTACTGTATGGTACAGTGATGACGGTCATTGTGTACTGTACGGTACAGGATAAAGGTCACTGTGTACTGTATGGTACAGTGATGAAGGTCACTGTGTACTGTATGGTACAGTGATGGTCACTGTGTACTGTATGGTACAGTGATGAAGGTCACTGTGTACTGTATGGTACAGTGAAGGTCACTGTGTACTGTACAGTATGGTATAGTGATGAAGGTCACTGTGTACTGTATGGTACAGTGAAGGTCACTGTACTGTATGGTACAGTGATGAAGGTCATTGTGTACTGTACGGTACAGTGATAAAGGTCACTGTGTACTGTATGGTACAGTGATGAAGGTCACTGTGTACTGTACGGTACACTGATGAAGGTCACTGTGTACTGTATGGTACAGTGATGAAGGTCACTGTGTACTGTACGGTACAGTGATGAAGGTCACTGTGTAATGTATGGTACAGTGATGAAGGTCACTGTGTACTGTACGGTACAATGATGAAGGTCACTGTGTACTGTACGGTACAGTGATGAAGGTCACTGTGTACTGTATGGTACAGTGATGAAGGTCACTGTGTACTGTACGGTACAATGATGAAGGTCACTGTGTACTGTATGGTACAGTGATGAAGGTCACTGTGTACTGAACGGTACAGTGATGAAGGTCACTGTGTACTGTATGGTACAGTGATGAAGGTCACTGTGTACTGTATGGTACAGTGATGAAGGTCACTGTGTACTGTACGGTACAATGATGAAGGTCACTGTGTACTGTATGGTACAGTGATGAAGGTCACTGTGTACTGTATGGTACAGTGATGAAGGTCACTGTGTACTGTACGGTACAATGATGAAGGTCACTGTGTACTGTACGGTACAGTGATGAAGGTCACTGTGTACTGTATGGTACAGTGATGAAGGTCACTGTGTACTGTACGGTACAATGATGAAGGTCACTGTGTACTGTATGGTACAGTGATGAAGGTCACTGTGTACTGTATGGTACAGTGATGAAGGTCACTGTGTACTTTACGGTACAGTGATGAAGGTCACTGTGTACTGTATGATACAGTGATGAAGGTCACTGTGTACTGTACGGTACAATGATGAAGGTCACTGTGTACTGTATGGTACAGTGATGAAGGTCACTGGGTAACCTTGGTCTACAGTGTAGAGAGAACGGGAGGTGGTGGGACAAGGGGACACACGCGGAGTGAGGGAGGACACTGAGGAGGGAGAGGACATCAGGATGGAGGGGGTGACATCAGGATGGAAGGGGGACATCAGGATGGAGAGGGGGGGACACATACCTGCTGTGGGCTGGACTAGAAGGGGGGAGGACACAGCCAAACATAGGGTGAGGACACTGGGAGGAAGACACATACCTGCTGTGGGCTGGACTAGAAGGGGGGAGGACACAGCCAAACATAGGGTGAGGACACTGGGAGGAAGACACATACCTGCTGTGGGCTGGACTAGAAGGGGGGAGGACACAGCCAAACATAGGGTGAGGACACTGGGAGGAAGACACATACCTGCTGTGGGCTGGACTAGAAGGGGGGAGGACACAGCCAAACATAGGGTGAGGACACTGGGAGGAAGACATACCTGCTGTGGGCTGGACTAGAAGGGGGGGAGGACACAGCCAAACATAGGGTGAGGACACTGGGAGGAAGACACATACCTGCTGTGGGCTGGACTAGAGGGGGGGACACAGCCAAACATAGGGTGAGGACACTGGGAGGAAGACACATACCTGCTGTGGGCTGGACTAGAAGGGGGGGGACACAGCCAAACATAGAGTGAGGACACTGGGAGGAAGACACATACCTGCTGTGGGCTGGACTAGAGGGGGGACAAAGCCGGCCTGGTTGGTGTGGGTCTCCGGCTGTGGCAGAGTAGAGAGCTCTAAGAAGGTCTGCTCAATGTTCCGGAGGGTGGTGGGCGTGAGGGTGGGCGTGGTGCGGGTGGGCACACCGCTATGGACGCCTTCCAGGGAGTTGAGCTGGTGCCACCACGAGAGAGAGAATAGAATTACTCAATTGATTCACCACTCTTATAGTACATTTATTCATCACAACTATAGTGCATAGACTGCATCACTACAAGGGGGCTATTATAGTACTTGTTCATTACAGTACCTTGACTGGTTCACCTAAAGTACCCAAACTTTCTCAACAAAACAACATTTTGTTTTGCTAGATACGCTATACGTACTTTAGGCTTTAGGTATTGTATGTCCTATGTGCTACCTCTATCTTTAAATCTAACAATGTTTGTACTGTAACTCTGCATCTATGTATGTACTTTCCTAAATAAATTATTATTATTATTATTATTATTACTAAGAAATTGCCTCGACTATCTTAGGGCAGCATTTCAACACTAGTCAGATGAAATATAACATTACTAGGAATTATGTCCCCAACCCCCTGCATGCCTAGGTTGCTGGTAGGCAATTTAAATCCCGTTGACGTACTATGCCTGCTACATAAAGTGTGTATTCAGAGTCTGGTTGATCCGAACTAGCTTCTGTAGCTCCTGACTGTCGCGACAAAGCTCTTTGTTCTGTTTGTCTTACAAATTTGTGAACAAGTTCTATTTACTTGATAGGCTACGCAAATTCTGGTACCTTTATGTTATATTAAGTGTAAGTCTCATCATTCATATTTGATGATTTTTTAAATGATTTTAAAGGGACATTTAATTGCAATGATAACCATCAGTCGTGTCTGTGTTTTCCATGGTCACAGTTCGAGGTATTTCAGTACAATACTTAATTAACAGGCTATTCAATACTCGTCCAAGCGGACGATTAGACGGCATTTACAAGCTAAAGTTAGTTACGTCACACACATGTGTGTTGTAGTACATGGTAAGTGTTATGTACAGGTTGTGGAGTCTTACCACCAAGTGCTCCTGTAGTGTGAACATACTGTAGGCTCAAGCCAGAATTTCCGCCAAACACACACCGAAAGTACGACGTTGATACAACGTTCGAACAAGTTTTAACACCTCTTAACCGGTTATAACAACCAATATAGCAAGTTGTAACAACGTTCTCATACGTCATAAACACGTTAAGCCAAGATGTAACAACTTTATTACAAGTTGTAACAAGCGGAAAATAGAGACAGTTTCGGTTTGTGTTTCCAGGGTTAAGGCCGCACATGTGGGACTTCAATATAATGTTCACAAGTGTGTTTTCTGTTGCACAAAGTTGATTGTGTGTTTAACACTTTAAGTGTTAGGAAGGGAATTATGAAGGGAAAGCGCCAAGGGACTATAGCCCTTGGAAGGGATAAGGCAGCCCGTCCTCTAAAAAAAGGCCATAGTCCATTCCATGCACCCACAAAACCCCTGTTTATGAGTGAAAAACAATTTACACACGACTCTCAACCGTCCTCGACTCAAGTCCATTACATTCAGCGGTCAACCCCACAGACGCATTCATAAATTTTAACATGCTGTTCATTCAAAACGGGAATTTTCTCAAGTATAAATTAATAAGATAATATATTAGCATATTGTGTATATATAGGCATAGGATAGGTTAGGTTAGGTGTTTAGGTTCTGTTGGCGATTATTTGTATTTGTAGTACGTGGGTGAAGCATTTATAGGGTTGTGATTCGAACAAAATTCGTCAGTGAAGCACTTGTTCCGGATATGTTCGAATGTCAGCAGTTGTGAGTCGTGTGTAAACCGCTTTTCATTCATAAACAGGGGGTTTGGCGGGTGCATGGAATCACTTTTGGATCTTTGTTTGGAGGACGGGCTGCGACTCTACGGATTTCATTCGAACACTTCCGAAACAAGTGCTTTAATGACGAATTTTGTTCGAACCACAACGCTGTAAATGCTTCACCCATGTACTACAAATAATCACGAACAGAACCTAAACACCTAACCTAACCTATGCCTATATATGCACAATATGCTAATATAATATTAAATATATTTGAGAAAATTCCCGTTTTGAATTAACAGCATGTAAAAATTGTACCACCAAAAATTGACGGGTTGCAGGTAATTATACCACCTGTCAGGCCACTGTACCACCTGCCAGGCCACTGTACCACCTGCCAAGTCACTGTACCACCTGCCAGGTCACTGTACCACCTGCCAAGTCACTGTACCACCTGCCAGGTCACTGTACCACCTGCCAAGTCACTGTACCACCTGCCTGGTCACTTGGTGTGATACCGGGTGAGTTCACTGCCAGAAGTGAACTCTGGGAGTCGCGTCAAGTGACGCCACAGCCTTCGTCTTTCAGAAATTTAGAGGCAGCGTCGATTCTAAGATACAAATATAAACACACACCGGACGCTGGCAAACATTTGGTCATCGTTTAGAAACAAAAATCAGGATTGCTTGCAAGCAGGGCCGAGGCCGGTCGGCCGGCGGACAGCACGCTGGACTTTTGATCCTGTGGTCCTGTGATCGATCCCAGGCGCCGGCGAGAAACAATGGGCAGAGTTTCTTTTCACCATGATGCACTGTTCACCTAGCATTAAAAATAGGTAACTGGGTGTTGTCAGCTGCCAACGGGCTGCTTCCTGGGGGTGGAGGCTGGTCGAGGACGTGCGGGCTCGCGGGACACTAAAAAATCCCCGGAATCATCTCAGATAACCTTATGTTGGCAACAATGGCGGACGAGTAATGGAATATGCACACCCGCCGGAACCCGAAGTTGCAAACCTTAACCCAAGGTTGTAAAGAGTTGGAAGCGCGGGGCAACAAGATAGGCCAGAGCTAAGAGGGTTAACTTATGAAAGAGGCAATGGACTAGCTCTCACCGCCGTAAGGAACAGATCAAACGAGGAGATATGATTCACAGTATACCAGAACTGAGGCATGAAAAATTAGACAAAGTGGGCAACGTACAGCCACTTATTGAGATTAAGTTATGACAAGAGGACTACGTGGAAGCTCGAAACACAACAAGAAAATAATGTAAGGAAATACTCGTAGCCAATACTGGAGGAATGTACTGAAAGAGAAAGTGGTAGAAGCCACCTCCATCCATAACTTTAATACCACCTGTGTATTTTATCTTTTCAAACAAAATAAATTGAACAGTCAAACCGTTAAACGGCATAGGTACAGAGTGGTGGTAGTGAGTCTTAGTGTGTCTAGACATAACTTTCCCCTAGTGACCATTAGACAGTCAACCCCCCCCCCCCTACAGAGTAAGTTAGAAGTGATTTTACCCCATTTCATAGAGAAGTGGATGGTTGAAGTAAACTGAGGTCGTGAAGTGTGTTTGTTGTTGATGAACAAATGTTGTGTGAGGAGGAGGTTCTTAATGTTGGTCTCTTCTGTCTCTCTCTCCCTGTCTCTCTTCTCTTCTGTCTCTCTCTCTCTGTCTCTCTCTTATCCTCTCTCCTGTCTGTCTCTGTCTGTATGTACTATCTCTCTCTGTCTGTCTCTCTCTCATTCTCCTCTCTCTCTCTCCTCTCTCAATCTTCCTCCTCCTCTCTCATCTCTCTCCTCTCTCCTCTCTCTCTCTCTCTATCTCCTCGTCTCACTCTCTCTCTCTGTCTCTCTCATCTCTGTCTCTCTGTCTCTCTGTCTCTCTCCTCTCTGTCTCTCGGCACCCACCAGCTGACACTGACCAGGAAGCCCACTAAGGGATGGTACCTTTCTCCTTACTATACGTTCGTTAACTGACGGCTCTGACCTGCTTTATCTTCGTGGTGACGTCACCCGTGGTATTTTGGTGGCGAGTCATTGCACGGGCACAAGGGCACAAGGGCCAGGAATAGTGCCCACTCAACCTCGAAGGCCTGCAACCCCTCACCTGTACGCCCCCTGTTTTTGTCCCCAGAACCCCTTCCACCCCCCAGTCTGGGGCTCCCTGCCATCCGCCCTACCCCTGTCCTGTTGCATCCCTGCCGCCTCCCACCCCGTCTGGGCTCCCCGGCCCACCTCCATCCCCGCATGGGCATCCTGCCAACTCCCACCCCTGCCGGGGCATCCCTGCCACCGCCCACCCGTGTCTGGGCATCCCTGCCACCGCCACCCCATGTCTGGGGCAGCCCACTGCCACCGCCCCCCCCCAACCTACCCCTGTCCCAGATCAGCCTCGCAGATGTTCAGCAACGGACATCCTTCCATAGCGAGGTCAGATCGCTGCTGCAAATTGTCTTTTTAACAACGATTTTCAGTGACCTTAACATTCAAGTGTTTAAACCGTATTTTACATTGTTGGAGTACTTCTGAGTTGGGGTCGAAGGGTCGGCGGGGCCAGAGTGATAGTGGCCTGATTGTGGAGCGATAAGGATAGGATAAGTGGTGGGAGATACCATCCCCTGGGGACCTGACGGCTCCCTGTCACCTGCTAGGAGCATACCTTGGGTCTCCAGTGCTTACCCACTCCCAGTGTCCCTCTCCCAGTGTCCCTCTCCCAGTGTGTGTCTCTCCCAGTGTCCCTCTCCCAGTGTCTCTCCCCGTGTCTCTCCCAGTGTCCCTCCCCCTTGTCCCTCTCACTGTGTCCCTCTCTCTGTGTCCCTCCCCTGGTGTCCTCTCCTGTGTCCCTATCCCAGTGTCCCTCAGTCCCAGTGTCTCTCCCTGTGTCCCGTCTCCCAGTGTCCCTCTCCCTGTGTCCGTCTCCCAGTGTCCCTCTCCCAGTGTCCGTCTCCCTGTGTCCCTCTCCCGTGTCCCCTCCCAGTGTCTCTCCCAGTGTCCCTCTCCAGTGGTCCCCTCTCCCGTGTGTCCCTCTCCCTGGTTGTCCCTCTCCCTGTGTCCCTCTCCCTAGTGTCCCTCTCCCTGTGCCCCTCCCTGTACCGTCTCCGCAGTGTCCCTCTCCCATCCCGTGTCCCTCATGCCTCTTGTGTCCTCTCCCATGCTCTCCCAGTGTCCCTCTATCCCAGTGCTCTCCCAGTGTCTCCCCCCGTGTCCCCTGTTGTCCCTCTCCCTGTGTCCCTCTCCCTGTGACCCTCTCCCAGTGTCCCCTCTCCCTGTGTCCCTCTCCTACCTTCCCGTGTCCGCTCTCCCAGTGTCCCTCTCCTGTGTCCCTCTCCCTGTGACCTATCGTCCTCTCCACGTGTCCCTCTCCCTGTGTCCTCTCGCTGCCACGTGCTCTCCTTGCCTCCCATCGTCCCCCTGTGCCCTCCATTTCCTCAGTGTCCCTCTCCCATGTGTCCCTCTCCCGTGTTCCTCTCCCTGTGCCTCTCCCTGTGTCCTCTCCGTGTCCCCTACGTGTCCCTCTCCCAGTGTCCTCTCCCTGTTTCCCTCTCCCAGTGTCCCTCTCCCTGTGTCCCTCTCCCCTGTGTCCCTCTCCCAGTGTCCCTCTCCCAGTGTCCCCTCCCTGTTCCCTTCCAGCCTTCTGTTCCCTCTCCCTCCCCCCGGCCTCTCTCCTCATGTGTCCCTCTCCCTGTGTCCCTCTCCCTTTGTCCCTCTCCTGTGTCCCTCTCCCTGCTGTCCCCTCCCTGTGTCCCTCTCCCTGTCTACCAGTTTCCGTGCCTCTCCCTGTGCCCCTCTCCCTTGTGTCCCTCTCCCTGTGTCCACTCTCCCAGTGTCCCTCTCCCTGTTTTGAAGTCCATCTACCCTAAATGAATGATATAAAATGAATATAATATATGATTTACAAAGGCGACTCGTGGACTGAACGACACGCGCGAGATGTCAGTGCCCCTCAGCAATGCCCATTTATACATTACCCCCCCATCGTGTGGGCAGCTGTGCGCGCTCTGGCAGCTGAAAAGCCATACGTGGCTGGACACAGACAGCGCACGATTGAGCTCCTTCACAACCAATAAGAACGCGACCGCAACAGAGGAGCTGCTGCTCTGTCACCGCTGGTGTACGTGTACGCTGCACGTACACCAGCTCGCTCCTGTGTGCCCAGCATGGGTATAACTGCTTCTCACCAGGAGGTTGAAGGTGCAGTCTACCCAGCATGGGTATACTGCGTTCTCACCAGGGGTCGAAGGTGCAGTCTACCCAGCCATGGGTATAACTGCTTCTCATCAGGGGTTGAAGGTGCAGTCTACCCAGCATGGGTATATATATGATAGCAATTTTATATCGAGTCAAAACTACATAGGAATTTAATCAACCTAACCGTCCTAACCTATCCAAACCTAACCATAACTAATCAGTAACTAATGTTCCTAACAATAATTATTATTGTTAGACAAGAACCAATCTGGACAGAAATATTGGACAATAACGAAAATCATTCGGCCTGTTAGGTACACTGGACCTTGCACATTATATATCATCTATATATACTCGCGAAATGACATATTGTTCCGTTTGTTGTTTAAATTCCGCTACTCGGAACAAAAAGTTCCAAGTAGTATGGGCTATGGTGAGCCCATAGTGGATCTTTTTTTTATACTGTCCCATTTTCTGTTTGGGTCCTCTGGTAGGTTAGGATAAGGGCACTTTAGTACGACAGTTTTCTGACGTTGGGAAACCTTATGAGGACGGGCTGCCGCACCAGGGTTTAATAATATTAGATCCTTTATAAAACAAAATATTTCAAAGGGTGTAATTAAAATGTTTACACATATGAGGTTCTTTATAAAGCCCATATGTACATTTTTCTGGTAAATAGTAAGATTAATGTATGCTAAGTTACCATATGGGTCGAAGCCATAACTTGGGGTGATTCACTCGTCCTGTACACAGTCATACAAAGTGTTTAGCAGTAAATAATGCTAAATGATATTATTTTAACATTGACAGTTTGTGGCCGAGATAGACTTGCTGCGTCAGGGTAGTTGGCCTCTTAGGCAGTGCTTGTTGTCTCGAAATGGAGCAGTTGAAGGTTTGTTAGGTCACACTGTGACCGGTACCGGTAGTGTAGGTCACACTGTGACCCGGTACCGGTAGTGTAGGTCACACTGTGACCCGGTACCGGTAGTGTAGATCACACCATAATAAGATAAGGTGGTCGACTTGATAAGCGTGGACGCAACGTATGACGCAAGCCTAGGATTTGCCGCCCCCCCCCCTTCCACCCCTCCCCCCCCCATAACGGGCCCGGGCCCCCCCTACACTGTACCTCTATTCTCTACATCCCTGGTTCCCAAGCTGGGGGCCATGGCCCCCCCTGAAGGGAGGGGGGGGGGTACTTTTTGCAATATGTATGCACATTTTTGCCTCTACTTTTTGCCATAAGTAAAGGCGTTGTACAGGTTAGGTTACCATAGCCTATGGGCGAAATGACCAGCTAATATTTACTCTTTTAATAGTATGCGGCCATCCAAAGGACGCTGTCGAAGGGGGAGTTATGACCGTAAAGTGTGT
>WNGS01113107.1:0-14141 GCA_020271785.1 Procambarus virginalis | reverse complement strand
TTGGTGAAGAGTATCACTCAATCTCAACAATTTTGTAACGTAATCGTGTGTTCCCATAGTTAATAAGTGTAAAATAATCAGGAGTTGTTCAGTAAAACCCACATGTAAAGATTTAACCCACAGTGCTTTTATTGTACAACTTAAGAACATACGAATAAAGGTAACTACAGAAGGCCTATTGGCCCATACGAGGTATCTTCTATTTAAAACAACCCAATCCCAATCATATACATGTCCAACCCATGTTTGAAACAAACAAGGTGACGTGTTTCATGGTATTAAACACGTCACCTCCACCACATTACGCAGTAATTGGCACCACAAATCAACAACCCTATTACCGAACCAGTATTTACCCAGGTCTTTCCTAAATCTAAACTTATCCAATTTATACCCCACTGTTTTGTGTTCTGTCTTATGTTGATACTTTTAGTACCCTATTAATATCTTCATTATTATGTCCAGTTATCCACTTATTAGCCTCTTATCATGTCACCCCTAACTCTTCGCCTTTCCAGTGAACGCAATTTACGCTTTATTATTCTTTCTTCATACGACAGGTTTCTAATTTGGAGGATTAACTTTGTCATCTTACGTTGGACACGTTCAAGTGAATTTATATACATTCTATAGTACGGTGACCAAAACTGAACTGCATAATCTATATGGGGCCTAACCAGAGCAAGATATAGCTGAAGAACAACACCAGGTGTCTTGTTACTAACGCTTCGATTAATGAATCCCAGTGTCCAATTTGCCTTATTACGAACATTTACTGTTACAGCCACTTTGGGCCAGTAACTGGGTTCTTGCTGTTATAACCTCTTCATCTATATCCAACCTCAAGTTGATGATAAGCATTCAAGTACTGGCTGTGGCAAGTAGTAGTGCAAAGAATAAAGGGAGGGAGTGGATGAACAATACACACACCTTCACCAATATATTAATACCTTCACCATTATATATATATATATATAATAAAGTATTACTACACATATTTACAATAGTGTCTCTTTCACTCAGGACACAATACATCAGCAGTGTCCATTGAATCCCGGCGAATCCATTTTCCAGTATTAAGAGAAAAATGGATGTTAGTGCAGTCTCTCTGGGGCAGATAGAATGCCAGTCACATAAAACAAACAAAAAGCAAAAAAAAAGTAAAAAAAAAGTTAAGACTGCTATTTGTCTTCACTGAGGTAACTGTTGGATAAGACAGAAAAAACATTTAAAAATATTTTACTTAATAAAAATGACAAATTACAAAATAAAAAATAATATCCAGGCTTGGCTCTAATACAACGTGTGCAAAACAAACAATATGAACAATCAAATTTATGTTACGTTTATGTGGAAATAAAATATGGTGCTAGAATACTATGAGCTAGACTGCATAAACCTGTTACCACACCGAGATATGCCAATAGATCTTTGCAGTAGACCACTAAGGAGTAATCTGAATCGTGGTGGTGGCTGGCTTCTATTTATATGGAACGACGGCCGTCCAGGTGGCGCTGGTATCGTCGATAACTAGGAACCGGCTCACTTTAACTGCTTGTTTCGGCCGATCTCTTCCTAGAGAGATTACCGTGACACCAGGTACACTTCGTCCACACCTAATGGCAAACCACTGGCGCGTTCACCTTCACAATGGGGCCAGTCCACACACAACGTATCTTCACGATGTGCCAATACCCCATCTCCACTCTCCAGATACACACTGGCAGAGGGTTTCAGCAACACACTGACAGGGATCTCAAATAGTCACATACAGGGGTAACTAGCACCCTGGCAGAAGTCTCTAGTCGCTCACTAGCAGCACTTCTCAACAGAGGCACCACTGTCGTTTTGTAACTCTTTCTGGCCAATCCCAGGTACATCACTCCATACAACACTGCATACATCAGCAGCTAACATGCTGCTCTTACCGACAGCAGCCACATAGTTCTGCCCACGGTGAACTGCCCCCCTCGACGCCATCACATCCTTATGTCACTTCTGTGAATATAAAACGTCATTAACTAGACAGACAGTATACTAGGTGGCCTTAGGATAACACCCTTTCACCGGGAAATTGACATTGTAAATTGAAGCCACAACCTAGATGGCATTGGTCTCGATACGCCTCCCACCAGAGGTCATCATCATCGACCTCCTCTTCTACATGAGGCAGAAAACTGGAACTGTTCACTGATACCACGCCACCACCAACAGATGGCATAGCACCCAATACCGGGGAGTTGGAGTGCAGACCCATAGATGGAGCTGGAATCGCCACTCCATACTTCAGTAATGGTGTCAATACCGTAAAATTTATGCATTGATGTTTTGGTTTTAAATTCTTACTAATCATAACTCCCATATCCCTTTCGCAATCTCAGCACCATCTAGCTCATATCTTGTAACTCTATCATCATTACCTAGCCTCAAAACCTTACATTTGTCAGCATTAAACTGCATCTGCCATCGTTTGACCATTTTAAAACCCTATTTAGATCATCTTGAAGTGATAGTGAGTCTTTTTCCATGTTTATTTCCCCTTCTGGTTTTTATGTCATCGGCAAATTTGCAAATATTGCTGCTCAAACCTAAATCTAAATCATTTATATACATTATGAATAACAGAGGTCCCAGGACAGAGCCTTGAGGCACTCCACTTACAACATTTTCCCACTCTGACTTAACTCCATTTATACTAACTCTCTGTTTCCTTTGGTATAGCCATGCCCTAATCCAACTTAATATAGCACCCCCAATACCATGAGCCTCTATCATTTTAATCAGTCTTTCATGTGGCACTGTATCAAAAGCTTTGCTAAAGTCAAGGTACACAACATTACAAACACTATCAACTGCCTCCACTATGCCGGAATAAAAGATTGCAAATTTGTTAAACATATACGGCCATTTGTAAAACCACAATATGAATCATTTATTAATTTATGTTTTTCAAGATGAAGACGAATAGTATTTGCAATTATCGATTCAAGAAACTTTTCCACAATAGACATTAGGCTAATTGGTTGATAGTTTGACGCAAGTGATTTATCTCCTTTCTTGAAAATTGTTACCACATTAGCAACCCTCCACGACTCTGGTACTCTGCCTGACTTTTATGATTTATTAAATATGATAGACAATGGCTTGCAAAGCTCCTTTTTGCATTCCTTAAGCACCCTGGCAAACACTTCATCCAGCCCTGGGGATTTGTTTGTCTTAAGTTTCACTATTTGTTTAATAACATCCTCCCTGGTACTGCTAAACTAGTCAACCTGTCCTCTTCCTCACCCACATAGACTTGTTTGGCTGAAGACATAATGCTCAGTTCTTCTTTAGTAAATACAGAGATAAAATATTTATTACAATTACTACACATCTCTTTGTCATTATCAGTTATCTGTCCTGTCTCAGTTTTTAATGGACCTATCCTCTCTCTAATCTTTGTTGGATATAATTGAAAAAACCCTTTAGGATTTGTCTATGCTTGCCCTGCTATGCAAATTTCATTGTTTCTTTTTGCCTTCCTAATCTCTTTTCTGGGGGGGGGGGAGCCCCTTTCGGCTCCCCGGAGCTATCCAGGCTGATATGGATAACCATTGACCAGGACAGGCACCAAGAAAGGTAAGCGCCTCAAAACAAACCCCTATTCTGGTTAAAACAACAAAAATAGCCAAACGAGTGGACAGAACTCCCCAAATGAAAACGAGCAATCAAGGATGACATCACACGAGCCGCGATGCTTGTCTGCACAGCTGCACCCTTCCCAAGAGGGAGAAGGGGGTGCTCCAGACCCACCACACCGGTGATCCAACCACTAGTTCTTAGGTTGATGTGATAGTGGCATGGTCGGGTGGCTCCAGCTCTGGATTCTCTTGCTGTGCTGTGCTTGGTGTTCAGTACTGCTCTTACGGTGGATTGTGAGCTGGGAGTAATATTCACAGGTACTCGGGCTGCACGTGCTTAGGGTTACCTTCCTTGAGTGCCCTGTAAGTACTGCCCTTGGGGTTTGGGGTTACAAGTCACATTAGGGTCTACCTCTATGGTCTTTTGCTGCTTGGTAATTGACCACTCCGAGTGTTGAGGGTTTTCCTACCTTGTTTACCTTGGGGTAAGTGGTAGGTTTTTGCATTGGTGGGGCGCGGGGTACTGCGCATCTAATTTTCACCAATTACAGCAGCCGGCTCTGTTCCTCTTGGGTATGTTATCCTTTTCCGGGGTTTTTCTTTTTTTTGTTTTAGCCTGGTAGGGGGTCTACCTTTGTGTCCCTTGCCCCTGTTAGTTAGGGTGTTGACCTCTTGTGTCTGGTAGTAGCCCCTGCTTCGCCCCCATGCGTGGATACGTCCCGGTTGTTCAGCTTTTGCAGTTTGTTTGGTAGACTTGTTAGGTGCCGGTTAGCAGTACCCCACCTGGGCTTACCCTTAGCGATACCAGTCTAAGGGCCCCGGGAATCCCCGCGATAGTGCATGGGTCCGATAGATGCGACCCTGGGTCTCCTCTCATTTTGTGCGCGTTTGAGGGTTGCTCTGTCCCCCTTGTCTCAGGGGCAACGCTCGTTGTTTTTGCCTCCATCATGCTGCCTGTTTGGTTGGTGACACCTTCGACCCTGAGTCTTGCGACCTCTGTTGCTGTTTTGTGACTCAATTCACCCACTCTGATTATGATTTTCTTCAGGTGCAGGCGGATCAGGTGTTACATGCTTCGCTAGTTGCTTCCCCGGATGCCCCCAAGGCTGCCCCGTTTTGCTTATAGTGACCCGGACTTGGGGTTGTTGGTTATTTCGACCTTGATTCAGTCCGCACCCCCTTGTTCAGCCCCTGCTGTGGTTCATTCTGTCTCCCCCCCTCCCCCTTGCTTCCTGCTCCGAAGCGTTGAGGGTTTCGTAGTCGGGGCAGGGTTTAGAGGTTTCTGAGACTCGGGCAGTGTCAGGGGTTGCCCCTTCTAGGGAGTTGATGGAGGCATTCGAGTCAGTATCTCCAGCTGTAGCACCTAGGTCTGACCAATAGGCCCCCCTCTCATCCTGCTTTTCCGGCTGTTCCGGCTTTTTCTTGTGAAGATGGGGCTTTGGGGAATGACTCGCTCCCGGGGCCTGATGTGGAGGTTCCTTGGGTTGGGGAGGAGTTGCCTTGGTAGCTTTGGGCCCCATTGGACCCTGCCGGGGTTTTCCAACCCTCTTGAGCAGGGCTGGCCGTTACGGGGAGTAGGGTTTTCCTTTTCCCCCTCTGCGTACGAGTTTTTTGGGTGTCGACCCCTCCCTGGGTTTGGTTCCATGTCCCTGCGGGTCCGTCGGTTCCGTCCTGCTGGTGGGTACTTTTTGCCACTTTCTCACCCTTCTTATCTTGGACATGTATTCTCCATCATGTCACAGTCTTGTTCTCGTATCGGGATCCTGCATGACCATTGGTCTCGGATACTACTAGGCCCATATGAGCCTTCATGATTTTGTTTGCTTCTCTAGGATCTCGAAGGTTCGGTAAGGTCTTTGATACTTCCCATAATATTGGAACGTCTGGCGGCTTCCGGTGAGGCTTATCTCCAGATAGGACTCGTTGGTCCTCTTCAGTGCTCCTCCTTGGTTTCTGATACTATATCTGATTATTTATACTTAACATCTTCTCTCCGTGCTGTCTCGGCATTGAAAATAATCGTTTAATACACCTAGTTGGCACCCTCCCCCACCTGGTGGGCAGTGCGGTTCTGACCTCATGTGTCCTGCGCATGCGCCGCGGGTGTTTGTTTTGTTTATGGACAGTGTACACAAGTGTTGGTGTTCAGCGTCCTTTTCTCTCGGGTACTTCGCCACTCTCGTTCCTTTTATCTCTCCAGTCAGAGCCCAATAGATACTGGGGGTGTTCTAGATTATGTATATGGGGAGGACACCTAGTTCCTTTCTCTATGTACGGGTGTATGACGCCGCATTCACCTCTACTGCTCATCTTTTCCTCCTGCACATACAACTTTGGCTGTATTTCATTAGCGATGCTCCTGGAATATTATACAGTACGGCTATGCTGTGTCGTGACACGATAGTGCATACGTTCTACATGTGAGCTTATATAATCTGGTAACACTTTTGGCCAGGCGCTGGTTCGCGGAGTGTTGGGTATTGTTTGTGGCATTTTGTATGGGCCATTGCGTGCTTTTTTCCGTGTCCTCTCTATGTCAATCTGTATTGTTATTCATTACACGGTGGGGCACAGCTCCATCTTTCGAGTTCTTTCTTTAGTCTTTCAGTGCCTGGGTCTTTTCTTGCCTCTGGGCGCTCCTTCTTTGACGCCTTTCATGCTCTCTGGACACTCGTTCATTGACCATTGTGCAGTTCCTGGGTGAGCCTTCCATATTTATTGGATTCTGTGTGTGTGTAGTAGTAGTAGGTCCAGTTCGTGACATTCCCATTTGCTGCCTCAGTCTTCTATGTTCCTCATATTGCTTCTACTCTCTTGTCCCTATCTGTTGGTGCTTGGACTGTCTTTAAGGTCATTTCCTATCTCTATACTACATATTGTGTTTTTTAGTATGTGCATATTGACTATACTAATGTTCGTGCTAGGTTGAACTGTGTCCATGTTCAGTTCCCTGATTTTGCACAGCCCGTGTGCTCAGCTATGGTCCTGCATTCTTTCATCATCTCCTTGTATGTCATTACCAGCTTCTGGGTTGCCCTGTATGTAGGTGGATGTAGATTCCGTTCGTCTTCTCCTGCCCCTACAGTGCCTTTTCGTTGGGTCAGGAGGTGCTAGGTTTACCGCCCTGGCTCCGGCCTTTTATTTGTGTGTCTTTCTGGACGGCATGTTTTTGTTTTCGTGCTGTTCATGTTCTGGTTAGTTCTCCTCATACATGGCTTCGCGTGCGTCGTTCTGCCTTGCCGGGGCAAGTTGCACCACTCCTGCGGGATTCGGTGTCCCTGTTTTTCGCATCGCGTCTTGCATTTTGGCTCGTGGTGCTTACTTCCTCATTGACCTCGGCCTGGGCCCTGACTCTCAGGTCTTCGTTGCAATTTTGTCCTTGCTGTTTGCGGTGTCTGCGGTTCGGCGTTTTTCTGCTAGCGGCTTCATGTTGTTATCCGTTGTCGAACCTGTTGGTCCTTCAGGGGTCTCGGGGGGGTTCCTCCTGAAAGGGGCATGTCTGCTCGCCCCGGGTTGGTTCGTTTCCGGCTCGCCGGGTTTCCTGGCTTAACCCACCAGTTGACACGTTCCTCATCTCACGAAGACACTTCTCACGAGTTTCGCAACGGGACCACGGCGTCTCCGATCTCCTGAGGAGCTTGCTAGCATTGGGGAGTTTTCTGTATGGCAAACGTTTCATCTGGCTCCTTGCTTGCCTTGATTTCCGGCGCTGCTTGCTCAGTGTTCGCAACTGGGGTTTTCCCGCAGCTCCACCTCTTCCCATGCTCCTGGTTGATACCTGGTTGATGGGGTTCTGGGAGTTCTTCTACTCCCTAAGCCCGGCCTGAGGCCAGACTTGACTTGTGAGAGTTTGGTCCACCAGGCTGTTGCTTGGAGCGGCCATCAGGCTCACATACCCATCACAGCCCGGTTGGTCCGGCACTCCTTGGAGGAAACAATCTAGTTTCCTCTTGAAGATGTCCATGGTTGTTCCTGCAATATTTCTGATGCTCGCTGGTAGGACGTTGAACAACCGTGGACCTCTGATGTTCATACAGTCTTCTCTGATTGTGCCCATGGCACCTCTGCTCTTCACTGGTTCTATTCTGCATTTTCTTCCATGTCGTTCACTTCAGTACGTTGTTATTTTACTGTGCAGATTTGGACCTGTCCCTCCAGTATTTTCCACGTGTATATTATTTGGTATCTCTCTCGTCTCCTTTCTAGTGAGTACATTTGGAGAGCTTTGAGACGATCCCAATAATTAAGGGCTTTATCTCGTCTATGCGTGCCGTATATGTTCTCTGTATTCCCTCTATTTCAGCAATCTCTCCTGCTCTGAAGGGGGAAGTGAGTACTGAGCAGTACTCAAGACGGGACAACACAAGTGATTTGAAGAGTACAACCATTGTGATGGGATCTCTGGACTTGAAGGTTCTCATAATCCATCGTATCATTTTTCTGGCTGACGCAATACTTGCTTGGTTATGCTCCCTAAACGTTAGGTCGTCGGACATCATTATTCCCAAATCCTTGACATGCTGTTTTCCTACTATGGGCAGATTCGATTGTGTTTTGTACCCTGTATTATGTTTAAGATCCTCATTTTTACCATATCTGAGTACCTGGAATTTATCACCGTTGAACATCATGTTATTTTCTGCTGCCTAATCGAAAACCTTGTTAATATCTGTTTATAGTTTATCAATGTCTTCAGCAGAGGTAATTTTCATGCTGATTTTTGTATCATCTGCAAAGGATGACACGAAGCTGTGACTTGTGTTTTTGTCTATATCTGATATGAGAATAAGGAACAGCAGTGTTGCAAGGACTGTACCTTGAGGTACAGAGCTTTTAACTGCGCTCGGACTCGATTTTACTTGATTGACTGTTACTCTTTGTGTTCTGTTCGACAGGAAATTGAGTATCCAGCGTCCTACTTTACCAGTTATACCCATTGACCTCATTTTGTGTGCAATCACGCCATGGTCACATTTGTCGAATGCCTTTGCAAAATCTGTGTATACGACATCTGCATTTGCTCCGGTTTCCCTTCTTCCCTGTTCCCGGATTTGGGTCTCTCAGGTTGTCCGCAGGGTTATCCGGTCCACCCAGCGTGTGGTCTATCTCCATGCCCATGACGTTCGTAAGTTTGCTGCTCTTGCTGTCATCTTTGGTATCATTTCTTGGGCTGACAATCGGGCACGGGGTTTTTGGCGGTCAAACAGGGTCCTGGCTGCACGCTACCTCATGAATATTCCTGGGCCTAGTCGGGCCTGTGTCGCTTTGGGTCGGCGGTTGCAGCCTATTGTCTCGATTTCGTGTTGAGATGTGAGCACTGATCGGCTCCCGGGTAAGTCCCTCAAATTTTTGTCTTCGTTAAATAGTTCTGGGGAGCCGAAGGGGCTCCCCCCCCCCAGAAAACCAGCGTTGAATGTAATGAAATGCCATTTTCTGAGTTAGCCCCAGGGGCTCTTCGTTAAACCCCCCCCCTCCCTTGGTTGGCATTTTTTCGCGTGTTTTGACAGTCAGCCTAAGAACTAGTGGTTGGATCGCCGACGTGGTGGGTTTGGGGCTCCCCCTCCTGGGGAGGGTGGAGCTGCACAGACATGCTGCACAGCTCGTGTGACATCATGCTTGATTGCTCGTTTTCATTTGGGGAGTTCTGTCCACTTGTTTGGCTATTTTTGTTGTTTTAACCAGAATAGGGGTTTGTTTTGAGACGTTTACCTTTCAGGGTGCCTGTCCCTGTTGATGGCAGATATAGAATGCTCCAATTCACATGTGAATTTCTATAGGCCATTGCTCCTCGTGCCTCTCTGAGATGGCCAGGTTCTGGCTTGTGGTCCCGGGTAGGCCTAGAACTCCATCCACACTGACTGATGCCAAAGGTTAGGGATGTCTTTATCAGCCTGGATAGCTCCGGGGAGCCGAAGGGACTCACCCAGAAAATGGTGTTTCATTACATTCAATGCTGGTTTTTTAACATTTCTAACCAGTTGGATGAATTCTTGTTCTAAACTGAATTCCCCATTCCTAATCCTTTTGTACCAAGCTCTCTTTCTACCTATAAGGTTCTTCAGATCCTTTGTTATCCATTTCGGGTCATTAGAATTCGATCTATTCAGTTTTTATGGCATACTACGTTCCTGTGCTTTGTTTAGAATATTTTTAAATAAGTTAAATTTTGAATACACATTGAAATCCCTCTTTACATCACCCATTGCTGGGTTCACGTCTCGCACCAAGACCAGCCCATCCCCCTATGCCCAGGACTTTCCAATCTATTTCACCAAAAAAATTTCTTAGACCATTAAAATCAGCTTTTTGAAAATCTGGCACCTTAACAGAATTTTCTCATATAAATTTATTCCATTCTACGCTAAATCTGATTTCTTTACGATCTCTGTTCCCTAGCTAACTCCCTATTTCAATTTCATGAATTGTGTTTCCCTGTTAACACTGTTTAAAATATTATTTTCCCATGTTGGTTCCTTAATGTGATTATTAAGAAAGCAATCATCAATTAATTTTAGAAAATCTTCTGCTTCATTATTCCCCAGTTCTGTTAATCCAGTTTATTCAACTAAAATTAAAGTCACCCATGACACAAATACTGCTTGACCTAGATGCTCTAGATATTTCATCCCCATAGATACTTTGCTTCCATCCTGTCTAAGTTTGGTGACCTTTATATAACTCCTATTATAAGATTTTTAGCTTTTTCATTTAATTTGAACCAAATAGTTTCTGTGTGTAGCTCAGTTTTGATTCCCTCTTTGAGACTACATTTCAAATTTTCCCCAACTTATGTGGCTACTCCCCCTTCCTCGTCTAATATATCTGTCTTTGTGAAATAGTTTAAATCCGTTTATTTGATATTCAGCTAATAGTTCTCTATTTTCTACTTTCATCCATGTTTCGGTAAGTGCAATAATATAATTTTTTTCTGTGCAGACGAGCATTTAAATTGTTTATTTTGTTTCTTAGACTCCTACTATTCGTGTAATATACCTTAAGTGTATTGTTATTTTGAAGCGCTTCTCTTTCTCTGTTCATTTTGCCAATTTGCTTCCCCCACTAACACACTTTTATTACCTTCTTTCTTCATATCAATTTTTGTACCACTATCCAGTTACAGTTTAAACCCAAACAAACCCCTCCAACCACAGGTTCCAATGAGTTGGCAACAGCAACCACCCCAGACCTAGATAGATGCACCCCGTCCTGAGCATACATGTCATTTCTTCCATTGAAGTGTTCCCAGTTATCTATGAATGATATTGCATTTAATTTGCAATATTTGTCCAGTCGGCAATTGACACAAAGTGCTCTCATCAACTATTCATTTCCAACTCCCTTTCTTGGAAGAATGCCACATATGACCGGGATTCCTCCCTTGCTCCTAACTAATTCTATGGCTGTCTTAGACCTGTGTATCAGTGTCTCACTCCTAACTCGTCCTACAACATTTTCACCGGCACTGATACAAATAATGGGTTTGTTCCCATTTCCAGCCATAATATCATTTATGTTGTTAACAATGAATGAATCACCAACTCCTGCTCCCGAATAGCAAACCCTTAACTTGTTCTCCCTATCCCTGGCACAAAACGTTCTAGCCAAATACCTTACCTGGGAATCTCCCACAACGAAAATTCGCTTAAGTACTCCCATTACTTTATGAGCATCTTGAGGGACCTTCGGTCCCTTCGTTGCCTTCCCTTTCGAGGGACTAAGACCAACTTAAACTAAGAATACTTGATTTTTCCCCCATTATCACATATGATGCATACATTTCCTTCCATTATTCGTAAGAAAGTAAGGACGGGTTTTGTTAGTCTGTACTCTCGGGCACGGCTTACAAGCAGCCCTACTGCTGCAATATGTTAGCTAAAAATATTATCCCATACGCCGGGATATATTTATAAAAAATATTGGCCCTTCTGTGGATATGTTAATCTGTCAGTAATATTAACTCTGCTCTAGAATAGCTAGTACAAAAAAGTCTGTAAATATTATGTAATTACTATTAGTAATAAAGTACTGTACTGTAACATTACTTTTTTCGAGATGTCACTGTACTGTAATAATACATATATGAGGGGTCACTGTACTGTAATAATACATATATGAGGGGTCACTGTACTGTAATAATACATATATGAGGGGTCACTGTACTGTAATAATACATATATGAGGTGTCACTGTACTGTAATAATACATATATGAGGGGGTCACTGTACTGAAATAATACATATATGAGGGGTTACTGTACTGAAATAATACATATAGCTTAACCAAATATTCTTTCCACAGGATAACAAGCCAGAGGAATGTTCAGTATGTTATAATGATTATGATGACAATCAGCTACGGCCTCGCACACTGCCGTGTGGCCACACATTCTGCTCCCAGTGTATTGACAATGCTATCGAGAATGGTCAACTGACCTGCCCCAGCTGCCGTGCCCAGTACGCTGCCACAGCTGCTACTCAGTTCCCAATTAGCTATGGCATGGAGGCATTTGTTAGGAAACTGAAAGATATCCAGCTAACACAAAAGAAAACTGTACCAGTAAAAAAGAAGTTACATTCCCTGGTGCAGGAGCAGAAGAGCAGCATCAGCAGCCTCATTACTAACTGTGAAGAGGTACTGTCCCAGCTAGGGCAGTATCGGGGCCAGTTGGGGGACTGGAAGACTCGCCACTTCCAGCTCCAAGACAGACTCTATGCTCTGGTAGAGCAGAACAAGTCAGCAATGAAGCTCTTGGAACTGGAGGATACCAGTGTGGTGGATATGACAACACAAGGAGAGGAAGGAAAGACTCAGCTGCAGGCCATGTTGGGAAGCCTCGACACAGTCAACACCCCACAGGAGGTTTACACAACCATAGACACAGCTGATGAGTGCAGCATGAAGATTGAAGATTGGCTCCAGAAGTGCCAGGAACTCTTCCCAAATGTCAAGACTGTCCACACCTCAGTGAAGGTACACTGCTGAAGGTCACATTGTTCTCACCCAACTGAGTGTTGTATGGCCTCTATATAAACACTTTTGACATGGAGACACATTATGATGAGAGTAGACTTTATATACAAGAAACTTTTTGCTCTAACACCTGAAACATTTTTATTAATAAAGTCAACTGTCATCTTGGTGTTAAACTACACTGTGGTCAGTGTAGAGAAACACCATTACTTATATTGTGAAATTACTTTACTCAGAGCCTGATGCTTCATTATAGTCCAGTTACTTAGAGTCTGATGCTTCATTATAGTCCAGTTACTTTACTCAGAGCCCGATGCTTCATTATAGTCCAGTTACTTTACTCAGAGTCTGATGCTTCATTATAGTCCAGTTACTTTACTCAGAGTCTGATGCTTCATTATAGTCCAGTTACTTTACTCAGAGCCTGATGCTTCATTATAGTCCAGTTACTTTACTCAGAGTCTGATGCTTCATTATAGTCCAGTTACTTTACTACGAGTCTGATGCTTCATTATAGTCCAGTTACTTTAGTCAGAGCCTGATGCTTCATTATAGTCCAGTTACTTTACCCAGAGTCTGATGCTTCATTATAGTCCAGTTACTTTACTCGTCTGATGCTTCATTATAGTCCAGTTACTTTACTCAGAGCCTGATGCTTCATTATAGTCCAGTTACTTTACTCAGAGTCTGATGCTTCATTATAGTCCAGTTACTTTACTCAGAGCCTGATGCTTCATTATAGTCCAGTTACTTTACTACGAGCCTGATGCTTCATTATAGTCCAGTTACTTTACTACGAGCCTGATGCTTCATTATAGTCCAGTTACTTTACTCAGAGTCTGATGCTTCATTATAGTCCATTTACTTTACTCAGAGCCTGATGCTTCATTATAGTCCAGTTACTTTACTACGAGCCTGATGCTTCATTATAGTCCAGTTACTTTACTCAGAGCCTGATGCTTCATTATAGTCCAGTTACTTAGAGTCTGATGCTTCATTATAGTCCAGTTACTTTACTCAGAGCCTGATGCTTCATTATAGTCCAGTTACTTTAGTCAGAGCCTGATGCTTCATTATAGTCCAGTTACTTTACTCAGAGTCTGATGCTTCATTATAGTCCAGTTACTTTACTCGTCTGATGCTTCATTATAGTCCAGTTACTTTACTCAGAGCCTGATGCTTCTTATAGTCCAGTTACTTTACTCAGAGCCTGATCCTTCATATAGTCCAGTTACTTTACTCAGAGCGGATGCTTCATTATAGTCCAGTTGCTTTACTCAGAGCCTGATGCTTCATTATAATCCAGTTACTTTACTCAGAGCCTGATGCTTCATTATAGGCACAGCTTTACTCAGAACCTGATGCTTTATTATAGTTCAGTTACCTTACTCAGAGCTGATGCTCTGGAGATGACACAGAGACAGGTGCCACAGCTGACCCCGTACACCTGGGAGACTCGGCCTCCAGCATTAATGTTTGTGTTGGTAATGACAGGTGCAGAAGACCATCAGGGAGGCCCTGGAGATGGTGACCACAGAGACAGGTGCC